>BMAO01002595.1:0-97643 GCA_019973975.1 Trichonephila clavata | reverse complement strand
TAATGTGCATCATTCCCTTTACAACGTAGTCTTCAGTGGTGCTAGGGCTAAAACTCATCACACACCGGCCACGAGTTCGTCATCCTAATCACTAGGCAACCAGACCTACCGTGTTGCGTCAGAGTACTAAGGTAAACTTAAATTGAATAAAATCAAAACCAGTTTAAATTTGTAAATTAAAGCTTTAATCCGTTTGTTAAATAATTTGTATGAAGCTCTAAATTACGAGGTTTCAGCCAGTAGGACGCATTTAGATCTAAAGAGTTAGATTGACATGAATTTCAACCAACCAATCAAAATTGCTCATTCTCCTTCTAGGACAGTTAAACACCCAATCAGATATTTGCTTATGTGTGATAAACGATATTGGACACGAAATGCTTGCTGTATTGATGTGATTTATACGAAATTCCTTTTGAAATATTATGATTACGTTAACGACGATTATAAAGTCAATTTATGACTCTACAATGGACACTAACTTGCCTGAATACTTCACAGTGACTTATATTTGCGTGCAACAAGATTAAGCCTTTGACACGCTAATTTGCATAGATCAAACAGTATGGGTTTGAATCCATTTAGAAAGTACAGAAGTTAGGAAATTTCCTATGGACACATCGGACATTATAAATTGGATATGCTTGTAAATAAGCATTTCTGCTTGCTCATTGGCTGGGATTATTTTGAAGAAGGTCAGAAGAGATTTATGAAATAAGTCATGGAGAATATTTTGCAAGTCTTTTAAGATCAAAACAGCTCTGTAAGATTACTTAAAAACTTTTTATTAAAGACTCCTTTAAGAGACATTTTCAACTTTTAAGAAAATGTAAAGTTAAATGAACTGAATCAAGACCAGTGTCTAAGATTTAATCTTACAACGAATATGGAACTGTTCTAGCGTCCCTTTGAGAGCTCATTATAAATGCACTTTTATCTAAGACTTTCTTGGGTAAATGCTTGAATGAAGATCGAATGGAAAAGTCTCAGACTCGGAATTTCGATGTGAGAAGAAAGGTAAAGTAACAATTTTAAAATATCTATAAATAAGTTCTTAAGCTGCGTTGTTATATATTAAGCACAGTAACAAACGAAAAAATTATGTTGATATAACTTTTGATTTTTAAAGAAAAACATTTAAGTTTCTGCAAAATTCAATATAAATTTTAATATTTGATCAAAGTTATTAGTGAATTAACGGTGAATAATACGTTAGTTTTTAATTTTTGAAATGAATACGGTTGTCATATTTTTTAACTATTAATCAACCAACTAAGTTTCATTTATGAAACTATTATTGCATATACTGTCATTCTACTTGAATTACAAAAAAAATACTTATTAGAAACTTAAGTAAATATACTTTTCAGTCTACAAAAGATTTAACAATAACACACTGAATTTTTTTTCTTGGTGATCACACATTTTACTAGTAAGTTCAAACAATTTCTTTTAATTAATTAGTTTTTCAATAACTGAAAAAGTCTTAAAATCTATTCATTAATCTCAATTGTTGATTTATGAGAAAGCAAGTACTTTTTTCGAATTTTTAATCTGAAAAAAAGAACCACAACATAAAAGAATTAGGTTACATGTATATTACTGAAGACCCTCACACAATATAATTTCTATATTTTGACGATTTCCATTAATGTGGTTGTGGATGGTAATGGTAATACATGAGTATCTGATATTAAATTCATTGAAAGAGGAAAAGGATTCTCGAAAGAAATTTCCCAAATGATTTAGATTCTTAGAATGATTTTCTCGTTAGAGGTCCAATTCTAAATTTTTATTCCTTCTATTTCACTACCAAGATTTTAAGATAAATATTCAACCTTACAAATAACAATCAATAGAGATTTTTTCGACAAGAGTTCTGTATAAAGATTACCATCATTTTTAATGGTAATTAACATTCTTTCTAATGAGGTTGTAGTAAATACTTGAGTTTAATGGAGAACTCAGTCTCTGAACAATTTTAAATGACTTTTGAGCTAATCGAAACTCAACCCTTCATCCTCCACTTGAAATTGGTACCTCTCTCTAACTAGGATGAAGCCTTTTAACTACTGTGAATATAGAAATACATCATTTTGACCCTTGATAACTCAAAACGGGACTTTCCCCTGATGGATCCGCCGAAGGCGGTAGTGTCCGTTCATTAGTGTCTGACCCGTAGACCCCTCCACCCCTTTTGCGTGACAAAATTTTAGAGTTTCAATTAGGTCCAATACAGCTTCTTGTGACACGGTCCTGATTAGGGAGGACAATGCGGAACTAATTACGGTGAGAAGCTGCCCCTGATTGACAAGCAGCGCGCCTTGTCAAGCTGAACTTCCGACATCTTTGCTCCGATGCAATTAGCCCGGATTTAAATCAAAACTTAATGACCAGATATAACTGTGTGACAAATATAAATGTAGCCATTCAGTTATGGATGAGTCTTTTAATGGAGGGACATTTGCGTAGAACTGTTAAATGTTGATCTGTCTAATTTGAAGAACTTATCAAAACGCTCGGTGTGATGTACTCGTAGAATATATCATGTTTGTGACAGAAATGTTTAATTTGAAATCTCAATATTAGTCAAATTTCAGATATGAACAACTAAGCGTATTCATTCATTAGTTTGTAAAAATATGGCCAGACAATGTATGCTAGAGAATATATTTTCATACTTTTTTCGAGGATCATTGTCTATCGTTTGTGTGGTGTGGTAGTTAGAAGAGGTAGGTGCCGGTTCAGGTGTTGTCCTCGTCACTTCACCGAAATTTAAAATTGTGATTTCCATCACCAATAGTCCCTAATGTTGCGGTGGCCGCGGTAGCCAAGTGGTCAAGGTATCGGATTATGGCTAGCGTGTCAAGAGTTCGAGCCCAGTACCGCTGAAGACCCGCCGTGTAGGGGCGCGATGCACGTTAAATCTGTCGAGAGCTCAAACGTCCTCCCATTGGTGTGGTAGTTAGGAGAGGATGGTTCCAGCTCAGGTGTCGTCCGCGTCACTTGACCATGGTTCAAAATTACGTGGTCCGTCGCCAAAAGCCCTCGTGTAGCTGAACAGTGCGACGTTAATATTCACTCACTCACTCAGCTCTAATGTTGCTTCATAGTCGGACGTTAATATAATTCTCACTCACTCTCATTTTCCTTCATGGAACTAAATATTTCTTTTCACACTCTGTCAGTATGAATTCTACTGTCAGCACGTCTTACAAATAATGTCATGTACATTTTAGTTTAAATAAAGTTGAAATTTGTTAAAGCAAAGGTAAAAAGGCTACATTCAGATCAAGTAAACAATTACTATTGTCAGCAATGCTGAGCATATAATTGACATTTCTGGACACATATTTGTAAAACGTCATCCACAGTAATTCTAGGCTTGTCCATACCTATACCTACTGGAGAAGAAAAATGCGCCAAATTGCGTAAACAGCTCACTTTTCTCTAACGGAAAATTTACTAATATGGCGACAATTATTAGCTTAGTTGGCGATAAATAAAGATGTTGAATAAAATAGACACAACCTGGAAAACATTTCCTCATTTTGAAGGGTTTATCTTTTATTCAGTGTGGAATTGGTGACAACAAATTCGAGTGATCTTTCAGTACTTAATATCGCACACACTTTCGTTGAATCTAAAGACGTCGCCAAATACTACGAAATACAGCCAATAATGGAAACTGTTCCAGTTGCATGTTTTATCACAGTAATAATAAGGATGAGATACCAGCTTACAGGAATGTACTAAGTCTGCAATGGTAAAACGCCAATCCTCAGCACATTAGAAAAAAAATAAAAATAATAAGGAGTAATAAATAAATAATTTTTTGAGCTGGCAATATCTTTTTCATTTGTGAAATTGGTCGACGGTATAGTACTCTTCTCTCTTTTACTTAAGGGTTTGACTTTGATTAATATAGATGGCACGTATTTGGGATGCCATAAAAAGATGGGGTTACCAAATGATTTATAATCTTGGTTGTCATTGTTTTTGTTTGGTCGTAAGTTTTTGTCCTTATGTGTATAAAAACCCATTGTATAATGGGACTTTCGAATTTCATTCCTTATTATAAATGGAAAATTCCAGATTATGGTCCTAGTATAAGGTGTGACAGCGGCAGATTAGTGGTCAAGGTGACGGACTCGTGGCTGGTGTGTCTCAAGTTCGAGCCCAGTACCACTGAAGACCCGCCATGTAGGGGAGCGATGCACGTTAAATCTGTCGAAAGCTCAAACGTTCTCTTGTTGGTGTGGTAGTTAGGAGAGGGGGGTTTTGAGATTTTTCTTCCCTTTCATAATATCGGTCATAGTTTCCCATTTGCATAAATTATTCACATGATTTGTATGCCTATTATTATAGCGAATTACAGTCATCGTTTCAATAAAGCCTACTAAATAACTATTCATAGAAATTAAAAATAAGCAATAGCACTAAAATGAGATACTTCAGAAACTTTTTTATTAAAAATAAATAAAAAGATGCTTTTTGGCAATAGTAGAAAAGAAAAACTTTTAAGATATGAAAATAGTTATTTTGAAGAAATTAAAAGCCAAAGAGAATGACAAATGAGATAAGATTTCTGGTTCACAGAACTTCGAATTAGTCCTGGGCATTTACACGGATTACTAACCCAAAAGCAAAACATTTATCCCTCAGTTTGCTTACCCAAACTTCAAAACATCAAGAAATAGAGGATACGCATTAAATCTAAAAAGCTTTTTAGCAACATTGCATAAATGTTCGAATTTAATGCACTCTTGTCACACAGGCCAACTTTGGTTCACAATGATTCCTGTAATAATATTCTCTTTCAAAATCTGTAATGATACTCTGCTATACAACTACATTAAGCCTAGTGCTTGCAGTATTTCTAGCAAAAAAAATGTTATAGCAATGTTTGTTTCTGAAAAAAAAAGAGAGCATTTAAAGTAATTTCTACCCTCTTAAAGCTTGATTGTAACTGATAGTACACGTCTTTTTTTGTTGATTTAATATCGTCGTTTTAATTTAGCGATCTTTCTGGAAGGAAAATATCTTTCAATTACATTTTTTACCATTCTGTATTAGATCTGTACATCTGTTATCGTCATTCTTTCTCTATCATTGATTATTTAATTTGTTTATTCTGATTGTTACATTAAGATATTGGTTTTCTTAGTACTAAATTAAAGGAAAATAGATGAGACTGTCAAAATGGTATTTTTGTTGAACACAATGTGATATGAAGAAACTTCTCCAGATTAGTTTTTCCAATATTTTAATACTTAGTTATTCGTATTTCTAAAACGGAAATGCAAAGATATCGTCTAATTCATCTTTTAGATTTTTAGTATGTATTTTCTTGTATATACTCCTAGATTGAATCACTCATATAAGGTGATTATAATTAGTTCCATATTTAGAATGCTGTGAAAAAAGAACCGCAGGTCAGAACACGACTCCTAATTTGAACTGAATATACTGTAATATAGGAAAAATGATATAAGCATAAAAAATGGCATTTTCATTTTTAGTTTTTGTAAGAGTTTTGACCCAAGTGCAAAAAATAATTTTTCCCATCCATTGTGGTAAGAAATTGCCGTGGTGGAGTGAGATTTTCTTTAAAAGTGCAACAACTGTTAAATGACTTGAATCGTTTCGGTGTTCTTTTCTCGTCAGAACACCGAAACAAACCTCCACATTGAACAGTAAAGTTGGTTTAATGTGCAACTGATGCCAAAGCCGTCGTAATCTGATTCAAATGTTGTTAGCGTTAGTTGTAGCAGAAACTATGTTCGTTATGCCCCTTACAGGACAATCGATTAACACTCTTAGGAGCTTTCGATTGTGCTAATGCCATTGAGTTTTCATCTTTTCAAATATATTCAATTCAAATTGGAAGTCATTCTGACCAATAGTTATTTTTATAGTATTTTGAACGTGGGATTTTTTAATTGTGTAATCCTCCTGTATATAATGCTTTTTTTGCTTCAGATATAAGTATTACATATTTATGTGTAATTGTAAGTTATTTGTTTACACGAAAATATTATTCATTTCAGTAGGACTATTTGTCACACTTTTTGCCAACAGATTACTTCCAGGAAATCTTTTAGGTAATCTGAATTCGTAGTAGCATAAACGATAAGTCACGTGTTGAATCTGTTTTAATATTAAACAGATGCAAAATCATTTTAAATGAGAGAATAAAATTTCCATAGAATAAATACATAGAAAACTTCACATTTTTTGTCATTATTTCCAAAGTATCGTCGTATATTTACGTCCATAAAGACGTCTATATGTTTAGTTATATCCATATTTATAGATTGTCTTCCTTTAGCATAGAGTTTCAGAACTTGCCCCTTCATATTAAATGAATGACACAGTTATATTGATAAAACCCAAACTGAATATTTCACGACTTTCTCCAGATTTTCTATTCTGTCTGGAAATCCTTTGGTTCTGTAGTTTTACGAAACATTCCTTTAAAATGTGTTTTACTAATTAATTTTTTCGAAAACTATTGTTCTTCCGCAATCGAATCGAACTTTTAAATTATAAGCAAAACTTAATATTAATTTATATTCTTACCAGATTTAAAATGACAGGACTTCACTGTTATTCATAAAAGCTAAGTATTGCACGAAGTATTAGGATCAAAACTAATTTCGATAAACAATCCACAAGAAAAGTTTTAGAAATATTATGAAAGATAAGCTTTAATAAGTTTTTGGATAAGCACCATGCTATCAACTGGCCATCTTTCAATTTTTCACTACATAAAGTTTATGGAAATTAATATAAAGAAATTAAAGATAAGAGTACGTTTATTCTAATTTTTTTGTTTTGTTACAGTTGATTTGTACAATATGTAAATTATAATCAGAATTTTTATGACACTGACATCCGTACAAAAGAAATACAATGGGAGTAATTGTGCTAAGAATGGTTTTTTGTTTTGCCGATAGTTTTATTGGATGGGAATTTGTAATCGATTGTTGAAGTGAACAATGAATAAAAGCATGAATTTCAATACTAGGTGTTTAAAAAATTCCTATTATCAAATACTAAGCACGAAGATATCACCCATTGAATTTTATTATTCCATTTATAGCAATGTCTTCCTCATGTATTTTAAGTGAAGAAAGTAGTGTTAAATTATGTTTGACATGCTTAAAATGAAACATTGATGCCCGATGCTACTAAATACCACAGTGTATAGATGGAGTACGTGCTCTTTAAATCAGTGGGTCCGAAAGTCGTGAGGGTGGTCGCAGCAGAAACCACGGTTGCAGGGGGCTGGAGAATATTTCCCTCCCCTTCAGTTCCATGCCAAAATTGTGGAGGTGGAGATAGGTGGTGTCGCCATCTATCGTTCAGAAGTCCAACCTATCTCACAGGCAATGCAAACTTTCATTCCTTCCCTGCGGGAAGGACACGACAACAACAACAAAATGAAACCTTAATAAGCCATGTGTACAATTTTGGAATACATTTCACAGAAATAATAGATAAATTAGAAACAACCATTAAAAAAACCTTGTCTTAGTATCATCCGGTAGAAATAAATAGTTGGATTGATACTATATCTTACTCTTGTTTTAGATATCGAAGTCTAAAAATCTGAAAAAAACATAACCCATTTTTGTAATATATACAAGGTTGAATAATGTAACAGATTATGGGAATATAAGGATTTTCGTACAACATAAAATATAACATGACCATAAAGCTGAGCTGTCTTCTCTGAATATAATTATAACAAATATTACAACTATGATATATAGAAAACTGTTCCTTGTTATCAGTGGCTATGTATAAGTATGAAAAAAATATCTCTCGGAGCTATCTTTTTTCTTTATATGTAGCAATTCTAATTCTATATTTCTGTCTAGGAGGAAAATTATGTTGATAAACTATTACTTTTAAGAAATATAAATCTATTCTGGAAGTTACATACTCTTATAGGAGTCTAAAGAATTATATTCTGATTTTTATATTATAATTGCTTACACATTAATTAAATTTTCATTAAGTTAAACAAGCTGAGAGAGAGATGATGTCCTGAACTTATAAAAAAATGCATTGGATATAATACAAGTCATGTTTAAGTTTTAAAATAAGCTTTTAAATGCTCTTAAGTGATATACAGGAATGAGTTTTGTAAGAACTTTATTAAACTTTTAATCTAAATAAACAGAAAGAACTTCTTTTACTTTTCATCTTAAAATTTGGAACTAAGTCCATGTAAGAATATCAAATTACTAGTTACCCAATTGCTCAAGGTTAATAGGCATTCTTCTAAATTTTCCCTAATTAATATGTCAGTGCTTAGGAGATGAGTAGATTTGAGAGAAACTGCTCTCCGGTAACGGGACTTTCCTTTTTTAAAGTGATTCCCATTACCATGTGTCGGAGGAGAATGGCGATGATGTAAAATGCTGTTCACTAAGTGAATAGAAGGATTTTTGAATTTTTGAAAATGAGAGGATTGTGTATATCCGGTCATTTGAAATCAAGATAGTTCCGATTAGTGGTTCATGTTTTTGTTTTTTAAACTTCAAATGGTATTCAGAGAGTAGTTAAAGACGGAAATTATCTCCCAAGTAGATTTTTGAACCATTTACGAGACTTACTTTTAGTAGAAACCATTCTGTAAAAAATTAGGTATTTATTTCCTAACAAGATAGAGGGTACACCGGACCTACCACATGCAAATGTAAAAGGATGTCTTAAGACATGGAAGAACTAGGCCTAGGCTCATGGCCTCGTCACAACCTCGATTAGGCCTGAATAGGACCATGATCTGAATAATTTAAATTGCCAAATGCTATTTCCAGATGTATTCTCCGAAGAAGTGGGAATTTCTAATTAAATGCCAACACAGAGAGAGAGAGAGGGAGGGGCAACATTTACAGGACTGCATTATTTATTATATGAGGATCGTTTTTCATATCAAAGCCTTCCATTATACACGATCATCACTTGTTTAACCTGAAAGTTGCAGTCAATCGAGCCGGCTTGAGCCTAGATTAGTGAAATTGTGAGTCTTGCACATATATTTGTCACGGGTTGGAGTTAGTGGTGTAAGGAACGCCCAACATTGAAGGGGGGAGCACAGGATTCTAGGGGTCCAAAGCCTGATGTTATGGTTTTGCAATCCTTTGTAAAATCTTCTTTGGAGCACAAAACCTAACATTGCAGTTGGGGGGGGGGCTAATATTCTCCGTTACGCCACTGGTTTCTGTTCGCGCGATTATTTGTCAATGTATCTATTGTATACTTTAAGAGTTCGCAGGTGGGGTCTATTTTTGCGTAAGGAGCCTTAAGCCTTAACAAATCTTAAGATTTCCATGCCAATGTATTAAGTTAATACGCAAGACAAGTATCCCATACTAGTAATTTTAGCTTGCTACGGAGCCTTGATTAAAATAATTAGTTTTATTAAATTAGCTTTTTAGATTTACCTTATTAGGGGAGGTTAAAAAGGGAAATACCACATTAATAGATTTTTGAACCATTTATGAGATGATTCCTTTTAGTGGAAATATCGATCACCTATTATATAAAAATTAGGGTATTTATTTCTTAACCAGATGAGGTGTATACCATCTCTACCCTGTACAAATGTATAAAGTTAATTTAATCCGAAAGTCAAGTATTCCCCTCAGGTAAATTTAGCTACCTATTCAATTTCGATAATGGTATTTTTAATTAAATGATCGTATCTAAATATTCTTTATGGAAATTACCTATTTTTTCGTGATGGATCCTTGAAGAAAATACGTAGTTTTAGTAAGTTAACTTTTTAGATCTATTTACACTCACTAAATGAACTCTTATCCCTAATTAGAACTCATTTGAGACAATCTCCACCCACTAGTCCATCAGCATTGTAGGTTTCAATCACCATTACATTATCGTCAAGCATCATTACTTACTAGACCACCCTCCTTTATTTAAGCAGTGTCCATTAGTGTTTACTAAACACCCTCTGTCCTATATCTCTTAGTGTGCTATCTTGTACACATAAAAACACTGTTTTTAATCAGGCGAGTGGCTTCATCCATTATTAGGATACAAATCGGGTCATTGATCGCTAACGGATAGCTCAGAATGATAGATTGATAATCAAGCGCATCCCGATGGTGTAGTCATTGTCTCAGGGGGTCATCGTGGGTGGCACGTGCAGGTGGCCGATAATGTGTCCATGGAAGTGAAGCGAATCCAGAAGAGAGATTGCGTTGGAGAAAATGTAATTAGTTATATATCCTCACTGTGAAATATCCAGGGCATGTAGAATCGATTATGCATTAGTGCCCGGAAAGGATCTAACTTTCTCGTCGGCTATTTCATTTAATAATGTTTTCGCAATTATAAATACATTCACAATACGTTATATTGTGCAAACATTGGATACACAAAAATGTTGTTAAAAAGAACCTAATGGTACTTAAGTGCGTGTGTAAATATTAAATATTATTAGAAGCATCTGTAAATAAATGTAAGATCTGAAGTAGGCATTATTATAGTTGCTAGATCCGTATCTAAGGATGTTATAAATTGAGACGCGATTGATGGCCGAGGTAACAGAGTGGTAATGTCATCGAGCTTGTGGTGTGCGATGTTCACATCGAATTACGCATTCGAGTTCTGATTTTACTTCAGAGGCAACAGAATCAATGTCATGAGGTTGATGGAATCCTGTGAGATGAGACCCCAATTTCCATAAGTCCAAGGTCCTCGTATTGGAAAAAGGAATACGATCTTCGATGGGGGGGGGTGGCCTACTGCGTCATTTGACAATTTTTAAAAGTTACGAAGCAGGTTGGGATCTCAAAGAACGCTCCAAATCGTAATAGGCAAAAGAAAATCGGAAATAATAACGAAAACGAATCGTGCCTTTTCTTTATAAATGATTCACCATAAGAACAATGTTGACACCACAGGAATGTTGTGTGAATACTTTTAAATTAGACAACAGAATCCAAATAAGACAAAGCAATTTTAAGTTATGACTCAGCTGAAGCCAAATGGTCAACACGAACCAATGGTCGAAGTTTCTTCTGTCGAGACGTGGTTTCGCATTCTAAAAAATGCCACTTCAAGATCCGTTGTATCAAGTTGATAGATGTAAAGTTTGTGGTAATACAAATTCATCTCATTTACGTGGTGTCAAAGTTCGAAATTTATTACTGGTTTAGGTATCATTACTTGATTATGTTTTAAAATTGAGGTCCATTACCAATATCTCTTGAAATATCGAGAAGTAAGGTGTGGTGGGTTCCTATCCAAAGGGCAGAACCCACGACCTATGGATCCAAAGTCGAGTAACAAAATCCCCAGACAAAAGTGATCACCCCTGTCTGGAGTCTGTAAATTGTCTCCGGAATAAGGGGGCACATATCCGGAGGACAAAACCCGCGTCGATCGGATCCGTAGCCACGTAACATGACCATTAGACAAAAGTGATCACCTCTGTCTGGAGGATTTTGCTGTCTAATGAAGATACCTCTACAGTACTCCCCACCAGTGAGTCAATGAATAAGCGAACGTTTTTAAGGTAATCGTGTGTAGCGTGTGAGTTGTTGCTGCAAATTGGCGGTGTTGGGTCTAGTGGGTCTGACGACTTTGGTTGCTCTTGGTGCAAATAGATGGCGCCACGACAGATCAGAAGGTTGTGCTTTTCTTAGTTCATTCCAAGGTCATCAATGAGGGGATGCGTATCCGGAGGACAGAACCCGCGAGTCTCGGTACCGAAACCACGTAACATGACCACTAGACAAAAGTGATCATTCATGTCTGGTGTCATGTTAAAATATCTATTGAAATCATGAATGATGTTTAATTTATGTGACTTCTTAATCGTTGGTTTATTTTTTTAGAAAAAAGAGCTTAACCAATAGCCTTTGTCTAGCTCTATGGTAGGAATAGTTTAAATCAATCAAACAACCAACAATAGACTTGTAATTTTTAAATTTAATAAAATAATACAAATATTCTCTATTTTATCGCAACGCTTTGAGTCAGTAAAGTTTTTGTTTTAATTAATTCATTTAGAAGAATTTAGAAAAAGTGCCTTAGACGTGCTAGACGCAGCATGGTTTGTTAACTTTCGTTATGACCAGATAAAATTGTATGTACAATATTTCATAATCCTTATATTTCTAGAAGCACTAACAGCAACTATGTTTCTAGGAAGTAATGAAGAGCCTAATGAATTAGTTGAGACTGCACAAAATGAATACAGTTTTGTTGGATTTCTTTCAGCTTTTGTTAAGTTAATAATATAATAAATGATCACATAAAGACGAGAGAAATTCTTAAAAATAAATTCATTATTCCACTTTACTAAAAGATTATGGAAATATTTATTGTAATGTGCTATGTGTATGTGTACTTTCCTGCTCAAAATCTATTTTGCTTTATATATAGAATGTGCTTCCAAAACAACTCTATCGCATGGTTATTTCATTTTATATATTTTAGGGGGGAAAGTAAGTCTTTACTGAATTTTTTAAACCTTTATGGATATACTAAAATATATACATATAACATTGTAGTATAAAACTGAAATAATATTCCAACATTATTCTGTTACAAAAGTTTGCTCTGCAGAATTTTTCTGGATTGCCTTAAAATTTACAATTCTTTTTGTCAAATGTGTTCAGTCGAACATTTCTTCAGATTAAATTACAGACCCACAAATACGTGATACTTTCAACATAACTTTTAGAAAACAATCTATTAACATTTTGTAATATTTATCATCTAAATCAGAAAACTTGAACGCATTTCACTTTTAATGTTGGGAGATGAGAAAAAAAATGCAAAACCTTGCTCTTTGCCGTTTCTTTTTTAGAAGTGAATAAATCATTTATCATTTTTCAAAAACGTCTCCCCAGCGAAAAACGATACAAAAGCGATACACTACTGGTATTGTAGGATACTATCTCGTACATTATTCAATACTTTGTAAATATTTATATTTTTTAATGCGATATATACAGAAGCATGAAAGTAAATTTCTGACACATACTCCATCAACTGTAAATGGAACTCGTAGCCTCTATTATCTTTTCAAGACTACGTAATAAAGTTGTTTCGTCTATTTTTCTTTCTCTAAAAGTTGTCACGTACAGGAATCATATAACACGAAAATGTTTTACTTCTATCACAGAGATTGCTCTTATAAAATGCTCGATTTGTTTATAATAGCCAGGTTTAAGTTTGAAAGGGTGAGAGATGCATTGACTTATTACAACAGAACAACTAATATAAAAAAGAATTTTAAATCAATTCCTACTTTGAATGGATGAATAGAAAGTATTTTATTAGCGATTGAAAATTTAAACAAATATATCTATAGGAAGGGAGTGAACTAATACTAGGAACTGAAAAAAGAGCATGATTTATCTGCGTTGTAAAAAATGCACACCCGGAAAAAAAACCGGTTTTCGACGCCAACTTTTGTCAGTTTCAGCTTTTACATTGTTCAAACAATGGAGACGAATCTAAATTGGCGTCGGAAATAGGTAATTAATTTAATTAATGAATTAATATTTGTAAAAATTGTATTAATATCAAGTGTCCTCCACTACATGTTTAAAAAAATTATTTGAACATGATTGGATGAATAGAAAGTATTTTGTTAACGATTGAAAATTTGAAGAAGATAAATATACATAGGGAGAGAGGAAGAGAGAGATTGAGTATAAAGTAGGAATTGAAAAATAGTTCATCTTTTTAGATGCATTTATTGTATTTTTTCTGTATAAATGTATAGATAGGATAAAAACAATAGCCGAAGAAATTAGTATTTGTTGAGTAAGAGTTGTATCTAAATATTTATACAAGATAAAAATAATTGAAAAATTAAAAGGATAAAATTTTAAAACACATTATTCAACACATTTGTTAAATATAATATAAAAAAAGTAAAATTAGCTCAGATAATAAATATTTAGATTCATGAGTAATTTCTAGTGGTATATACCAGGGTTTGGCAACCTATGGCACGCGTACCACATGTGGCACGTGGTACAACTCTCAGTGGTAGTCTGCACTACCATACAAATTCGTCAATTTTTGTGTGGA
The DNA here is from genome assembly GCA_019973975.1 of Trichonephila clavata. NCBI lineage: Eukaryota > Metazoa > Arthropoda > Arachnida > Araneae > Nephilidae > Trichonephila > Trichonephila clavata. Next base: position 83,555 of record BMAO01002595.1, on the reverse strand, counting down.
TGGAAATATACAAATTTGTAATGAACCTTATTTGACTAACGTTTTCAGAATTATGGATATTTTCGTCATGATGAAAAAATGTGAAAAAATAAATTTACAGCTATTTTGTAAATTATTAAATGTACTGCTTGCTGGAAAGATTTAATTGTTTGAACGATGTTATGCTTTACGATGCTTATTTTCATATTGAGAAATGTCTTAAAATGATGCTAAATTAATATATAATAAAACTGTAAATCTATATTATTGAACTTTATTCTCTAATTCATCATGCATTAGCGCGGGAATCGAATTGTTTCAAAAATGTCCGACTGTGTGGCACGCTGAATCGTATTGGTAGATTGGTTTGGAATGCAAGCAATTAAAAGGTTACCGATTCCTGGTATATTCGGTAAAATAATATTCCAGCTCAGACATTCAAAAAAAAAAAGTGAATTGCGCCTGCAGCTAATTTTTCTGTATTTGACTTCTATCCCATATGATGATCATAGTTCGCGAAGTTGATGATAAATAAAAGTGAGGGCTAAGAAAGGATCCAATAGGTATATAATTAAACGGCGACTTTTTTCAGCTTGTTGGGATACATTCAGGAAAGTCATATAAAATTCAGACACAATAACAAATTTCAAAATTGAGAAAAGGTGTCCAATTATTACAGTTCCTTAAAAATATTTTTAATAAATTCTTATATAATACGGATACTTTTAAATCAAATGTGTTTTGTTCATTTACGAGTGTTGTTTTTAACAAATGTACAAATAAGTGTTAAAAGCTAAATTTAGCAACAGTACGCCGCACGATTCGAGTGCCTAGGAATCACGTGATTGCATTTATGATGTGACTATGACTTCACAAATTTAACTACTTAGTCAAGGGTTTTAATTGGTTAATTTTTGAAGATGTGAAGATTTAGATAAGATTAATGACACATAATTGATATTTCATTCTTCTTACTTATAAATCATAGCTTATTTTATTTCAAGCTAAATTAAATGGTACATAATAGTATACTGTCTAATGATTTCGCCAAATCAAAAGACGTCGCCAATTAAAAAAATGGCACTAATTGCTATCATCGTTATTGTGTTTGAGCATTCGCAGGAATGGATCTACTATTGACTGCGTATCATGGCATTTGGTGACGGATTTTGATTAGACGAAATTAGTTGACGATATAATACATAAGTACCAGAAAAAAATTAGCAGAATTTTTGTAGAAATTACAAATATGAGACGAGGTTATATTTGATGCAAAAAATGATGTAAAATTATATTAAAATTAACTGAGAAAAGGTACCTTTATCAGTATTAGACAGTTATTAGTACTGAATCATTTCAGGAAGTCAAGATAATATCTTACCTGAAAAAAATAAATGAATGTTAGAATTCATTACACTAAGGAATAAATCAAATAGAAAAAACTTTTTATAACAACTAATTGTAAGGAGCTGTATATATATATATATTCAAAAAGATTTATTGTATTAAATTTAAAATTTACACAAGATATCTACTATTGTTTGAAATGCATGTTCCGAGGGTTTGGTCATTAAGAATTAGAATCATTATTTGGAACAATCATCTCAGAATCTACTGCAATGCCCCTCTTTACTAATATTTACTTAGTAGCTAGCAAATAGAAACCCTATCTTTCGGTATGTTGAATTTATTTAAATAACTGAATCGTCTTCGGGAATATTTTAATGAGAATTTCCTCACAAAATGAGAAGAGAAAGTTAGTATTTCCTATTATTCTATTTTAAGGCTATTTGGAAATTTAATACCACAGATAGTGGTATAGTAACATGAAACGAGACTTAAAACATATTTAATTTGAAATAATATACAATTATTACTTGTGTTCCTAGTGATTCTATATCCAGATAAAATCTTATAATCTCAAGAATTCATATTAATTTGCCTAGAAATCAAGCTAAAATTCACGATTAATGGAAAACCTGAAACAGCTTTTTGAATCGATGAAATTGGTCGACTGTTTAATACATAATTGCTAATTAAACTTTCAATACTTGTAGTAATGCCACATGGTGAATTATGAAAACTTTTCAAATCGTGAATTATCATGAGTTTATTGAAACCGTTTTCGGAGTCAAATAATATACTTCCTGAGAAAATTTCTTTAAGGGAATATAAGCTACATATAACTACTTTCTGCTATATGTCATTAAATTTACTGAATTATTACTAGAAACTGCACAGAGAAAGACGAGAAATGGTTCCAGTTGGGGGATATTTTATCTACGCGTATACACCAATATTTGACGATTTATCACCTGTTCCCAACTAAACAAACAGTATTAAAATATTTATCGAAGAAAATTCTTTTGGTTTATCACACGTAAGTGATTGATGAAGAAATTTTTTTGATTTTTATAAAGGTTTGACATGAAACACCTTTGACTCGTTTGTAAAATTATTTCCATGAAATGATATTAAATTGCAATGGATTGAATTGAATCAGGCTTATTTAGGGTTATCCAAATTTTTACCATGGCACTGCTTTAAGAAAATGTTTTGATTAATGTACTTTCGAATGTCAATTTCATTGAACTTTACTCTGCTAATGCTTATTTGATAACTAATGAATATTGTGATAAATTATATTTGCTGTGATTTGAGTCGTAGCGCAAAGGTTTGAATCTCGGAAATGGCTTGGCCACAGTAGCCTAGTAGGCAAGGTCACGAACTCGGGGCTGGAGTGCGTAGTTCGAGCCTAGAGTAACTGAAGACCCGCCGTGCAGTGGGGGCCGATGTACGTTAAATATGTCGAGGGTCAAACAGGATGTTTGAGCCTTAGCGTTGTTTTGAAGTTAGGAGAATGGGGGTTGCTACGGCTGAGTGGTCATTCTGGGCTCTTAACCATGATTTAAAATTATCAGATCTGTCACCAATAGCTCTCATGCATCTTTATAGTGCTACGTTATTCTCACACTTACTTGGAGATAGCATGTTTATAAATGTATAGGGCCAGTGCAGACTGAGGGTACTATAAATAATTCATCAGCTGGAAGTTTTTTCGAGTGGATGGCAGCGAAAACGTAAGGGGGAACCCACAGGGTGTTCCCCCTCAAAATTGGGGGAGGGGGAGGAAGTGAAATCATTCTGCTACCTGGGTGGTGCTCAAAGCTAAGGCGAAATGATGATTTTGTCCCTTTAAATCTTATAATGCTGTCGATCAGGTCGGATAAGCAAAAATAACAAATATATACTTAATTAAAAGCAAAAAAAAAAGTAAACCTTTTATTAAAATGTATTGTTACATGTGACTTTATTGTTTATTAGGTTGATGTTGTTACGAATTTTGTATAAAATAGCGTAAGTAATATGTATTTGGATGTGTAATGCATTTATATTACTCTATGCTATATTTATTTCATGAAAAAAATGTAATATTCACAAGCAACGCCGTCCCTTACGTTATAATGGCGATTCAATGGGAACTTGGCGAAATATTGGCGATAGAACTAAGTTGGCGAGTTCAGGACTGGATTCTTAAAGAAATTAGTAGAGAAATCCACTAATTTCACGATCTATGATGCGAGTGCATCTTTCCTGAAGTTTCGTTCCCGGCTATAAATAGAGCGATACTCGCCGAAACAATCAATCTGGTTTCAGCCAGCGAGTGGTGGACCTGGTTTTCGCTGGCGATTGGTGAGCTTGCCTTGATCGTGATTAGCTCGGCTGTGCTTGTGAATACGCTTATATATACTTTTTTTAAAATACTGATAGAGATTCTAAGTGCTGTTGAAGGAGTGAAATCCTTCTGATATTTATTCTTAGAATTTTTTTTTGCTGTTGAATCCTCTATTTTTAAGGATTGAATTACGCCAATAAATACTCATCGCTCTTAAACAACTGTCTTGTTGTTTACGACTAATTTTGCATAAAATCCTCGAACCACGTAACAATATTGTTTACTAGCCTCGAGTTTGATAAGCGGAATATAAATATTTTTCATTTGTCTAAAGTTTTAGATCTAACCCAGACAGGATAAATCCTTGAGAACTCAAGTTTCCATTTCCTAACTTGGAATGAAATCCATACTTTCTAAATTCTAGAAGCCAGAAGGAACATCAAAGTATTTCCTTTCCCTCGTCTTCAAAGGATATTTTTTTCGCGCTTCACATGTACCAGAAGGAGTATGGCTCTACATCACTGATGCCGGCATTAATTTCACATTTCGCAAGATCTACCAGACTTTCTCTACCGAAAGGTAAATATGAAATAGAGAAAAATATCTGAGAGAAACCGAAACCTCTTTTCTCTTCCATATAATATCATTGACTCAGACTTCGGAGAAATTATTATGGCTTTCTTTTTCCGTGTTTCAACGTTGCAACCGGTAAATATTTCGCTTCAATCAAAAATTTTCCGGGTTTTCGGCATCTCTTCTTCATGAATTAAAGATTTTTCCGAAGTCTGTTTTGCACTCGCTCTTTTGTTAAATTCAAATGTATTCTTTTTTTTTCCCGCCTCGAATTTCGCCATCGAATTTTTACGGAGGTATATTTTCAATGGAACCTAACATAATTCGAGGGTAAGATAAATATACTTCTGGTGAAAGTCACACACAACAAAGAGATTGTGTACGTTAAGGAGGAACATAATACAGAAATATTTATTATTTGAGCAATACGCCAATGCATATTATTTGATAAATTTTATTTCTTAGATGTAAATTTCAATAGAAAAGAGCTTTTCTCAGACTGACATCTTCATTTTGACTTAACATATATGAATTATGCAAGAATAACAAGGTTATCACCAACCTATGTTCATAACTTTCCATTCAACATGAAGAAACAATACGATCGTAGCGGATAGATAGGCTTATGAATATTTAAATAATTTGAACTAAAGTAGCTAAACACATACGTATAAAATAAAAATGAGTGCAGCATTTTGATGAACTCAAATGCAAATAAATAAGTATAAGATCAAGTATTTGCATACAAATAAAAGGGTACTTACGTATATTACCGCTGACTAATTTTGCCAAGCTAAAAGACATCGCCAATTCAAAAAAAATGTCGCCAAATGGTGTCATCCTTGCTATTGTAATTGAATGTACGTGAAATTTCTTCCACTGTTGGTTGCAAATCACACATTTGGCAATGTCATTTGATTTGAGAAATTGATCGATGGTATAATACGTATCTTAATTTTTAAGATATCTGCTGACTCGCGAAGAATTCAAGTATCAAGTCTTACCAACCAGACCAGCGGTTTTTAAACTGTAGTTCGTGGACCGCTTGGGGTCCGCAATGGGTTTTTTGGAAGTCCGTGGCGTCTCTCATATAACGTAGAGATTTCCTTCACTTACAGACTCGGAAAAGTCTCGTGGGAAAATTAAAAGATTTCCCATACTAGACTAGATCACTAAATTGTCCCCAATGAAGAAACTCTACTATAACTGGTATTTTGATTAAGAATATTAAGTGGAAGTGAGATGTTGAAAATGTTGTGGTCCGTGATGTCACGCTGATACATAAAAGAGTGGGGACACAGCGATAAAAGTTTTAAAGACCACTGAGCTAGACGATAATTGTAAATGTTACAACCCATATGTATAGATGGCGCAAGTTATCATCTATTCTTAATTTTTACCATTATTGCTGGAAATTTTAGCCATGGAGCTTGGCGTAGCAACCGTCGTTTAATAAATCATCAATCCACCAATTTTGCAAAACAAAGACACCACCAATTCCAAAAATATCGCTAAAAATGCTGTCATAGTTATTATTGTGTTCGAAAGTGAGCGGAGTTTCTACTGTTGGCTGGTATATCGTGGCATTTGGCAATTACTTTTGACACGACGCTATCAGTCGATGGTATAATACAGTTCTACCTTGAAACACTAAAAGACCACATGTAGAACAAGTGGTCCTTCAGTGTTCTAAGTTTGAAAGAGAACGAAAACATCCTAAGACTGGCTTTCAAGGAACTTAATATAAATTGGCCTCCGTATCTTCAGCAACTTCTTTCCACCAGAATTTGTTGAAAATATTTGTAATCCTTCATAACCTCAAAGGATTTGTTCCCCTTCATTCCTTTTTAATGTGTGATTAATACTTCTGTGAGCCCCATATGAAACTTTGTAGTGTACTGGGATTTTATAATTGTTATTAATAAAAAAAAGAAACTTTATATCGCTGCCAACTGGTCAACGTTTGATAATTTTACTGCAGCCCATTGAGAGTTTTAAATTTTAGATTGTTTTGATTTATTAATTTTAATTTAACTCTATTTGAATATGCCTTGAGAAAACTATACAGTTACACCACAAGTTAAATATGTAGTGATTTGATGTGGTATATAACGTGTTTCCATGGAAAGTCACACAAATCCGAGATAAATAAACCATAGTACACAAAATGGAAATAAATTGATGCTCCTTGAATGGCCCGGTACCATTTTAACCAGGCAGGTACCAGGCAACGGCCCGGGGTTGAGAACCGCTGGTGTAATACATAAGTTCCGAAAAAAGCTATATTTCAAATAATGTTGTCTTTGTATATAAAAATTTAAGGACTTTAATTGGATCAGAAAATAAAATCGCTCAGAATTGTAATCAAACACTGCTTTCGAATTTTTAACCAGCATCAATTTTTAGAGATCATGCGCATTTTGAAAATATTAAGAGTTAATTTCATTCAAATTTGCATACCTTTTATATAATCTACACAACGAGTTTCTATTAAAATTCTATCTTGTATTTTAACATAGTATATGTTCATTTACCCAAATTGGTTAAAAAATACATTAAAAAATGAATATGAAATTTGTTTTTTAATTTTCTATAAATGCAATCGAGATGAGGAATAATTTAATTCGATAGTGCAATAGTACCTTGACCAAAGAGTATAATTGCACTTCATCTTATATAATAATGGATGCAAATTTAACTTGGATCACTTCGAATTTGAATCAAGGATTGATTTTCTAACTCACGAATTCAATTCGCTCCTACAGTAATTATCTTTCCATTTCCATTATAATGATTCTCTAGTATCCCTTAAGAATTGCATTTGGTTATGTTTCTCAATCTGTGTAACGTAAGTGTATTTGGATCTAGATAAAACTTACTGGATCGTAATAAAACTTATTTAGTTGTGTGAAAACCAGAAAAGAATCACACACATCTAATGCTAACTAAGATTGTTTGAGCTCAATTAGTACAAAGTTTGGGTCAAATATTACTAAATAAGAGTAATATCACTTTCTAAATTAAGCTATGTTTTAAATTATATACAACTTTTTTTGTTATATCTCTCTCTTTCTATATATATATATATTTGTACATATGATATCGCTTCATTCCAATACCGTTCAACCCCGATCACTATGAAAATTGGCATGCATATGTATTTTTTTGTGGAAAAGGTTTTATACTATCCTCTTTGTTGCAGCTCTCCACCAGGTGGTGCTACAGCAAAGCAAACATTTGCACCGTTTAATCAATCGTCAAGTTGTCAACATGGTTGCCAAAAAGGAAGCCAACTTGGCTTTATCACCAACACTTAATCGCCCATACAACGTAAGGAAAGGCATTGCTTGCGAATATTACAATTTTTGTATAAAATAAATACAACATAAAGTAATATTAACGTATTACGCATCCAGAAATAAATTATTTACGCTATTTTAAGGGTTCGTGACACAAAATTTGTAAGAATGTTACTTTTGAGAGCAGAGATCAGCTTAGGAATGTGTTTTCAAAAATAGAGCCACAAGAGAGTTACGGGGCATTATACATAAAAAAAATATATACATTTTATATCAGCTATTAGATGTCCAGATATTAAATTTATCAAATGATTTTTTTTTGTTCAGCTGGAATATACAAAACAATTCTTTTTTAATTTGCAATTCACTTAAAATGAACTCATTAAAGACCTTTTTATTCTTCAATCTGTATTGTTTAATTTTTCATTTCACCCGAGCGAAGAACGGGTATACCAGTTAGTGATATCTAAATAAGAGCTTTAGAAATAGTATATGGAATGGGTAATTCCTATTTTTTTAATGGGTAATTTTTAGATTGCCTATTTTTACTTAAAGCCTATGTGATTCTCATACAGATTAAACCTCATCTTATGAAGTGTTTTAATATGCCCATATATTCCTAACGGTAGTAGTCTAGTTATCAGGGTTACGAATTGATGGCTGACTTTGTCGAGTAGCGGAAAGCCCCTGAAGACCTATCGTGTATAAAGCCAGATGTGAGCTAAATCTATCGTTCTCACGCTGACGTTGTGTGAACATTAGTAGAATGGGATGGCGCCTCAATTGTGTTCCTTGTGTCATTTGGCAATGGTTCAAAATTGTAAGTTTCCGTTGCTAAAAGCTCTCACATTGCTTTAAAGTGTGGTGACAATAAATACTCAAACTCAGTCACTATATTTATATTTTACAATTGAATACTTGTAGATAAATGTTCAAACTGGTAATCTTTTGAAGATTTAAACAACGGGTGGCCAACTTAGTGATAATTTTGTAGCCCGCGATGTTCATTATAACTTTCCAAAATACGATTATTCTGTGCAATATTTTTGTTTTTAGTGCAGTGTTTTGCAACAAATATATCCCATAAACTATACTCAGTGGCACAACAGCCCATAAAAGCCAAGGCCTACTGTGTCCATCTAATGTTTCATGACATTAGGCATTGAGGTGCATTTTGACATTCCGGTTAGGTTCTAATGCGAAACCTACAGTGTTAAGTTTCCAAGAAAACTTAGTACTCATTTATAGACCCTCTGAAAGGACGAAAGACTGAGTTGACCTTATCCAGCCCTGGGTTAGAGCCCAGACCAATGACGAAAAGAGCGATAAGTTGCCATAAGGTATCCCATATCTGTTTCTATTTCATTACGTTGCTTCTGTTTTTATACATACTTAGAAGTGAGCAATATTGTATTGCAGCGACCCCCTGCAGCATCATGCTTGATTCCTGTATTTTTATCGCACTGCTTATTGCCAGATATAGGCATACTTGGTAATTGAATTATTATTGTTAATATATCTATATATGTTTGTATATATGTAAAATAATGAAAACAGTAATAATATTTTATTCAGTTATAAATTTCCACACCAATAAATGTTTTCAATGGTTCCAAATCTAATGTAAAGATATTTATTTTTATAAGTGACGTGTGAGGTTATAATGCTTTTCCGAAGGATGGCCCGCAAGGTTATTTGGGTTGGATACCCCTGGTTTAAACCATCGAAACATCTTTATCACGCTTTTTATACACGAGTATTTCCTTCAATAGTATTCTAGGTTAGAGTCCATTTATGTTTCAAATTTCTTGTAATTTTACAATTGCTCAAAAGAGCAGCAAAAGAAAAAGGTAAAATCAATCAATGTTTTTTTATTTTATTTTTAACTATTTGAATTAAATTATCTTATCCGTCATTTGAATAATTTTACTTTATACGTAGTAGTATTAAAAAACCCCTGGGAAAAATTCAATCGATAAAATCAGCCTCAGAAATCCCGAAAACAAATTATTTTAGTATAAAGATAAAGAGTTACAATGTGTACGTGATCTTACTAAAGATATTTCATATCCACAATTTTCTGGGGGGGAAAATAAGAAGAAATCTGCGAATTTTTTTTTTTTTTTAAAAAGTCTAACCACTCCAAAACTTTCCCTCGCTTTAGAAAAAAAAAAGTATTTTAATGTCAGAGATCGGAAATGGATCGGTTGATTTAACCATCCTGCTGACCCCATTTGCTGTGATGGATGAGTAACGAAACTGCGCATGCGCGAACCCCTACCAGAAGATCGAATTCCACTTTTGAGTGACACAGAAAAGAAAAAAAAATAGCAAATATTCCTTATCTCAGATGTCCCTCAAACAATAGTTCCCCACCGTCAGCAAGTCCAGAGGAACTTTTCTTTGTTCTTCAGTGGACTCCGCTTACATGTATAGTCACTCTTTCTCTCTTAGATAAAGTTGTACCCAATGGTGGCAGTTGAGATTTATCTGTTTTATTCTTGAAACTCACGATTAGGGATTGCGATCCAAATACCAGTATTTTGATCCATTTGTACAATTTTTTAATACCGGTATTCACAAGTTTAAAAACTGTTTCGATATTTACCAGAATTTTTAAAATTGTCTCCACTAAATGTTCAGTGATCACCAACATAGCAAAATAGTATAAGTTTTTATTTTTATGTCTCCCTAACGGACGAAATACAAAGTGAATTTGAATACAAAGTTGCATCGTGCAATCAAGAGAAGGGATAAAATATGTGGATCATCCAAAGAGGTGGACCAAAGTTATCCTATTGCAGCTCAGAGCGATACTGCACACGCACAGCATTCGTAGTTTGATATTCGTATCTGAAAACAAGGTTGTATTTGTGAAGAAAAGTGCGTAATATTTCTATATTTTTCAAATTGGTGAGTTTGTTATTCACATTGTATTTGCAAATCATACTTTAGAGTTCAAAATATTTTTTAGATATTTATAATGCATATATTAATAAACATATTTATATATTATGCATATATTAATAAACATATTTATTATGCATATATCAATAACACATAATAATGAACAAGAGTAACTTTAAAGAACATAATAAATCAGCTGATTATGCTTCAGTTTGGTTTTAAATATTTATCTACTAAAACTGGGGGTACTCTAAATAGCCGTTGAACAGCAAGTCCTCTATTGAGGTTGGTGGAAAGGTAAGAGAGGTGTTCTCCTCCCAGGGTGTTCTCCTCAAAATTGGAGGAGGGAGGCTGAGCAAAATCGTACTGTCACCTGTATGTTACTCAAAGCTAACGACAGGCGTAAAAATCTAGCCCTTAGCCACTATGAATTTCGGGGACCTTGATCTGACGTTACTGTCGATCAAGTGACAAAAGCAACAACATATGATGAAATCACGGACCGAATAGTGATATTTACACTCTTTTTGTGATTTAAAAAAATAAGATGTTCTTTTGCTTTTTTTTCTTTGTAATTCTTTATACACTGTTATAATTATAAGTTACACATTATTTTTTGGGATATTTACACTCTCTAATAAAACTGGCAAGTAAAACAAACGAGCACACGTTTCCTAAATTTTCTGCTACCGGTATTAAAACCATTATCCCGCTATTAAGACCTAAAAATACTGAATACCGGTATTGAACTTTTAGTCCAATATTGCAATCCCTACTCACGAGTGAATGATTAAAACTACTGTTGAAATCTTTTGTAATAAATACTGCACGATTCCATTGAAAGAACTTCGGGAGTTACCAAATACGGCACAAATATTGCTGTGGAAATAAACCTTCAACATGCTTTTACCTCTATTTTCTATCTCACCTGGAATTTCCGCTAAGCAATGTATAAGCAGATCGTGATGCCATTTAATCATATTTGTGATTTTGAATCGTGGTCAAGTGATGAGGGGATACCAGAACTGACCCCCTCTCCGAATTACTACACTCCGCCAACGAGAAAACGGTGAGCCTAATAATATTTCACTGCGTTAGATCCTATACACGGGGGTCATCAGTGATATAAGGCATTGTACACACAAATCCCAACGCCAGCCACGAGTTCATGAGCTTCAACACCAAGCTACCTCCGCCACGCATAATTTTGATGATAGTAATTTAAAGTTATCTTTTTTGAAAAGTATCTGTATAATCTGAAATTTGACATTCTTATTTTAAATTTATTTTTTCCCACTTAATTTCTTTAAACGTGAAAAATTACATGAACATAAATATCGAACTGGACTTTACTTATTATATAAATAAAGTAACATCGAAACAAAAAAAAAACAGGTAAATAAACGAGTTTTTTTAACATGGATTTTCTTTAAAACTTCATACTTTGCTCAATGTAATTTTGTTATACCTTTTATTTTTAGATCGAAAGGGAACGTTAAGACAAATTGAATTTATTCAATAATTAGTTTTAATAATGTATTTTGTAATTTTGATGTTTATTAAATTTTACTTTTTTCTCTCAATAAAAATTAATCTTAAAATTACATTTTTCATTTTTTTGCTATTAAACATTAATTTTCAATAAAAAGCACAAAATAGCAAAGTTTTGTGTAATGCGTATTTTTTTACTTTTTAAAATTTAATTAGGGGATTGTTTACTTTACTGAGGTTTTAATAATAAACTGTTTGATAGTAAAATTTAATTCTTTAAATAATTAGTTTTAATGAATTAATTTGTATTAGTTATAATTAAATTATCGTATTGTCATCCAAGACGATCATGTATAGAACATTTCAGCTCAATTGAGAGCTGTAAAATGAGAGAAAAAAGCTTTTTAATTTTTGACCCAGACATAGATATAATGTAAACAGAAGAAAGACCATAGAAATATGCAAATTATAAGGGTATTTTGAAATTCATATCTTTAAAAGTTATCATTTTTTTTCCACTTTGCATTGGAGCTGCGGATTGGTATTTTTACCATTGTAGACTTAGAACATTCTCCAGGAACTGGTATCACTTTTTAGTGCTGTACCATATATTCGATACCAATAGCCACAGGTAATTTTGACACCCAGTTTCTTCACCAGAGAGAAATACCTGAGCTCTGACGATGCGAACTTGTTCTAGGAATTTAATTGTGTTGAGAGCACCCAAGCCAAACAGGCTCTCAAGGGAACTTTTACATACCACATAATCATGCGACATGACCACTGTCAATTTTCTGCATCATCAAAATCCACCGACTCGGGCCGGTTTCGAAGCCGCAACCTTGCGAGCAGAAAGCCAGCGACAAATCAACTACCCCACCCAGCCGGCTGTTAAAAGTATACATAAAAACAAGGAAAGGATAGATTTTTTGTACAACTTTATTTTACTAATTTAATATCAACACAAACCAAAATGAAGCTTCCAAGAAAAAAACAATAAATCAATATGATATTAATTCAATAAAGCTAAAAAAATGAAACGAGAAAAACAATATATATATAATTATATTAAATTAACAACACAAATTAACACGAATTTAATGTTCACAAATGCATTTTAAATGAAGTACTTAAATGGAAGAAATATCTGTAAAAGCGTTTTTCCAACACGATGAATTTTATCGCTCAGAAGTGAACTTCATATTCAATTGCATCAATTTTTTTCAATTCCGCATTTAATGTCAAAATTTTAACAGTATGAAATTAACATCTTAATCGTGTGCTTCATTTTTATACTTTAAAATGAGATTTGATCTCAAAGCCACTTAATTACAATTTGAAGTAATGAAGTAATTCTAGTAAGAATAGTTTTAAAAATGTAATTATTGGATTTTGGAAGTATAGTTTGAAATGGCTTAGAAATTATTCCAGATTTTTATCATAGTAATTAATATAAAATATTTTAATAAATCTTATTATATCTTAATGTTATACTTATAATCATAAAATATCTTAAATAAAACGTATATTGTATTTATCACTGATAATCGAAATATATTTGTATCATTGATATGGTAATGTAATATGGTAAAATGAGAATGATACAAAAATGTTAAGCCTTGTTATTTTAACACGTGCGTTTCAATACGTAATGCATTTTATATTTTTTTGTTTTTATTATAAATATGAATTGTAAAATTTAAAAAATACAAAGATTTAATATTTAATCTCGAAATTTTCTAAATATAGATGAGAGTCGTGTATAATGGAAAGCATTTACTTTCTAAAAATAACTTCACTGGTTTTTGATAAAAGCCCCAAAGAATGTTAGGAATTATCACTTGTGAAAAAATATTTATTTTGTTGCTATAAAAATTATTTTTTTAAAAAGAGAAATGGAGGATATTATGGAATTATCGGGTAATATGGAATAAGTAGTTTAAATTTTTAGGAAACTAATCAAGACTTCATAAAACGTAGTTATTTTTAACTATAAAAGCCATATTCATAAGAATGCATCAATGTCATTTTTTTTTCTGTTTCGTATTTATTAGCAAAATTCACAGTCTTGTATGGCAAGGTGAGCCAACAGAAGACAGCTGAATCATTGAATCCAAATTTTCCCTTATTGATCTTCGAAGAATTTTCCTTTACAGAAAATACATTCAGCGTCTTTGTTTCTGATTCTTTAGTTAATGACATGAAGTATATTACAAATGATACAACAGAATAGAATGTGTTGGGTGAATGAATGAATATAACGTCGTACTGTTCAGCTACACGAGGGCTTTCGGCGATGGACTCGTAATTTTGAATAGAATGTGTTGGGTATTTTAGAACATCCAGATACCTATAATACCCGACTGGCCATCTTGTAAAATGAACTTTTAAACTGAAGAAGAAAACATTGTCAGCCAAAACATGACACAGTATTACAAACTAATTCTTTTAATGCCCATTATGCTTAATTTTAATGTTAAGCCACAAGTATACTAGTTTATTAAGATATTTGAATATATACCTGCAAGAAATTTTGAAAATCGTAAAATATACTATGCGTTTTGTAGCGAATGGCATGGCACCAAATGGTCAACAATTCCTTCAATGCATCATGAATGTATCTTTTCTGTAGTTTAAGGTTTTCCCGAGCATTAGCAGCTACAAAAAAGCAAAAACTTCGGTATTCCATATTACACGATTCTCCTCTTATGTTCACTAAATATAACGGGGAAAAACTCACGGAGAAGGAGTTATCTAAATGAAATGAAATTGCAAATACACGTACCTTAGAATAGAATATACAAATGACTAATTTTTGGAAGCCAATCACTACCTAGTTAGAGCTTCATCGTATACAATTTAGAATTCGGATGGTATATACAACAACGGACTTTTTAATGCTAAAGCATAATTTCCACTCGAATATAGTTTTGCCGCTCCACACGGACCGTACCAATGGCTCATAAGACGGTATCGATTGATGTCACTCTTTCTGAAAGGATATGCTCGAAATATGGCTCAGAGTAATATTACCATTCGACAATGTTGGCAGGCATGAGTGAAGTATGACTGTACATAGCGCCAAGAAGGCTCCGGTCTATCGAGAGTGACGACAAAACATGATCATTTTATTGAGGCACACAGCTCAATATGTCTTTATCAATGATCCGATATTTATACGGGCCTACAATGACTCCAATGGGCGACTCAGCAAAATGAGGCTGAGGTCACGGTGGTTACTGCGTCTTATGCATACGACCAGTAACATTGCAGAGAAAAATTGTTTTTAGTGATTAGAGTTGTTTTTCGAATTGAGCTTCGATGTCCAAAGAAGATGTATCTGAAAACATTGAGAGCAACACATCAGGATTCTCATCTGAGTGTTATCTATTGCACAGTTCGATAAACAGGATTTGCTATATGAGGTACCATTTCATTTGATAGCGCTGCTTACAGCACTTCAATACATCGACGAGATTATACTTCTTGCGATATTGTCCTACCGTTTACGGACTCTTGGACATGTAATTAAACAGGATAATTACCGGTTGCACATGACACGTCTTTATATTGCTTGTCACCGAGTTTCTCAATCATTTCTCTTAGCAGTAAAATGGTCAGATCTCTCCCCAATAAAGTGCATTTCGGTGCAGAACAGCAGACGTCCTAGTCCGTCCTTGGATCGTACCTATTTAATTTGCAAATTGGAACGTGTATAGCAGATAAGCCCACAACCATAGTTAGATCAATAAATTATTGATTTTTATTCGTATTTCCTGATTAAAACATATCAATTCTATCATACTATTAGCATTTTGTTTTTCATACATGAACATCACATCTGGCAATTTTCACCCCCACCCGGTTAACTTCTTTGAGCGCCCTTCTTTTTGTTGTAGTACGTATAATTTGTCAAGAGCTTCTATTCTATCATGCAGTACATATTTTTTTTACATATAAATGTACTTCGCTCTTTTAAATAAAGAATTTGTATTGTAATGAAATAAATTCCTGTAATTAAGATGCATCACTTGATTTTACAGAGATTCCATTAAATTCTTAAAATAAAAGGGACGCCTAGCTATTTGAAGCGAAATAACTTTTCCTTTTACCCCACTCCCTCTTTGTCAAAGTCATCCCTTAAGTTAATGAAGTGAAGTCATTTCTAAAGAGAAGAGTGTATGCAAGCGAATTCGTGTTACAATTCTCCAGCGACTTATTAGCGCCATTCCCTCAAACGTAATTTTCCATCTGTCCATTTTTCTTTGAAATATATATATATATATTTATCTTTTTCCATTTGGCAAAGAGGTAGTAATTAGCCAGTTTCGTCCGAATGTCACCCGAGTTGAGTTGAGCGGGAACTGATCCTTTTTCCCTGGCATTTTTCACTAGCAAATGCTTCATTTTTTATTACTTTCTTTTATTTCGTCTTTCTTTTGGCAACACCGACAAAACTCTCTTGTGAAGCTCATAGTGATGATTAACTAACTTCGGAGAACTGGTTAAATTTTGGCTTTTAGGGAAATTAAATGTAAAATGAATGTAGTTTTTGTAATTTTTTTTTCGTTTCTCTTATCTTTATACGACCCCCATTAGTGACCCGGCTTAATTAGAGGCAGTAATGAAGGCCAGCGATGATCAATGTTGGATTCGAAAGGGAATTTTCCATTTGTTAGCTCGAACTAATTTGTTGAAGTCGCGGACTTCTTTTACTTTCACTGTTGAATAAGCTATTCAAAAATAAAAAAAAAGCATTAAAATCCAAGTTAATGGTAATTTTCTTCTTCCTAGCAATGCTTTTTATTTTACAGGACTTTTTATTTCATATATTATAATTAAGTACATTTCACATTGAGTATTCTTTTTAATAAAACTTAACTCTTATAATAAAAAATACAAACCTAACTATTCTTTTTAATAAAAAAAAATCAAGTAACGTTTAATTATTAAGGTGTATGAATTTTATAACTAATTACTAAAATGGCAGGGAGAACTTGTGTAAAAATAATTGAACTTGCATATATATTATAAATTATCTAGATACTTGTATTTATTTTATGTTATTTTGCCTTTTATTTATTCATGATTTATTTTGATTCATGAATTCTTGTTGAAGCTTTATTCCGATAAAATATAAAAATTAATCTAATTAATTTCAAATACTACTTAAGGGGACATGGTGTGATTTACACAAAAATTTTTAATTTAATGATTTGCATAATTTTTTGGATGCCTTCTGATATGATGTAAACAAATTTTTTGCTCAAAATCTCATTAAAAGCTACCCATTTAATTTTTTAAGGGAAAAACTTAAAACACTTATGAAAAGATTTTAAAATGCTATTCCTCCTACAAAAATTGACGTATATATATGAAATTTAATTAACAGGTACGTCAAACCATGTATAACAAATGTTGGTTTGGGTTTTGCGATAACATAGTTGGTATACGTACAATACTTCTTTTTTATGAATGCTTATTGAAAATTCCTTAAGAAATGTGTAAATTCTAAATTAAATTATTTTTTAAAAATAAATATTGCTTTTAAAACAAAATTCGTACCATCTTCAGTTCCATGTACTATTAGCAACAAGTGAAAAAAATTTCCAAGTATTAGGCACAGTAGAAAAAAAGCCTTAACATTTTAAATGAAGACAAACTAGTTATTTTATCTTTCCGAGATAAGTCAGTTTAAAGTTTGGATTTGCCATTGGAATGTAGATAAAAAAAACGTAAAATTTATAACAACTCTGCATTTTTTAAACCTAGAGCTTTCAAATGTTGTTAGTCTTGTAGAAAAGTATATAAAAAATAATTTAGGCTAAAAAAAATTACATTTGATTTTTTTTCCACCAAATTTTGTCAATTGAATCGTACTGTGTCCCCTTAACTTAAAATTTTTTCTCTTCCTTTTGTTTTATGGTCTTAGTAACCTAGTGGTCATGATCGCGAAAAGATCGCATTTTTTCTGTAGAAACATAGGGTGAAATCTGTTGCTATGACTAACCGCAGAGTGAAAAGGTCAAGGTCAAAGTCATCTTATTAGTGTGGTGTGGAAGTTGGGAAATAATGATGCCAGTTCATGCGTCATAGAAAAAATATTTGAGGTCCGCGCGCGCATCACCAATAGCCCTCGTGTAGCTTTGAAATGTGATCTTTATAATCAATTAAATCAAATTCTTTTTATTTGTAGCTCTACAATAAATTGTTAGCTTCCTGAATAATTTTTTAATTAAGTGAATGTGCTCGGTTCTAACTGCATGGCCTAAATTCTAAATGCACACATCGAACTTTCAAGTTTGTTCAGTCATAACTTCTATTGAGAGTAATGAAAATATTTGTTCCGCAAAAGTAGTTTTCTTTAATGTATCCAACTACCCTGAAATTGTGAATTTTGCCAAATTGTTTTTTGATTTTATTTTACAGACCATCTTATTAGCTTTATAGAAATACCAAGTTTATTATTTTCGGTTCACTAGAACAAAAACTACAAGCGAGATGTCATACTTTAAAACGCGTTTTACTCGAAACGTGTTTTTTTTTTAAAACTCAAATGGCGACAGCGATCGCTAAAAAAGTTTTGAAAACAATTAACTGTGTTAAATTTTTTGCGTATGTTTTCTGTATGGTAGCAGTGTTTTAACCTTCAGATTTATCAATCACTGTTTTATTACAAGTCCCTTATGTTAATATAATCGCTGTTATTTTAAGCAAGTTCATATAATAACTTAGATAAAGTGCTCTAGTTTTTAGCTAAGTCATTTCAAAAATGAATAACATAGCAACACATCAGAATTGAAAAATTGAAAATTTGTTCATAAACTTTGGTACAAAATGGGCCCGTTTATGTTATTTTTTGTAAATTTTTACCCATATACTCCCACATTCATTTTAGTAATAATAATTTATTTTTATCTTCTTAATTTTAGCATATTTTTCTTAAAATGTACTAAATAGATCTAAAAAACACACAAAGAAAAACCCCGGTATCTACATTTTTTTTTTTTAAGTTGTCGCATGTAGTCGGATACACTAATTTTGAAAATGGTAACATTGGGAGGAATAAGAAAACTAACATAATTCTACGGGAAAAAACTGACTTCAAAATGAATAATCATTAAAAAGTATAAATTCATTTAAAGCAGACGTTTGAAATGTGTTGAAGAGCAATTTATCAGTAGCTAAAACAATAGCCCCTTGATGGCCAAAAAAATCATTCACTTAAAAGTATGTTTTCATCAATAAAAAACGAAACTTGAATGAATGAGGTAAGCAAGAAAACATTATTTTCAGTTTTTTTGTTCTTGAGAAATAAGTGACACTTACTTCAAACTTTCAAAGAATTCTAACAACAATAAGGTTTTCTACGAGCTTCCCACTATCTTCCAAACAGGCGCGTTGCAACCGCCATATTAGCCGCATCAATGATACGGGGCCCCCAAGCTAAGGGGGCTCCAACATGTGTAACTACAGTTCACTAACAGTGCTCCCATATTTAAAAGGGCACCATATATAATTTTAATACAGGGCCTCTCAGAGCTAGCTACGTCAGTTTCCACACAAAAATTTACAAAAAACGATCCACATCTTAAAGTTTTCGAAGAAAATGACATATAACGCTCTCGCGACTAAAAAGAAAACATATTCTCCATTTTAGAATTGATGATTGTCGTATTTAATTAGGACCTTATATGCATTTTTTATACAGGCAATCAAAATAGAACGTATGTCAAACGCAATTACTTATACGCGAACGCTTAGGAATTTTTTTAAAAATCAGTCAAATCAATTGGTGCCAATGATAAAAAAAACTCGCAGGTTGTATTATTATTTGTTTTAGTTTAGTATGTCATATAATAATATATTACTGCATCCTCACGTGTTTTACATTATTCTCTAAGCATAATTTTGTCCAATAATAAAGCATGTTTGAAGAAACGAAAACAACTGATTGATAAAACCACACATTGAACCAATTTTATTAGACATATTGATCCGAAACACTACACATTCTTAAGTATTTTTTATGATTTTTATTATTTTAAGTCTAAAACTCTCCCTCTAAAATAGTCACGTATTATTATTTTCTCTTGGCAATCTAATGATCTTGTAAGAGTGAATATTTATTGATCACATAAAAAAATATTAGTACAACTTATTTCATTAAACCTACTTGTCGATAATATGGGGTTGACTTAATGAAAAAGGACATGTCGTAATGACTGCAGATATAGTAGCACCTCCTAACTGGTTTACAAAGGGCTGTAGGAAGTGTACACCACACACAGAATTCAACAGTGAAACCTGTTCGTGGTGGAAAAAATTGATAGAAGTCGTACCATACATGGATGCTCCTAGATCGGAAGGTATGCTTAATACGGGCATCTCTCTCTCTCTCTCTCTCTCTCTCTCTCTCTCCTCTCTCTCTCTCACTCTCTCTCTCTCTCTCTTCTCTCTGAATGGGGGCAGTCTAAGGTGAATACAATTTAGGTGGAACGGCCGGGAATAACTAAAGTGGCAGTTTTCAAGAAGGGTGGTAAATGATATTGGAGCTCCATGAAAACTTTCGTCCACAGATCTCTCGTGTAGCTAAAAAATCTTTAAAAAATCTTAGAGAAGTCTTAGAACACCCACCGTGCAGTCTGTATTTGTGTGTGTTTACATGTACCTTCCACACCTTTAGGTTACTTATTAGAGCATTTTTCCCATTCGGAATTTGAAGTAAAGTAGCTGTACAGGGCTCAACCACAATCTTTCAACAGAAAAGACATAGGCCTGCTTCAGAAACGATAGATTTTGATTTCAACGGCCATGATGTTTTTTTTTAAATTTCCAATGCAGAAGGTCGTTCGCCCTTTATGGAAACGATTTTGTAATTCTCGTTTGCATTTTGAGATGAAACTTTGGAAACTTCAAAATAATTGGCTGCTAAGGTTTTCTTTTGATTGTTATGTAAAATAAAAGATCTATTTAAAGAATGACTACTAAAAATTACAATTGGCGTGACGATTACGTAATTACTCTTACCAAGGACAAATATTCATATCAACAAATTAAAAATCAATGTAAAATTCTTCGTCATTGCATTTCAATGAAAAGTATTTATAATATATTAAATTTGACAGAGGTACAACGTCTAGCTGAAATTAGAAATTAAAACATGACCACGAAACTTCATCCTAAGACGGTTCAAACGCAGAAAACTATCAAGAAAATGAAGTCTCTGATCCTTAAAGAAAATCCATTGAATCAAAGATTCATTGCATCGAAACTAGGAATGTCTTCCTGGACTGTAATTCAAAGCATTCAGAAGAAATTGAAGTAGAAAAGATGTTTGAACCTAACTTTTTCATCTTTTTAAAACAAATTGCTGAAAGAAAAAAGAAAGCTGTAGAAAATTATATAAAAAAAACTTAACTACCGAAAAATGGAAATTTGTGGTAAAACTAGATAATGCATGGGTATATTCAAGTGACTGTAATAAAAGATCAATTTTGCCTTGGTCAATTGACGGGAATGACCATACGGAATTGTTTGTACAGTAAAATTCCCAAAGGGATTCATGAGAGTTGAAGGATTTTTTAATAACGGCAAATTAAAAATCAAAAAAGTCAAGTAAAACCAAAATTAATTCCCTTTAGTATCAGCAGATTATTTTAGAACCAATTTTACATGAAGAAATTTCAACTCTATGTGGAAAGGTCATTGATAGAATTGCGCTCCACATGGTCAAAGCTTCTAGCCACACGTCTAAATCAACTGTAGCTTATTTAGCAAAAAAAATAATCAGTAACAGGAATAATACGTATCTAATTTGATGAAATACGTGTAAAAACACCCTACGCTTTTGCAATGAACTTTTGTGCTTTTGGTTTATCAAAACGAGCTTTAGGAAAACAGCATCCAAAAACACTGAACAGATTTTGGAAAATGGTTCAAGAAGAATGAAGTAAAATTTGCATGATAGTAGTCAGATAAAGTTTACTTTCATGAAGACTTCGAACTAAAGTTATTTTCAAGAATTATGGCTATCAGATAGAAGCGAATTTCCAAAAAAATACGGTATTTATTGATAAAAACTAACTTTTTCAAAATCGTTTTTATAAAGACTTTCTGTTAATGCATTATTTTCATTCAACCAATCCACTTTGTATTTGGGCATCACTTATACTTCAGTAAATAATTATATAAAAATTTACAAAACGTTTTTTTTCTCGTTCTTTTATGAGGTAATATCAGCCCAAACCCCTCCAAGATGAAATAGTTCACTAATATTGCTTTTTATGCTTCAAATAGTTTCTTTATGGGTCCAGTAACTCAAAATACTCTCCTAAACTCTTCCTTTCAATAAATATACGAACATTTTGAATGTTTGAATACATGAGATAAAGTGGTAATAACACTTTACAAATGGAACATATTAAACTTACTGTCTGGACAACTGTTTCCAGACTATTTAGTCGTCTAGGTGACACAATCACTCTGATGAGGAACATGGGGAAAATTTTTAATCATTCCCATTTATGTAGAAGATGGCCGAGGGGGGATATTCTATAGAGTCTTCGATTGGCGTCATTCAAAAGTAGGGGCAGGAGGGATAAGGAATTCCAAAGGCTGAGGGAAACCAAGCGATTAATTGTGGACGGCGGTTAGAGATAAAAGCTTGCCTTTTACGAAGAGCAAAATCGCTCTTCAGGCTTGGAAGAATACGAAATTAAATTAAGTGGGAAAGCGGTGGTGCCTATTTCAAAAAAGAAGGATGGAGCTGGTAGGAGAGAGAGGACAAAAAAAAAGAATCGTCCTCATTAAGGAAGAGATTTGCGAATTGGAATTCTTTCGGCGCACTGGATTCATTTAATTTATCCTCACGTACAAGAGACACAATCTTCGAAAAGACACTCTAATGACTTCACTTCAAATCCAACTGAAAAAGGGCAGACTATTTACGCGGAGTTCTCATTAGTCGACGATTGGATGCCCTTCGTGCGGAAGAAGTTTTCACTGGGAAGGATGATTTCGAGAAAGTCTTTTGCTCCGAAAAATAGTTCCATTTCATTAGAGTCATTTTTGATTTATTTCGCAATGAGTTTAAAAGACTCGAATGTTTTCTTTTTTGGAACAACAGGGGGGGGGGAGTTTTTGCATTTGTAATTCCTGCTTGCATTTTTTTAGTCGAGGATAAAATAATACCGAGTGACCCGTCTGTTTCCTTATTATGAAGCATTCTTGATTGGAAATCTAGTTTTGTAATAAAAAATATGTAGTGTATGACACATGAAATGCCACTGAATTAATTTATATAAAAATACATTCACAATAATTAAAACTGAATTCCTGCTATATCACATCCCATAATTCAATCAACATATTCTAAATATTAATTATATGGGTCATTCATAATTCCTTTCAAGATTTCGGAGAGCTGTAGAGAAAATTTAAGACGAATACTGCAAAAAATAATACATAAAATAATACAGAAAATAATTAAAGTTTTATTTAACCCGGAAAAGGGGTGCACACTCCATAATAATGTTAGTAGTCACGCGGGGTGACTGAGTCACGCCAATCCTTTTTCTATAATTATTTTTATTGTACTCAATAAAAATCGAAATTTCTGCGAATGATTTAACTAAGAGAAAATACATTTACCTACTTTTAAGGACTTTAAAATTTTTGGAAATTTGAGAGAAAAAAATCGAATCAAACGGAACTAAAATGTTTCAAATGTGAGTGATTTTAATAAATAACGCAAATCGGATACATTTTTCGCTAGCATTGCAGAAATGATAACTACAAGCAAAACTGTCATATTTTGTTCAAGCTATCGTAGTTTTATTGACCTCTGAGGATCGACAAGTAGCATGTTGAACTTTTTCTTGCTTGTATCTTTTTGACAAGATGCATTGTGTCTTGTGGTACAAGTAAGGCTTCCCATCGAACTTGACAGAATTTTTTAGGCAGCATTTGAAATCGATCCTTTCAACTCAAATGTTTCATGTTTCATTCAAATTTACTTTCTCTATCATGACTAATATCCATTATTTCATCAGGTTCCCTTGTTCGATTAGTTTCAACTTCCTCCAATATAGATGACACAGATGCCCATTTCTATTTTTATAGTATGTTCATTTACAATTATAAAACATAATGAGTTGTAAAACACATCAATAAAAACCACTAAGTCATTCACAGGGTAAAAATGTATTCTGTTCATAGAAAATATTTTGGAACAAAAGAGGTCACGTGGTGAGCTCAGTCACCCCAAGTACCTGAAGATCGTAGAAAATGTTTATCACTCCCAAAAAAGAGGGAGATATGTGACAAATGCATTTAGTTTACATGAAGATTGTCATATAGGAGGATATTAACAAGCTTATTAACAAATAAAAATTCTCAGAAATAAAGATTTTGTGAGCCTGGGGTGACTTTGTACCCCACTTGACCACTCCCGGGTTAAGAATTTTACAAGTGATCACACGGCAAATATAAATTTGATAGTCCAGCTCCTGGTTCACTCTAGTCAGCATGGTATGATACATGTTATTGACGGCACGTGTTTTCCTTTCGTGCAGTTCTGCTATTTCACACGGCGTAATGGTACGAAAATTTGAGTCATGTAAATGACCAAGTTTTCGGATTGCTTGGATAACACGGTTTGTGTCAATAGTGTTGGTTGTACGATGTTGACTAGAGTGGTTAAGAACTGGACTATCAAATTGATATATGTGGTGTGACCAAGAATTTATATAAAGAACGATTTCAAAATATGTATATAAAAATTGAATTGTTTATGTGTTCTTTCAAATATTCGTTTTTGCAGTACTTATTTTTTTTTGCTGCAGTACTCCGAAACCTTCGAAGGAATTAATAACTCTTTATATATTTAAACTAGCCATTGCCCACCCACTTCTCTGAGTATTTCATGACATTGCCGGAATATATACTGTTTTTAAGGTATCAATATTTAAATCCAAGCAGTGAACTTCCCATTGTACAGAAAAACATCCTTGTATCCCTCGCCTCTTGATTTAAAAAGAACAGGGGTTGTATTTTTTAGTTTTATTTATCTATTTATTTTTATTTTTGAGTTGAAAGCAAAAGTATATTTATCGATTTCTCTTCCCAAAACAACCCCTATTGGTCGCATTTCGCAGAAAGCGTATTTAACAAATTTCTACTCAGCACAGTAAAACCGCTTACAAAATTTCAGATCTGGGGAGGGGGGTCTAACAGTTAAAAGTGGTGTTCTCTTTTTATCTATAACACCTCCATAATTTCTGTAACCCTTCTTGGGAGTCCAATTCCGCAAGCCTTGATTTTAGTGGATCTCTACTCTAGAATAGAAAAACACCAGCCTAATTTGTAGTATGTAGGTCTAATCTAAATATAGAGATATCTGTGCAAAATTGTTGACGAGTTTTCCTGACTGGAAAAATAAATAAATTTCAAGACTTAAGTGTTATGCATATTTATTTCCTTATGAATACATTATAATTCAGTTTGAGCCAAAAACTAAAACTCAGAATAAATAAACTTTAGTTCCCGGATTTTAACTGAAATTTTAACTATACTTTTGAATATATAAGATACTAGCTGGTATACCTGTTCTTCACACGGGTGAATTTAAAAATTAAACAACATGAATTGAAGGATAAAGAAGTTTTTAAGAAATTAAATTTACGTGAATTGCAAATTAAACAAAAAAAAGCTTTTTGTATATCCCAGGTGAACAAAAACCATATTTGTTAAATTGTAAGCCTATAGATCTAATAGCTGATTAAAAGAATTTTTTTATGACCCCTTAACTCTCTTGCGGGTCGATTTTTAAAAAAAACCTTCCTAAGCTGCTTAGCAAAAGTAACACATTGTTATAAATTTTGTACAATGAACGCTTAAAGTTGTGTAAATAAGTTATATCTATATGTGTAATACGTTAATATTATTTTCTGTTGTATTGATTTTAATTTAGAATTATAATATTTGCAAGCAACGCCATTTCTTACGTTATATGGGCGATTCAGTGTTGGCGATAGAGCCAAGTTAGCATCATTTTTGGAGACCATGTTGGCAACTTGGCGATTGATTAAACGGTGCAGAAGTTGATATGTTGCAGCACTACCTAGGAACTGCAACAAAGAGGATAGCACAAAAACCTTCACCCCCAAAAATACATATACATGCCAATTTTCATAGTGATCAGTTGAACGGTGTTGGAGTGAAGCGAGGTCATATATAAAAACATACATTTATATATATATTTTACTATAATGAGAAAATAATCGTTTCCTGTAAGAATACCTTTACTCTTAAAATAAATATATACTGCTTGTTGCACTAATTAAAATGCGTAGTAAACAAAGTAATTATTTTCAAGAGAAACTAAAGCAACATATATCATCATTAACCAAAATGGTCGTAAATTTTCTTCCAAGGCAATTTTATCCA
Source organism: Trichonephila clavata (assembly GCA_019973975.1). Lineage (NCBI taxonomy): Eukaryota > Metazoa > Arthropoda > Arachnida > Araneae > Nephilidae > Trichonephila > Trichonephila clavata. The sequence continues at coordinate 57,182 of BMAO01002595.1, read as the reverse complement.
TTTCCAATAGAATATCTTGTTCCAACACACAGATATTAATTCAAATACTTAAATCATTTTTCTATTAATTACTTATATAATTAAACCATTTAAAATATCTTTCGCAATAAATGTAAGAATTAATTTACAGCTATCGTAATTTCTTTTGTTCTTTTATATGCTTTTGTTAACGTTATTGTAACAATATTTTTATAATCTAATCTCCACAGAGGCTTCTATGTACTTTATTAGCCAAAAATTTATAATGAACTTCTTTACATCATCTTCTTCAAAAAGGAAGTTTCCCAGACTGCAATACTCGGAAGATTTAGTTACGTTTAATAAATTAACTCGTAGTACTCGGCGTGTAGGAAATCTTTTAATGCTTTATTTTGATTATTCTTAAGTACAATAATACCCCGAGCGTACGTGATTGGTTGGACTGTGAGTGATAACAGCGTAAGTCGGGGTATGGTTTTTGTATATAAATACATATAAATTATTTTTAATTGGGCCCGGAGTTGAAAGAAAATAATAATTTAGAAACAAAATATTTAGTAAAATTACATATAACACAAATACAAAATTGCCATCCAAAGTTAATTTGATGTAGAAAATTTCATAAAATTTAACTAAGTAGTCTGCAGGCTCAAATATTTTTTTCTCTAGCAAAATTTCCTCGTAGCATGCTTCCAATTTTTTTATTCCTTGTTTTGTTGAAAAAATATACTCATCGACGGAGTCTATATTTTCTTAAATTTGTAATCGTTTTTCAATTATACAGAGGTCTTCAGTCAAATTCCCAACCTTCATACGATCATCTGATTAAACTGATTCTAAAGACAAGTTCTTCAATGTCTTGTTTTTGCGTATGCATTTCTATGAGCTCATCAATTGTACGCTCCTGATTGTGGAAATCCAGAAGCTGTTGAAGGTTATTACAATTCAGTTATAAATTTATTGGCGAGGCAAGATCGACATCTTCTTATATTACATTACCATTTTTTCCCTCTCAAACAAAGGAAGAATCGGTGAGATTATAAAATCGCGTAACTTCAGGCTCGGGTAAGTCAGGGGTAGCGTAAGTCGAAGTATTGCTGTACATGATTAAAGTAGCTCCAATGCACGTTTAAAAAACGGCATGTGGAAGAAAGTCATTACTTTATATGATTATTAAGTGTAGTTGCAATGCACGTTTAAAAAACATGTGGAAACGAGGTATTACTTTACATGATTATTAAATGTAGTTGCAATGCACGTTTAATAAACGACGTGTAGAAAAAAGGTATTATTTTAAATGATTATTAAGTGCAGTTCAATTGCACGTTTAAAAAACGACATGGAAAAAAAACGTGGTATTACTATACATGACTATTAAGTTTGGTTCCAATGCACGCTAAAGAAACGACATGAGGAAACGAGGTAATACTATACATGATTATTAAGTATAGTTCCAATGCACGCTTAAAAACCTACATGATGAAATGAAATACTGTACATGATTATTAAGTGTAGTTCCAATGTAAGTTTAAAAAACGACACGTGGAAACGAGGTATTACTATACATGATTATTTAGTGCAGTTCCAATGCACGTTTAAAAAACCGACAAGTGTACTTTCTCCTTACTTATGAACAATTTCTTGACATAAGAACTGTGTTAATAAGAAATCTAACAATTATTCATTCTTCATAAATTGCTGTATTTAAGATGAACATTAAATACTGATTTGACTATTTCTAAATAACTTTTGCTTAAAGTTCAAAAAGCACAAAAGTTTTTCTTATTTCTTTTAGCTATCCTTAAAAAGGGTTTTAAGGATAGCTAAATATATTTCAAAACCTGAGAAGCTGATATCAAACCTAAATATAATGAAATTAATGGTTGTCAATTGTATTTAATAACTAGAGAAAGCGGCAAATTGACAGCCTGTTCGATTGGTACCTTTATAGCAAATGGCTCCGATAATGCCATCTATATTCTAATGCGGGAGTTATTCCGCGTGCTGTTTCCCAGGAGAAAATAATTTTCTCTTCATTTCAATCCATTTGCTACAATGCGTTCAAGTAAACAAGGATATCTAAAATGCATATTGTTTAATTTATTAAAATTAAAAACAAAGTTTATTTTCCTTAAAAATATCTTTTCAATTTGTTAAAATTGCTCTGTCGATTATAAAAATCAATAATAATAATATCGTTAGTTCTTAAAAATATAAATACAAAATTTTAAAATTAATTTCCACAGCAAAATCGAGTAAAAAAATTATTAAGTTCTTAAAGAAAGTTGATTTATTTCGTGTTATCATTAAACGACTAAAAGCATTTCATTTAAAACTTAAGTAAATAAGAATTCCAAACAAAAACTATAATTTTTTTTTATTGACTTATTTGATTGATTTATATTTTGACCGGTATACACGTTTTTAAAACCGTTACGAGCAACTGTTATTGAATTATAATTTTAATGAAATGGGTTATCAAAATATAGATATAAGAAAACATTGCTCACAGTTTTAATTTAATGATAGTATGTTCTTATTATAAATAAATATGAATCAGTTATATGTTCCACGCAAAAGATATTTGCAAAATTGCAAATTGTATGTACGAGGGGAGTTCGATAATAAAATTATGGCCGTGGTAGCCTTTTGATCATCGTCATAAAGTAGTGGAATTGTCGAATGGTGAGTTTGAGTAATCATGCACATTAACTTTGTTGTGGTTCAGTTATTTAGTATTCGACTATATCACTTATAAGTATTACTAAAATGAATATTTTCCCCACCAAATTCAAAGAACAGGTGGACTACGAACGAACAAATCTTAATTTAGTTCGATTTTTAAAAATAATTAAACTTTTTTGAAGAATTTTTTTTTTGTGTATGCTTATAGATGCATAAAACTAAAGTATTTTTTTCATTAAAATTTAAAATAATTGCTTACCATGGACATATATTAATATCTGGCATTAATATCAGAGCATATATTTTTTTTAAAAAAATTGTATCACTTCAAAAATAAATTTTATTATTTTTAATTAACTGGATCAGAGTTTCTCAAACTGTGGGGCGTGCCTCCGAGGGTGCGACCCTATTGAAAAGTCGAAAACAAAAGAATATTTTTAAAAAATATTAATTTACTGAAATTAAAAAAACAAAATACATTCTGACATAATAAGAAATAAATACACTTTTATACTGTTATAACAAAATTGTAAATATATCAGAGTACTGCGTAATGTATTTCATAATTAATTTTAAAATACTAAGTTAAGAACACGTTTAATAATTACTATTGACCCCATTGGCGTGTCATATAGAAAATTATATACAAAAATTAACACTTGATAGTTTGTACGGTTTATAATTAATCCCTTAACTGCCGATTAAAAGATGCGTGATCCAATGAAACCGTTTTCCAAATAGGCGTGAGTGTGTGATGTATTTAGGAGGGGGGAGAAAAGGAATATCTAAGCAAATCTTCTGAAATAAGTAAATCCTTTGCAAACACACTGTCAAGATCTTTTTATTGCATTCCAAAGCCTTCACAATAATTTTATGAACAGCAGAGCACAGAAAAAATTGTACTTCAGGAAGACGTATATATAAGTGCGGGGAAATTAACTCTTTGGCTGAGCGAGATGTTTATATACGCCGGTGGCAATTAAGAGGTAAAAGTTGTCTTGTAGCTTTAGAGTCAAAGTATAGTATGATTGAATTCAATACATTGCCATTGTATGGAAGGGGGGGGGTGATGAAAATTATGATTGAATATTGGGTCGCAAATACTGAAAGTTTCAAAAGCACTGAACTAGATCATACACATCAATGTTTTGTAAAATATCAGAGGTAAGCGCATTGAAGTAATCCGCACCACAACTCTTCCATATTGGGGGGAAATTATCACAAGTTCTTGCATACAATAATTTATCACAATTATATTCTATTAAATTACATTTACAAATCTATTTCAGAAACCTACAATCCAAGTCAGTTGATTTTCCATTTCAAATACCCCTCCTTACTCGCAATATTTCATCCGAACTATACTCAGTATATTAAGAAATTACCTACTTGGCTGCATTATATTTCAATTTACATTTTCTCATTGTCAGTCAGCATATATTCTGTCAAATACTACCACGGAATCTTTCACAAGATCAGAATGCCAAGATGAAAGAGATATCTCACACTCTCTAAATCAACCGATACGCATCTGCATAATATTTGTCGCGAAAATATTCAACTTGTAACGAACGTAGGTTATTAGGATCAGATTGGAAAGTATGAAAGGTTAATATCTGTCCATTTGGGACATTGTAAAATTGCATACTTTCGACCATCTCATGTATCACAAGGAAAAGACGACGGCAAGATGGCTCAGTGGCATCATGGAATTTCAAATCGCGCATGTTATCGAATTTGTGATACATATCTAAGGTTCGCTAGTGGTGGGGAGATATTTCAATCGGTGATGTTTCGGTTGAATAAATTACCATTCCAAATTGTAGAAAAGGATTATGTGTCGTGTGAGACTTAACGGATAGTTTCAGGGGAGAATTCCTTTTGAAAGTACCTGAATGAGATTCAGTGAATGTTGCAGAGTACTATGCATATATGACAATGCTTTATAAGAAGATATCACAATGTGCCCCTTAATAATTATTGTAACGGTTTATTGACTGCACCGTTGACTACTATGGACATGTAATTATGTTAACATGAATGGGATAAATGAAGATAGGTTCACACAAATACATTATTTTTTTTAATATTCTAATAATAAAATAATATTGCTGAGGACTCGTATGTATTCTTGTAACGACTTGTATTTCAAAATCAGTTTAAAAGATTTAAAACAACGTATTTAAAAAAAAATTGTAGCAGAACCTTTTAGCGAGACATTTTGGTATAGTATTGAAAATATACAATTTACATAATTTTTTGTATTTTCTTTAAAAAGACTTTATACATTAGAGATGAGCAACTTATCATGAGATCTCCGGAACAATTAGATCTACACAACTGAAATTCGGCAGGCATGTTTCTTCTATTGAGTAAAGATCCGCTAAGAATGGATTTTATGGATTTAGACTCATGTGAACGGGAGTTGTCGTTGTACGGGTGTTTTAGTTAAGAATTTCCGTTAAGGGGTCTCAAGGGTGTTAACTTTTTTTGGAGGGCTGAAAATATAAACAATATTCAAATACTTATAACTCTTTTAAATTTAAATTAAATAATTCGAATCTTTTACACATTATTTATAAAGGAATAAAGCTTCAGAAAAGTGTAAAATGTTTAAAATATAATCATAATTTTAAAAGTTATAAGCATATGAATATAAGAAATTTTTTATAAGAAATATTAATTAAGTTTTACTGCGCGCTTGCTATTTTTAAAAGTATTAGCTTTAATTACTAGCAATAAGTTGATTTATAAATTAAATGTATCTTTATTACTTCGTAGTAAATTTAAATAAATCGAATAATAAATTATATTTTTTAAAAATAAAATTATTTTTAAAAATTTCAATATTTTCCAATTATTTTGAAATACAAAAGACATTAATTTACTAGGGCTTAAAGTGTATGATACATTTTATAATTCTATAAAGTTTTATGCATCAAAAGCTACTATTTTAGAAAATAGCGGGCACGCAGTAAAACTTAATTAATATTTCTTATAAAAAAATGTCTTATTTTCATATGCTCATAATTTTTTAAATTATGATTATATTTTTAAAAATTTACAATTTTCTGAAGCCTCATTCCTTTATAAATAATGTGTAAAAGATTCGAATTATTTAATTTAAATTTAAAAGAGTTATATGTATTTGAATATTGTTTATAATTTCAGCCCTCCACAAAAAGTTAACACCCTGAGACACCTTAATGAATTATTAATCCTGCAGACTTAAAACTTAGCAAGCATGTTTCTTTAATGTAATAGAGATCCAATGAGAAAGGATTTTACGGTAAATCGAATCCCCAAAAGGAGGGGTTACGGGTATGAAAGATAAGTATACTTTCGTGTTAGAAACTCAAGCCTTTTCCATTTAAATCAAGAGGTGAATGCTACAAAAATGTTTCTGATTATAATAGAAAGCTTAATGATAAGATATAAATATCAATAATTGAAAAACAGTACCTAGTCATACAGCTTCGTGAAATAGTCAGCACAGCGTATGCGTAACGGTTAGTATATATCCATACATAATATACACCAATTTACGTACAATGTATTTATTTGTAATATTTGGTATTATCAAAATGTTTAGTGTACTGGTTACAATGATGTGCAATGGCATATATAGCCAAATGATCATAATCGGAAAATTAGTTCACCAAAGTTGATTCGATCGAGTAGGGGGTCCGACTCCTGGTGCAACTGAAAACCTTCCGTGTACACTGTACACCGCCTGATGCACTTTAAATAACTCCATACTCAATATCTTCACGATGGCTTGACATGAAAGTTTGAAGAATGGGGTGCATCTTAGGTATCTTCCTCGTTACTTCGTGATTCAAAATCCATTGCAAATAAATTTCGTATTTCTTCTAAGTACAACGTTAAGAAACAATCAAGCAAGTATGTGCAAATAATGCAGATAGAGATAGAAATAAATGATACCTAGTCAAATATATATATATATATAGCCATATGTTTAAAATTTATCAATATAATTACCGAACTCGATATATAAAAGGAAGCCTACAGTATCTGAGTAGTTACGCATCGTTCCTCCACGCCACAGGTCCGAGGTTCAAACTCCGGGCTGGGTAAGGTCGCTTTCGCCTTTCATCCCTTCAGTGGTTCGATAAATGAGTACTAAGCTTACTTGGGAAATGATCACTGGGGGTTTCACGTCAGACTAACTACCTGACTGGAACATCTGCTCATGCACCTCAGTGTCAAAGGCCAAGAAACTGAGATGTACACAACAGGCCTTGGTCCTCCTAGGCTGTTGCGCCACTGAGTTAAGTTAAATGTCGTGTACCGGAATTGGAAGAAATTTCTTTATTTAGATCATATGGAATTATCTCCGCTGTTATAGTTGCATTAATGAGGCCGTCTTTTTTAATGTATTCCAGCTTGTTGTATATTAAACACACAGGCTGTCCTCTGGGCTGTGCGTTACTGAAGTTAAAGCCATGTTGCAAGTTAATTAGCTTGATTACTGAGTTAAGTTAAATGTAGTGTACCGGAATGGGAAGAAATTTCTCTATTTAGATCATATGGAATTATCTCTGCTGTTATAGTTGCATTAATGAGGCAGTCTTTTTTAATGTATTCCAGCTTGTTGTACAAGTATATTAAACACAAAACAAATATGGTCGACACAGCAAAGAATACAGAAACAAAATCGAGAGGCAGCAGGCAACGTAACGAAGACAAAAGGAGGGATGAATTTTCCAGAGAGAAACCCAACTTTTATTTAAAGCTACAACCGGAAGTTCCAAACTCATATGATCTGCGTGAACGGAGCTGGTGATTGATGAAAATATATCATACAATGAAGCTTACTTTAAAAAAGCAGAGCTGTTAATTTTTAAGAGATAAAGTTATGGTTATTCCCGTTAGGTGTTAGCTAATAATCTTTTACGCGAGAGTCCTGAAGGGTAAGTAAAGACCATCGCAAATTAAAAAAATTTAGATAAAATTAAGGGGAATTTCTTTACATAAAATTGAAATGCATTCATACAAAGCTATGGTTTGCTAGAATGGAGATTGAAACATCTAAGTATCCTCTCTTTCTCGGGAAAGACTGACTTTTACTACGGAAAACGTTATCGGTATCTCAAATTTTGGTGCCTTATTCACAGTTTAAAACATGATCCTGATATTAATTATTGTGAAATATTCCTCCTCACAAAATAAATATCTGTTATTTCGAATCCAGAAACTCTTCGAAACTGTCTCATGTTTCTGGTAAATAATCAAAATTTAAATCAGAGTTGCCAATATGGCTAGAGTGGATCCATCATTTCTAAATTAGCAGTTTTGAAATCAGCGATATTTTTGATGAAAGGCAATTATCCCTAAGTGATTGGGAAATTTAAAACCTATTTCTCTCAATAATAGCTCTATGAAATAATGGAAACAAGACAAGTTAAGCTTAGTCAGATCCCAATATCTACTTGAGTCAAATGAAAAACATTTATACATACATACATTATTTTAATGTTGTGTTTAAATATGTTATATCGTTTGCCATTGTTTCTCTGTGAAATAATACAATAATTTTACCTGCAATATCCCAAAGAAGACAAAACCAAACGAATTTTGATATCCCGACAGAAATAAACCGACCTACAACTTAAGGCTTTTTCCGCCATATGTACCAGAGTTTGAATAAAACGCGAAGCTCCTTCTCGGACAAAATATGTCTCTGTTTTCATTAAAATTTATAACTTTGCAACTGATATATTTGTTTATAATATAGCTCATTTAGCATTTCGGTATAGGAGAAAAATTGCGAAACACATTTTATAAAAAAGAATGCGTCAATTCGAATAAAAATGAGTAATATGACAAAAACAAGTTATTTTTTCTATAGGATAGTGAAGTTAGAATATAATACTAATGTTTGAATACTTTTATGTGTGGAAAAATATTCCAAATTAGGGTCCTATTCTCTAACATTAACCGAAGACAGCTTTAATAGAATGCATTTTTGAATAGAATGATGTTTGCTTCTGAATTTACTTATATATGCGTCAAGTTGTTTCCAATCAAAAGAACTACATTGTGTGTGTGTGAAATTAATATTATAGGCATGTTTAATAAAATGGACTTATCCTTATTAACTGAGAAATCTCCGTCTCATGTTAATGAAACTGAATACGCGTCGGTAATTAGCACATGGACTAAAAGTTTAGAAAAAAATTGCAAATAAAGTTGTAGTCATACGACCGTAACACACGTGTTCACAAAACAAGTTCTTAACTCTTTATCTACCGCATTATGATTTACTGTTTTTTTTTTCATGCAATATTTTTTTTGAATCACTACACTGAAAATTGAGGGATATACAAAAGCAAAATACTCAATTTGGGAAACTTAATCCGTTACAGTTATTTAATTAATTAAACATAATCAAATATAAAATTAATTGTATACACTGTTCACTTAAAATAGTCAAATTGTTTTCTAAGGTCTTCATTAACATGCAAAAAAATAAGATGCTTATCTTTTGACATTAACTATTTTTCCAAACAAAAATGCAACCCGATGAAATTGTCAGCTGAAAACGCAATTTTTGCTATAAAACTATTCGCCTTCCCCGCTAAAATACTCATCATAGAACCCATGCTGCCATATATCTTGGAAGAGGGGATTTAAAAGAGTATTCCTCTTAAGTATCGTCAGAGTATTCGTAAAAATGGTTATTTTATGTAATTTTAAAATGAGTTTTACTTATAAGTACCGTCGGTAGATAAAGGGTTAAGTAAATTTTAAATTGAGATGTGTTGCCTTAAAAATCGTAAATTCGTATTCGAGGGTGTTTGTATTGAATTCAGACGTTGTTTAGACTTCTAGTTTCACTAAAGATAGTTAAATGAAATAATAAAGGCCAGTACATATTAAATTAAACTGGACATTAACGACTCGCTTGGAGTAGTCCTCGTCGAATGGCTGAGGTTCTAAACTGCAAGGTGCATCCAGCGATGAAGCCAGGGACATTTTTAACCTCCCGGGAGCCCTAGGCACTTCAAAAATTGTTATCCCACTCCACACACTCACTATTTCCAGAGCACTGCCCTTCTTCAGTTCTTACCTTTCCAGTCCTGGTTCGGGGGGGGGGGATTTTCCTATTATTCTTTTACTCGTTTTCCTTTTCTTGTTTTTGCTATTTGAAGAGTCTTTCCATTATTCACCAACTATGAACCCAACATGTCCTGGCAACCGTAAGAAAAGGATTGTGGCATAGTTTGGCCTCTCTTGTACATTTCTTTCTTTACATCACGGACCACCCACCCACCCTTTTGTAAATTAGAACAGTAAATTCCTGAAATCGTTTGCAATTACAGTATAGAGTATACATTGTTGTATGATCTGTTTTCAACGCTAATTATCATCTTTTTTCCTCGCTTATCGTTTTTCTATATTCTACTTTTAGACATCCGTATTCTTTGTTGAGTTTCAGCTTGATCATTGCAAAATAATTAGCTATGTCCTTGTAATCAATTTCCATGGTAATACCATTTTTAGTGCATAGCAATAACAAATTCCATCATTTCCATTGCTGATCTCATTTCAGTCCTTACTTTCTTAAAGGCGGAAATGCTTCTCTCCTGACTCCCTAGATGGTGGTACCTTCTCTGTAATATTTTTCCCCGTCCTACAACTTTTTGCGCCTCAAATGTTTTTGTTCACTAGTTACGTGTCTAGTATGCCTAAGCTAAAACCTGACCCTGGATGAAGCTAGTGTAGGTATAGGGTGAAAAATTTTAGATTTCATTTCCTCTTTGGTAAATATTCTTAACTTTTAAATGCATAGCGATATAGACTTGTATCGTATATTTAAAATTCACATCTGTTATAGCAGTAACATATTTGTATAGTGTTTTATTAAATTTTAATTTTACTAAAACTAGTTTATCGTTTCCGAACGAACTAGAATTTTTACAGTTTATTTCTTTATCTGTGACAAAACTTTCATTGTTGAAGCGCTTACTGAGAACGGTTTCATTTCGGAGGGTGTTAGGAATTACGATTATTTATACCGAAACATACGTATGTAATTGGTTTCAAACAGAAACAAGGCAAGGGTAATGAATAATATTTTTACTTGAGCATATATTGATAAATTTATGCAAGAAAATATAGTTTTTGTTTTTGGAAATTAAACAAAAATGCTTGTGCTTTTTCCCCTCATTAACTACACTCATTTCCCAGTTGATTTCAAATTTTGTTTATTTATATTAAAAGTTATATCAATTATGGGTTAAAATAATAGTGCAGTAAATTTGAGAAAAAATTAGAAAAATATTCCAACAACTAGCAATCTTTCAAGAGTTTGACTGGAAATAAAAATAATTGAAAAACACCAAGTATCTTACAGAATATTTCAGATAGAGAAACACTTAATGCTTCAAAATACGTATCAAAGCTGCATGAACACAAGTAAAATAACAAATTGAATTACTCCCACTCCAATAATTTTCTTTCTTCTCGGAACCAAAGTGTTAGATACATTCGTAGCGTAAATAAACGGCAAAAAGAACACTAAATAAAAAAGAATTTTTATGGGCTCATGTACCAATACCCGGTTACTTGCTGCTTCAACAAAGTATCTAAATTCCCAAAAAGACAGCCGATAGTGTAGTCTGGATTAGATTTAATTGAAGAAAGATTTCATTCTGCTGATGCCACCGAGAAAATTGGAAAATGAAGAAGGAAAGAGAATAAAAGTGTTTACTTTAGCACAGCATCGATGCTTCGTGGAATTAAATCTTACACCGAATTTTTTACACCTTTTTCCTTCAGCGAGAGATAAATTCTTATACTGTTCTTTTAGTTTTGTTTTTATATTGAAGAGAGGAAATTGCTGTTTAAAAGCTTACTTTTTGATTATTATTTCCTTACAATTTAAAGTTCATTATTTTATGTTTGAAATTTATGAGTTCCAGACATACCTCTTAAAAGTATTATATATATATATATATAAATCCTTACTTAAGGTACTAGTAATTTATAACACTTGTATGTAAGAAATTCTTTCGTGTTCATATTCTTATGATATAATAGACACTGAAAAAAATTATACTATAAGCAATGCTGTTTATACCATAAGATGTTTATTCATTTAGGCGAGTTGGAAAAAAATTAATTTTTTGGTATAGAAATTTTTATTTTTTTATTTTTTGATATAGAAAAAATTTAATAAGTCGAATTTTTAAAAATAAATTGTAATGGCTGGATAAGTAATTAATAAGTTTACTGTAAATAATGTTACCTCATCAACAAAATACTGAGTTAGAAGCGAATTTAGTTTTAGAATGCACCGTCAAAGTTAGCGTAGTACTTTGTGTATAAGTAAGTATATATAAGTATTTTGTAATGTTAGTAAATACAGTCCTGAAAACTTTGATTAATGTGGACTGTTGAGTAGCCGAGTTTGTGAAAATGCCGGGTTATCGAGAGTGAAATTACAAAAGAATAAATACGAGTGTTTTTCTCAGAATATATTGAAATGCACTTGTGTGTATTGTTTGCTTGAGAATACAACAGAAAATAAACTGTACAAATTCCCTTAAACAAAGGAAAATTACGTACTTTGTGAAAGCATAGAGTATTTACTACATGAAAATAAAAATGAATACACAGTATACAGTAATTTACTCGATCAGACACACCTCAGGAAAATACTGTATGAAAGCATAAAGTTGTCTATAATGAAAATTAAATAGCCAACTTTGCAAAAAATGGATACTCTTTTAAAAGAACTCGTTGTGGGGTTTTCGACCTGAAAGGGTGTGTGCAGTGGCGAAACGGAGACTATTAGGGCTCCCCCCATGCAAGGTCAGGTTTTATGCCCCAAGTTGGATCTTACAAAGGGTACGTACTTGTCATCAGACAGAATTTGGGCCATCTAGAGTCCTGCCCCCCCCCATGGCGGAGGTATACGTTACGCTACTGGGTGTGTGGCCCAGTTATCAAGATTGTCGGGATGTCGAGAGACGAGTTTTCCGGACTCTACTGTATATATTTACTACTGTATATTTACTGCTCTTTCGGAAAATTTTCATCTGGTTGCAAAGTTTCTTTTAAAATGATTTAAACATCATTAGAAAAAAGATGGCCAATATAAATTTCATGAATTAAGTTATTACTGATTAAACAGGGAATCTCTTAACTCCGAGCTCGATGAAAGAGTATCGAGAATGAAAAACTCTATTGTGGTATGGCATACTTATTTGGAGGGAAGAATAATAAAGAATACGCGTTCACACACACACTTTTAAGAACACGGATGGTTTATAGTATCATATCAGCAGAATACTATCTGTGTACCCTCCAACTCATATTACAATATCAATTTCTACTGATATTATTTTAGCTTAGTATTCAGTATTGATATAAAAAATTAGTTAAAAATAAAATTTAACGTAAGCTTATACGATCAAGTGCTAGAAAAATGTATTTTACATTCATTTTAGAATCTTATAAATTAGTGAATAAACCAAATAAGAAGTTTAAACATAAATTACAACGCATGCGTGGTAATTATACAGTTTCACAATCGTGCTTTTCTAAATGGCGTAATGGATTGTTACAGATAGTATCCTTTTTTGCAAATAAATTCTATATCTCAATGTGGCTTATCCTCATAATTTAATTAGAATGATGGATCAAATCATGTTGCGATACCTATTATGTAAGCAAAGTGAATCAAAAAATAATAGGAAGAAACTTATTTTTAATACCGTCTTTCTTAAAACGTAATTATTTTAGAGGTGGGGTGTTGCAATTTGCGTACATTGTGTCAGAATTCAATAGAAATTAAAATTGACAAATTATAAATTTTCATAAATTATGTAGTAAAAAGACAAAACCCTCCATTAAAGTAATTTATTGATATAGTAAATAAACACTCAAAAATTTACTATGAAGATGAAGTAGTACGAGCGGTACGTAAAAATACATTTTAACATTTAAAAGTAACTCTAAAAATAATATAATAAAACAATACATCAGAGTAAAGTATTTTTATATATTAATTTTTCGTTTGATGTGAAAGCATTGAAAGTTTAATTTATTAAACTCGAGGAAATGCAGTATTTAAATATATAATTTTGGATGTCTCTATCACTCCCCAAAATGTTTTCATTTAATGTTTATTTAAGTCTATTAAAAAGGCTCATTTCGTTACTAATTACGCTCTTTAAATGTCCCTTAGAGAGTATTATCTTAAGTAATGGAATACTTTAAAATAAAGCTTTTTGGATTTATCAGAAACAAGTGCCCAATTTCTTTTGGAATATAAAGACCCTCAAATTAAGTTATATATATATATATTTGCGCATATTCAGTAGGAAATGTTAGTTATTATTTTTACACACACGCATTTATATTTTCTCATAGGGTATTATCTTATTTGTAAGTTCTTTTGCTAAGAAATGGTTAGTATTTATCCTACTACTCTCTCTAATTAAATGAATCAATCTGATTCAAACAAGTAAGCAACCGGTTTTGACATCAGTAAACAAATTTTCAATATTAAATAGAACTTTCGTAATAATAGTAATAATTTAGGGATTGATTTTACAATAACTTAATTAAGTTTGAAGAAAAAATAAAATGTTGATATGCATGATAAAATTCAACGAAAAAGCCAATATCTCCTACATTAATTTTTTTTAAGTATTCAGTGTGTTTACATTAAAATGGATCCCTAATTTCGTTAAAGGCTCTATATATTACAAACAGGAAAAAATGGAAGTGATTGGTAAATAATTGTGGAAGGAGTAGCATTTTGAATGTACTAATGTATCGAAAGACACAAACTGAGAAAACCCCTTTAAAGCTTATAATTCTAAAAAAAATACTTATAATAAACATAAATTAACTTAAAATACCACTTAAGGACGTTATTTATATATTTTTCCTTAAAAGAATTTAATTTTTAAAAAGAACAAAGTTTTCATCTCATACATTTTTATAAATGATTAATTTTTAGAGAGTATTAATTGCACAAAAAAATTCAAGAAAAGTGTCAATTTTTTTTTTGTCATGACAGAAATTATAGTTTTTTTCTTCAAATAATATTGAAGTATTATATTTGTATGAAAAACATATGATGAATAAGAACTGAAATTATGAAATTATTAATGTAAAGTGCCTTAAATCAAAAATATTACACGTAAAAATTACAAAATTTCACAAAGTAAAGAAATTACATTACTGCAATGCACTCAGTAATATCCAGCTTTATATATTACACCTTCTTTTTTACAGTTATTATTTCTCATTTTATAATAGATTTTTTTTATAAAAATGCCTTTTTAGCTTTTGTTTCTAAAAAAGGGGGAGAGGGGAGGTCGAATCGTCTAATTTTTTAATTTACATTGTTCGAATGAAGTTTTATCCAACTTCTAACTTTCCGACATTCAAAAGTGATACATCAGTCTTACAATACTAATGCAAAGAATAATATTAAATAAAAATGTAAGAAAAACGATAGTTCGCTCATGTTTGGGGTACCGAGTCGTCAGTTTTCGTGTTTTACTGTATATGGAAATAAAACAAAGCAATGTGAGCCAAAAATAAAATATTCTCAGCAGTAAAACAGGAAATTACAAGCCTTAGGTACTACGATTGCAGGATTAAACATAGTTAAGGTCAGCCAACCTTCTCCTATATTTGTCTAGACCATTAAACTTCAAGGAAGAGAAAACAGTGCAACACAGTTCGATTAGCACTAATAAAATACGTATGTATAATATCCATATATATTCTGAGCATTTTTGTAATATATTGATCTTTTATTTTAATACCTTTTTCTTGATGATTTCCATAAAAGACACATCACACTAAAAGACAATTTCAGTTCGTTAAATGTAATTATTTTCCCTTTTCAATTTAAGAATAGCAAATTGTTTAAGTGTAAATAAACTATTTGGAAAACGACACTATTTACTGTTCGAATTAATTGGGACAAATGGAAAAGAACGATTGTTTCTAAAACCTTAGATTTTAATTATTACATATTTTATGTAGATGGAAAAATCTCTATATTAGAATGAAGTATGTCCTCTTTCAGCAGAAATGACCGCTTGAACGCGTTTTGGCATTAATTCCGCTAGTGTATCACACATGCTCTTGACTTTAATATCGAAAAACTACACTTGTATAGCAATTTTTTATCGTCTGTTCTGTTGTTGTGCTATTCATCTTAGCTAAAGGATTCTTTAGAATACGCCATAAGTTCTCAAAGGATTTAGGTTTGGTGAACTAACAGGCAAAACAAGCACTTATATTTTATTTTCCTCCATAAAAGTTTGGACTGTGTGTGTGTGTGATATCAAATGGTGACAAAAAGCCAAGTCCTGTTAAAATATTCCGTCAAATGTTATAATGAATTGAACAATACTGCTGCGTAAAATTTCTATGTGTTTGACAGAATTCATCAAGAGGAACTAAATTTCTAGTGCCATTTGTTATGAAAAAGTCCACAAAACTTGTCTTCAGAAAGGTGTTTGTCTGGTTACAGTCTGTTGGATGCGGTTTAGTAGCAGAGTTCCACCTTCATTTTGCCTTACTGCACTTGATTTGTATCCCTGCACAAATAAATGTGTTTCATCACCGAAAATTACTTCTCCCAGTTGTTAACAGTAAAAGATCGGTTTTTTCTGGCCCGTTCTAAACGTTTTCTATCATTGACTGAGTTAGAAATTGTTTTATCCTCGATCTTGTTGCCTTACGACCAACTTCCAGAAGCTTTTTGAGTACATTTAAGATATTCACTTCAACACTATACTCTGTGACAGACCTATACGCGACCTTATTACTAATCCTCTAGGGGAAACTTTGGGCTAGCATTCGCGTTGATTCACAGTCTCTCAAGAAGAAACTTTAATATTTAAATTAGTTTGACTGTATAAAGTCAAGGTTTTGTGAATGTAAGATAGAAGGAGAAGGAGAGCTGTTGCGATGATTCGTAGGTATTTCATTGAGTATTTTATTATCACAACGTGAGTTAAGGAAAGATTTTCTACAATAAGTTAGTGGATTAAGGATCTAGATACATCGAATCAGATTAAGTTAGTCAGATCACTTGCACTTGTTCACTTAGACTAGACTGCTCTCTTTATGTATCACTTATTGGGTCTCCTTTTGTAGTTTCACTTGTGGTTGACTAGTGTGTTTGAATAGTAATAAAATAATAATTGTTATGGAAGTTTCTGGTGATGCTTTGTTTCCCCCCACACCCTTAGGTAGGCAAGACGGTGAAGGAGCGGCTCCAAATAGGCCGCGCTCACAACTCTAATAAATCCTTTCGAAGGTTTGTGCTTATCTTCCTTGGATTTATTTTGCTATTTCTTGTTAGAATTTTATCAGCTCTTGGGATAGTTTTCCACTTGCGCCCATATTTTCCTTTTCGTTTTAGAGAGGATGTTCCGAAATCTGTAAATGTTCTTAAGATTCTTCGAACACTTGATTTAACCACACCAACTCCCGTAGCTATATGTCTTACATCCATAGAAGTGTGTCATAGAAGGCACTAAAACCAGTCAAATAAGTTAATTATAGTCAAAGTTGATCCGTCACACTACCTCTAGGTAGATATAATCACTTTGTGGCAGTTCGATACTTTAATGGTAATCACATACTAACTCAGACAAGAAAAATATGTTTAACCCAATTAATTCGAACAGTATAGTAATACGGGTATATTTATTCTGCTTTGGAAACAAAGAAACGAGTCAGGACCTCGAACAATTCCCATGAGTAGTTTTTACTACCTATAAATATATGCTACAAAGGTTCGAAGGAAAGAAAAAAATAAGGCGACTAACTACCATTATTACGTATTCAAAGCATCGTCAACAAGCCACGTAGACGTAGTAAGCTCCTCCATTGCTACCCGAAAAAGGAATGCGCTACCTTTTTATTGGTATTATTATTATTCCTCTTGGCTTTCTGGATGCCCTCTGCAATTATTATCAATCATTCGGTCCCCTTTTTTCCTCACCGCGTTCGATTTTACACCCCTTCCTTCCACCGCAGAAATGGTACTTTTTACTTTCGCGGAAGGCAAAGAATAGATGTAGTGAAACATACGAAAAAAATAAACACCGACATCTGGAATTGAGCCAGTATCCAGCTGCGGTAAAAAAGGATAGAAAAAATGTTTACACACGAACACCGAAAGCATTATGGCTCTGTTTTTCTTCTATTCAACTCTATTTATACTTCTTTTTTCACTGCCTCCCCCACCCTTTCGTACTGAATCGAAGTCTTTCGAAATAAAAGTGGATCAGGAGAGTAAAAGCTTCACTGCTGCGCATGTCCGTCAGTTTCATGAATGTGTGCATATTAAATTTTTCACATTTATTTTAAAATAAAAAAAAATCAATAAATGATTCAAATACACAAAAGCTTTTTTTTCCCTTAAGAGATGGATTAAAAGTACATGAGGCAATGAACGTACAGTAGTGTTATATTAAACATCCAGAGATATATGAATAAATGCAAAAATAATAATGAATTTGGCTGAAATTTTATAGCTAATAAATTATATTTTGTTTCAATAAAAATAATAATATTAATGTGAAACATTCTAAATAATAGGAAAGATTGAAACATAAAATCTTTTTAACGAAATATGAATATTAATAAGGTTTGTCATTGGCCTTAATTAAAAATTTATATGAAAAGCGATCCAGAATTTCTTGTTAAATATTTAAGTAGTATACGAAGTTTTACTCATTTAAAATGTTTATCTTTACAGCAAAATAGATAATTATAATTGCCTACAGAAAGTTTTTTTTTTGTTATTAAAAAGAATTTTTCAAGGAATGAATGCAAAATCTTAGGAAGAAAATTATCTTAGCAAAAAATGTACAATTTAAAATGAAATGCAGAAGTGCAATTAAACAATACGACTGTCCCAAACATTTTATTAAAATTGGTGCTGAATCCTGTGGTTAAAAGGACTAATGTCATATTTGTGGTTTTGCAAAGGCTTATAAATGAACACACTTTTGTTTCTGAGTGTCACTTGCATTAGAATATGCATATAAAATTGCTTTTAGAATATTATTACAATAAAAAGTTATTTACATTTAATTTTTTTCAAGAAATAAAAAAAATAAATGAAGACATGCACTCAAAACATTCTCTTTTATGTAAGATGCTTCTAGAACATTAAAACTTTGATTATTAGTATTAATAACCAAATATTATTATTACTAAAGTCTGATCTTGGAATTCTGAATTATATAATTTAGAAGTGGACTTTTTTACTCATATCTTAATATATCAGAGCAGAGAAATTTCAATAAAATCATCAGTTTCAATTGATCGCAACTAGAAAAAAAAAATGTGCACTTTTCAAACATCTTTTCAGCCTCTGTATATAAGTCCTAGTTATATATAAACAAAATATTATTATAGAAGAAATTTAAATAATTATTATTGCAATAATATTCTTAAAGCAATTTTATATGTATATTCAAATTTAACACGCACTAAAAATCAAATAAATTGTTCATTTATGCCATTTTTCATAATTTCGATTCAAAATGTAGTTAGTAGTCTTAAGCGAAAAATATATAACAAAAAAGCAACTAATTTGAGTCATAATTCGAGAGGGGAAATGTTTAAACCTTCTGATTACAAGAAATTCAGGATTTTCTGTATAAAATATCACACTCAAGAGATGTTTTGGACTCAAAACTTCTGACATGCGCGCTTCTGCAAGTTTTACTTGGAGTTTGCTTTCCACCATACATCAGCTGCATCCTTCAATTCTAACTCCTTAATGGCTTCTGTGGAGTTATGTAAACACAAACCGATGTTAAGTGCTGTCCACACAACTTCCCACCTGGGTCTTGTCCTTAGAAACATCTCTTGAAAACCTTTTAAAAGCATCTTTTACCCTCTAAAACCTTAAATCTAAACTGAAACGTCTTATTCCCTAATGCATTGCTTTTTATTTCAAAGAAAACAGTAGTTGTAAAATTGGGTAATATATAACATTTAAGAAACATAAAACATTAAAACCGGCGGAGTATAAATTTCAAAAATGGTGAGTGTATGCAATCTTATACATGTGTTTCGAAATATATTTGTTTTAGGTAAAATCTGAAGAAATACTTGGGGTTGTTCAATCGTAATGATGAGGTAAAAGACTAAAGATTTGATGAATGTTTACTAGAAAATGCTATCCCAATCAGTATGGAATATTATAATTTCTTCCAAGTATTATGAAATATTGCATTACAATATATCATTCGTTTGAAGAACTGATTGCGGTGGTTGTGAAATAACCCGAGTAAGAATTGCTCAATGCTGAATGGCAATATTTCTCGAATTGCAGTAGTTTTTTCTTTAAATGGGAAAGAGATTCGATTTGAGTATATTACGCATGACAGACAAGCTGAAAGTATAAATGAATGCCACACTGATTATTCGAACGTTTGCAGCTATAGAAATAAGCTCTGTTAGCAAATAATTCATTTTTAATAAATATATGTTTTTATGTACCACACACACACACATATAACGTATTTTATGAAAATATAAATATATATATATTATGTCAAACGGAAAAGAATTGTTTCGCTATGAATGGATAAAATGTTTTAAAAAAGAACGTTTTAAAAGCTTATTTAATGTTCATAAATTATTCAAAATGACATTTAAATACAAATAAAGACGCCGTAATACGACGCAGACGACTACTTTTGACAGAGCCTTCAACAGCTAACTCGTCATAAAAGGCTAAATTGCTTTAATAATGAAAAACAAAGCAAAATTGAAAATTGACGGTTTCTAAAGTGTTTTCTTATGTAAAGCAGAGTTTCCCAAACTTTTCATCTCATAGACCCTTTGCCATGCTTTTCGATTTTGTGTAGACCCTGCTTACCTAATGTTGGTTTTTTGCAAATTTATCAACTTAAGTGTCTTTTTAACTACTGGTATAGAGCTTCATACTTTAAAAGATTTAAATTTCTAATTGTAGAGAGGTATAGTGTTTAAAACCTAAGAAACACATTTTAATTAATTTAAAATTAAATTAATTCATAAAATAATTGTTGCATAAAGTAACTGCGCAACAAACAAATTCTTTTAATGGAAGGTATGGATTTGGTGCTACAATAACAAATTTTCAACATTTGGCATCAATCTTTACAGGTTTAAATCTAAATATCCTCAGTTTGTAGTGCCAACCTTTTTTTGGAGATTGGCAGCCACACTGAAACTTCTCCTCACTTGGAAAAAAAAAACTTTCTCAAGATGTCCCATAATTCGGGATAAATAACAGGTGGTATTTTTAAAGCAATAATAGCTGGCTTCCTTTTCTAAACTTTAAGATCTCGTTAGTGCTTATTCCGATCAGTCCCTTTTTGTAATATGACATTTTTTTTTTCAATATGACCACATGAATTAGCTTCTTACTGTAATATTCCCACAGTAAAAGCATTCTCAAACCTAGTCTCAAAATCTGAAAAGAGGCCATTTCAATATTGAACATTGATTGAAACGTCATCTTCCTGATATGCCAAACTGGGAAAATTCACGACGTCCAATATTATACTCCTTTAACTTAATTCCGGAAATAAACGCTGAAATGATGGTACTAGTCCAGTGCTTCTCAAACTTTAAATATTTGTGACCAATATTCAAACATAATTTTCATTGCGCCCCCTCCATGCAATAACAATGTGTATGTGTGTATTGAATTCAATAATACTATACTCTGAAGCTAAACCTACAGTACTACTTTAACCTCTTAAGTTCCACCGGCGTATAAAAACGTCTCGCTGAGCCAATGTGTTAATTGCTACGGACGTATATATACGTCCTTCCGAATACTATCTTTTCTGTGCCCTGCTATCCTAAAATTATTCCTTAGGCTTTGAAATTTCATTAAAAGGACTTGGACGTGTGTGTGTATGTTTCGAAGGATTGACTTATTTCAGAGGATTTGCTTTATTTATTCCTTTTCTATCCCCCTCACAATACACCACATACGCTCGCCTACATGCTAAACGGTGGCATTGGGGAGCTAATTGCGTAATTTTCAATCGGCATTTAAGGGATTAATTATAAACTGTACAAATTATCAAGATATGTGTTAATTTTTGTTTTTAATTTTATATATGACAAGCCTATGGGGTCATTGGTAATTATTAAACTTGTTCTTAACTTAGTATTAGTTAATTAATATAAAATACATTGAGCAGTACTGATATATTTATAAGTGTGTTAAATGTGTTATCAGTGCAAATCTGTATTTTTTTATTATATCTGTATGAGTTTTATTTCTTTGTTTTCTTTCAGTTTATAATTTTTTTAAAAATAATTTTTTGTGTTCGACTTTTTAATACTCTCTGCACCCCCTTGTAGTTATCACGCCCCCTTAGGGGGCGCACCGCACAGTTTGAGAAACACTGTACTAGACTTAATAAAATTTATGCTGTCAACTTCGAGCTGTAAATTAACTACACTAAATTTTGTAAATAAATCTGTTAAATAAGTAAAATCTGGTTTCTACTTGATTAAATTTTCTTTAAAATTTAAAGTAACGGTCTGGTTTAAGGAGCAGTTTTTATATAGTCTAGTTTTAGGAGCAAGATGTTCCAGCATATTTTCTCGCTGACGTGATCCCCTTGCGGGTCATCATAGACCCCAGGGGGTCGATATAAACCACTTTGAGAATCATTGATGTAAATAATTCGCTTTGTATTTGAGAGATAATTGTATTTATCTCGATTACATTTTTTCATACTTAGTCGAGTAAGGAATCCCCAAAGCTCTTTGCAATGATGTCCATTGCCACCAGAATTTTCCTGCAAACCTCTTAAAATGTGAATCGTCCTTACCTTTAAAATACCATTAAATGCTTACAAAAAGGAGAATCTGTAAACTTTTCTAGCCTCTTCTTTCTAGCCACAAGAATATCTGTTTTACATTGAGATAAAAAAAACCCATTTATATAGCATTTGAATTTTTGTTCATAAATATAAAGAGTTCATTTCTTTATTAACGCTATAGAGCTATTAATGTTCTTATTTTATAATCACAAAGCATCTGTAGAAATATCAACATCTTAAGAATTTAATAATTGTAAATACAAAGATATCACGGTAATTAATATGAAGAGAATATATCCTACGTTATATATTACTGAGAGAGAGAATCTGTCAAAAATATCGGAATTTACGTCAAAAATGCTGTTTAAAATATTGTGTGAGAGGTACAGGCTATAGCAGTTATACTCAACCTGCGTCCCACTGAGCATTTTTAAGTGGCCCGGTCATGACCCATTGCTCTGAGAAATTCTTTTATTTAAGACAAAGTATTAAAAAATTTGGTGGGAAAATTCTTTGACAAAGAAATCAAATATATAATTTTTGGCTTTTTTGCTGCCGATGACGTACGGCTGTGAATTGATATTATTTTCTATTTGTAACGGTTAAATTTCACGGCTTATATTTTACGGTAAGTGATAACAGACAACAGTGGAGTAGCAACAATTTTATGGGTGGGATTAATTTTGAACAATTGTTCATGCGTTGCAAGCGAAAAATATTCGAACGATTTGGAGGTTGACTGTTTTGTAGTGAAAAACAAACATGGGCCAGTACTTGTTTGATTTGTCACGAAAATGCTGTATTTAAAAAAATACCAATAAACAGGAATCATTCAACGACATTTTTCCTCTTTCAAGAGGTGATAAATAGGCTTTATTGAATATTCTTTGCAACAGCAACAAAGAGTTTTGTCAGTGGTAATGTCACAGTAGTAACATAAACATCCTATGAAGTCTGTTATATTATTGGTAATCATATGAAACCGTTTACTGATGCAAAAATTGTGAAGCAGTGTTTCTTAAATTCTTTTAATTTAGTGCTAGTGTCAAAAATAAAATATAAAAATTAAAAAAAGCAAAACAGAGTTATAATATTTTGATCAATTTTCCATCTTTTAAATTTACAATGTTATCTTGGTCTTAAAGCATTCTCCCCCTCTCCTTGTTTAACCACATGTTGCGGCCCGCGTGAAATAGCTAACATATATATGCGGCCCGCGTGAAATGGCTGGCATATGTATGCGACCCAGCAGGAAAAAAGGCTGAGTACCCCTGGACTATAGTATTTAAAAATTTCCACCAAAACTATTTGAAAATACGACTAGAGCATCCCAGCATGCACGACGTTTGCTTAGACAAAAAGAAAAAAAAACATTATGACTAATTTATGAACACAAATCAAGTAACCTTCATCAATTTTTTAATTCTAAAATGCCCATTCTAAAACCCACCACCAATTCAAATAAAATTAAATCTTGCACACTTTTTATAACTTAAGAGCCCATAGAACAAATATTTCAAAGATGTAACTGATAGTTGAATTTATCTACTTTATAAATTTAATTTGTTCAAGCATTCCGAGTGTTTAAATTATTACACACATAGGTTGTTGCAAAAATATTATTAATGACTTCCTTTCAATTAAAATTTGTTGTAAATAATTAACGACGTACGATCTATATTTTGTGGAATTTTATGGAAACTTGATAAATAATCACGAAAAAATAATAAAATCTTTGATGGTACACCTTACTGGAATGCAGCCTAAAAAAGCACCCAATCTTATTAGTCCATCCCAGTAGTGGTCTCAGACTTTGGCCTTCTTGCCTCTAGGAACGAAGCTTCACAAATGATTACTTTATGAGCTTCATTATCTGAAGAAATTCAAACTACTCGACAAGGAGTAAAGGTACTCCTTTAAATGCCACTGTAAAAGGGGGTATTTCCTCCTCTCTCCCTCCCCAAATCATCGGTGGAATGTTTTAATGAGCGCCAAAGTTAAGTCAACCATCAATTTTGTCCGGGGAGCTGCGGACTGAAAAATAATTCAAGCGAAAAATCGAGACCCATGTTTCTCATTATCTCTACAAACCACCGATGAATGGGATCCAATGGGATTTCAGATATCGGACATTTTAGTTCTCGTTGGCGATCGCCAATACCTTAAGTAGTTAAGATTAATGATACAAGTGTTTTATTTTATGGAAGGAGGGATCGAAGCGGGTAGAGGCTTAAAGACTCCCGTTGAATTTTGTAAGTTTACAGAAATTGCCAAGGAAACAACGGAATAAATGCAATTCTATCTCATTTGTATATTTTTGAGAGGTCAACGAAAACACGAAAAATGCAAATTACATAAATGAAAAACTTATTTGCCCTGTAACAAAATGTACACGGTAAATAAGTGTTATAAACCGAGTAACAAAATATTAAGTGATACTTCCTATAGTCATTTTTTTCACTTAAAACTATATAAAAAATACCTATTTTTAAAGTGCAGACAAGATATGGATGATTCTGCATTGCCTCATAATAATTTTTTTCGTGTTTAATTCTTTTATTGTTGTTTTTCCGTCAGGTGTTTTTAATTGTTATAATCATGTTTCTTGTGTTTTAATTATTACTAATACAAAGATCACCGTATTTTTTCCCCTTGATTTGCTATATTTGTTCTTGATATTTTACTACGTCCAACATTCCCTTGTCGATTTCCCAAAGTTGTTTATTTAAATCAGTGCTTCTAAAACATTCAATGTTTGTGAACTAATTTTCAATCATTATTTTCATTTCCTCATACAATAATAATGCATTGAATTCATTAATAATGTACACTTAGACGCTAATACAATTCGACTTTAATTATAAACCGTACACATTATCAAAATATTAAATTTTGTGTATGACAAGCCCATGGGGTCACTAGTAATTATTAAACTTGTTCTTAACTTAGTACTGATGAATTAATGATCACATACATTGTGCAGACCTGAAACATTCATAAGTATATATCATTGTTTGTATTTTTTATTAGTTCAGGATTTATTTTGTTTTGATTCCTTCCAGTAAATAATTTTTTTTAAATCTTTTTTTTTTTTACTTTTCCCCCTAAGGAAGATGCCCCACAGTTTGAAAAGCTCTGATATAAATATATTAAGAAATTAAATTGATTTTAATTTCTAGCTTCATTCTTAAAATTCTTCTTAGAAACATAAAACAGAATAGAGATTATAGAAAGTGATGTGTAGAAACTTTCGTTATTGCAATTGACGTTGAAATAAAATTAGATTGGTTGAGTTTGCTTAGATGTAATCATTATACCAGTGTATTTTTACGATTACACCTGTTATTGTATGTTAATTTTTTTTTATGTTTAGCTATTAGTTCAGTCATGTAGATGCATATTTTTGCCCTATCTATAAATAAAAGTGTTTGAGTGTATGTTTATTGACCTAACTTATAAAAAAACACAAGATCAACGGACCTCATAATTTTAAGCCACGGTTAAGTGATAAGAACGACACTTAACCCGGCATCCCTCGCGTGAAAAAAAAACGACCTTAAGTTCTCGCGCAGGGTGTGTCATACCTAAGAGTGTTTACATTGTGTTTTTACCGTAAAATTTGTATACAAAGATTAAAGAGGGGAAAAAATAGGAAGTACAACATGTTTATTACATTTTTCACACGTAAATTTAGCTTTTCTGCTCTTTTTATAAGGGCATTCAGTGTATTGCTTATACACTCTTTTAATCGCGTCATGAGTGAGTGCGATGTTTTGACAGGATCTTAATTTCTTTTAAATCTGTATTTTTTTCAAACTAAAAATATAGGAGTAAATTTTTGTATTCTTTAAATTTAAAATTTTTGGAATTTCTTTTTTATTTTCTGTTTTGTTCCAGCAATAGTTTTTTTTCCTTTCAAAAGTTCATCTGAAAGTGGATAAGATGTGCACCAGTTATGTCCTACAAAATTACATTTTTCTCAAATGTTTTTTTGTGTCCCTACATATAAAAAATTTATTTTCGACAGTGTCTCCCTTTTCTAAATCTGGATTGATTTTAATGGATGAATCATACTTGCTGTTACATTCTTCATTTGCTTCTTCCTCATCATAACCTCGAAGAGAATTTCTTCATCCGAAAATACTGTTGTATTCTATCTATTAAATACTGCATTTATTAAATTACTTAAATATCCCATTTCTCCATCATAACTACAATAATACGCCATAGAATAAGGAAGATTTTAAAGAGTATTCGCATATTAAAAAATGTAACTCAACTTCACGCGCAGGTTGTGACACACCTGAGGGAGTGGTATCCGAAGATCTATTTTAACAATTCGGCGACAGGATTGATCCCCTTGATGGTTTTGATCTTAGAGTCAACTAGACTAGGAATCAACCATTTTGCTAAAAGGGTTTAGCAGGAGCGTTGAAAAAAGTTAGACGGTGGGTATGACACACCCTGCGCGAGTGATGACGGGTTAAACTGATACTTCCCTTTTCGAAATCACTACTCTCCGCCAACAGGAAGATTTCGAGCCAGAACAGATTTAACTTGCATCAGCACTTCTACACTGTGGGTGTTCAGTGCCACTAGGGTTTGAATTCATAATACGCCAGCAAAACCTAGGTGACTATGGCCAGTAGGTTATTGAGCATTTATAAATGCAAGAGAATTCAAGTTATAAATTGTTTATATGATTGCTTAAAACTGTAATTAGTTTAATTTTATTTATAAAGCTTAATATTTTAAATGTTAAGATCTTACTCCATCCCGAATAGTTTAGTTTTAGAATCATGGAGACGCGCTTTTAGTGCATTATTCTACGCTTTCACCCCTAACTTCCGACTTAAAGTTATGCTATTCGTTCCCCAGTGACACCGTTTTCCACATAGGCGTGCGTATGCGGGGTATTGTGGAGAAAAGAAATGTTACAAATAAGCGAATATTTCTCTGAAATAAATAAATACTTTGCAAACACTGACAAGGTCTTTTTATTACATTCCAAAGCGTTCGGAGTAGTTTCACTGATAGCCGCGTCAAGAAAATAATCCTATTTTGGAAGGTCGGATATATACATCCGGGGTACCGCAACGCACCAGTTGAGCAAGACGCATATATACCCGGTAGCATTAAAGGGATTAAAATATGCGTCGCATTTCAAATTTCATTTAGTTTATTATAATTTTTTAGTTTAATTCCTAATTTAATTAAATAGAAGATATATCATTTCTTCATATTGGGCGATATTGAAGTAACATATCAGTGTAACATAAGTTACCACTGCTTTATTTCAATAAATCTCCTCTCTTTAAAATTGTACTAAATTAAATCATGTGAGGAAGGGAGGCCAGTTTCTTAAAGTACATTAGCTCATTATATTTCACCTTATATCTAATCGTGATCATTTTCTTCATAACACTACTAATTCTACCGAGAAACGTTATGAGTTTTGCAACAGTGCAAGGTTTATAATTATTTATAACCAAAACTTTATAAATATAAAATTTAAATACCGAATTAAGGTATCCGACTGGTTGCGACAGCTTTTTTTTAAATAGGAGATATGGGAATTTTTTGTTATTTTTAGATTTCTTTAGTGCATTTTAAGAAAAATGTGCTAAAATTAAGAAGAGAAAAAGAAATTATTATTACTAAAATGGGGAAAAGAAGGTAAAAATTGATAAAAAATAGCATAAACGCGGCCCATTCTGCACCAAAGGTTTATAAACAAATTTTCAATGTTTTCAATCTAATGTGTTGCTAAATCATTCAATTTTAAAATGATCTTCAGGATAAGGGATTTTCTTTTTTATAAAAACTGGAGCACTTTATCTCGGTTACTGTATGAAAATGTTTAAAAAGATAGTGATTATATTCATATAAGGGACTGTAAATTTTGTAATAAAACAGTGTTGATAAATATGAAGGTTAAAACACTTCTACTATTATACATAACTTACAGAAAAAATTTGAGTTAATTATGTTCAAACTTTTTTAGCAATCACTGACCCCGTTTGATTGTTTTCAAAAAATGACATTTCGAGTAAAACGTGTTTTAATGTATGACATTTTATTTAAAGTAATGGCATCTGCTTTTACTAAAACACTTGTAGTTTTTGTTCTAGTGAACGGAAAATGATAAACTTGGTATTTTTATAAAGCTAATAAGATGGCCCATAAAATAAAATCATAAAAAATTGTCAATTTTTGGCAAAATAAACAGTTTTAGGGTAGTCGGATACCTTAAATAGCAATATGTTCAGTTGTTGTTACCTAAATTCAACTCACTCGTTCATTTAACGCCTTTAACTGCCGATTCTCTAAGGTACGCAATTATCTTCTTAGTTCCACCATTTTTCTCAAAGGCACGCGTATGCGGTGTATTGGAGGGGAAAGGAAAAGAAAATGAATAAGAAAATCCGTCCTTGAAATAAATCCTTCGCAAACATTTTTAACATCAATTTATTGCATTCCAAATCCTTCGGAATATTTTTTCTCATAGCAAAGCAAAGAAATCTTCGTACTTCGGAAATAGTAAATATGTATTTATACGCCTGGGGTAGTTAACGTACTTGTTTGGTAAAACATATATATACGCTAGAAGCACTTAAAGTGTTCATAAGGTTTCTAACTACAATATAAGATCGTTTATCCGGAGTGTCAAATATCCGAACCAAAGTCCGGATACGTTTTCGAACAGTGGAATGCTCAACAGTTGTTTCGTGTGAGGTCAAAAGTGACAGGAAACCCCAAAGTGAGTGATATTTGAGGAATTTCATTTGTGTGATTCGGTAAACATCTGCGCGGAATATTACGTCAGTTGATTTCCAAGTGAGGGGGTGTATACGTGCTCTATTGTTGAGTTTTGTTGATGTATAAACCTGGATGGCATGCGATGCAGAAGACTATGGATTTCAAATGCTAAATGATGACGAGATTGTGACTTTCGTGCAAGAAGAATCCGACCCTGTCGACGATGAAACGGATGAAGATGAGGACAACAACAACAAAAGTAGCAAATGCTGATGCTTTTTTCCTGCGTTAGAGACAGCTATGGAGTGGTATGAACAACCATCAGAGTGCTGTTCTATTCAACTACTGCTGCTGAAGAGAACCAGAGACCTTACATTGAAAAAACGAAGATGTATAATGATACAGCGAAAAATAAGTGATTATTTTCCCCAATCAAGGTAACATTGCGATATTTTGCAAATATTTTGCTTTTTTCTTCAAGAACGCTTCCTGCATGTGATGATTTTCAATATTTGTATAGTGTCCAGTATCATATACTGACTGGATCGCATTCAGTTTTCGGTTATCCGAACAATCGCGTATCCGAACGGTGTCCGGGCCCAATTGATTCTAATAAAAGACGTTCTACTGTAATCACACACACACACACATAATTTTATACAAATCATTCACGATTCCTCCCTTATACTTACGGAGTTACATAATTGTAAATGATATTTTTAATTTTTGCGATTATATATTTTTCTGGTCTCTGACAAATATAAAAATAAATATTCAATTCTGCCTAAGGAAGATACTCAGAATACTTCGATTTATTTTTTCCATTTTGCTGTACAAACAAAAAATCACTGAACTTAAAATATGTACATAACAATGCTTCTAAAGACATCAAAATTCATCCCAAACCTGAAACGTTAATACCTTGAAAACTCAAAACTTTTAAAGCTTTATTTTCGCAGAATTAAAAAAAAAATGGTATTGCGCTTTCAAAACTTCAAGATAATAAATCTGTTAAGTACAACACTAAATAGTAACGAGAGGAAAAAATTATTCATTGTTCCTTTTCTTAAAAAAAATAAAGCACACAGGACCTACCTCGTCGGAAAGCCATTTCTTATTCAAGAATAAATTTTTAATGAAAGAATTTTTAAGAGCTTTGCGGGAAAGAAGTTTTTATCTAATAGATACAAATGGGCTTGGAAGATATTCTCTTTACCGCAAAAGCATGTTAGGTGTCACTGAATACTTTTTTAAACAATTAATCCGACTACAATGAAAGAAAAAGAAATCGAAAGGGGGAGTTTCTAAGGTTTCCCCTTAACGTCTGAGAGACCACAAAAAAGACTCTCAGTGATTTAAGAGCCTTAAAAAAGAATACATTTAACAGTGACTCCTTCTACAAAGTGAATTTTTTTTCCATGGAATCCTTTTAGACCTAGATAGAGGCCAGGCTGGATTAACCTGCAGATTTTAATAGAATTTATCGTCTAATCCATTTGTTTCTTTAAGGTTATTTTTGATTTTTGCATTAAGGAGTCGTACGTTTATATATAGCAGTTAAGGCAAATAGACTGTAAAAATTCGAACTTTTTTACGACAGTATTTTCTAAAAATATTTATTAATTCCTTATATAATGTTAAATGGAGTGTATTTGGATTTTTATAACTTAATATAAAATGTCTATCTTAACATTATTGTACTCAAATATGCGCTTTAAAAACTCATAAGTTTATGACTTGATTTCGAAAGCTTGTATAGTATTATCTCTTTTTTAATTTGTTCCCTTCTTTGTTCTTTGTACATACGTATATGTAATAATTCCCTTTAATTTCATAATGAATGACTTTTATATTTTCTGTTGGGTTCTTTCCTTCTGAACTCACATTTAAATATTTAACTGTCTTCCCCGTATAAACGAGATTTAATCGTATTTTAAAAGTTAACAGCTTGGATCTTTTAAAAGTAAGATGGTGTCAGGAACTATCGAACGATGACTTTCATCCAATCATAACCTCCGTGAGAAGAAGTCATGCGGGATTTATACCATCTAATATAAATAGCCAGAGTTCTTTGTCCCTTCCTCTTTGTCTGTTTGTCTTCATTATGTAAGTCCTTTGTGTCCCTGTGTCTTTGCTTCGTCTTGTGAAAGTGCACTGCTGTTTTTTGTACTGCTATGTGACTAATTTTAATCACCGTAACTATGCAATCGGCAGCTTTTACTTTGTGTTTCGTATAATTGTATTCGTTTTAAACAAAAAAAATGGATTAAAGAAAAAGATATCACCCCCAATTCAACAACCTGAAACAAATCCCCTCAACATGGAATGCATAATACCATTCTCCGTTGTGTTGTATATATATATATGTATATATACATATATACAGGGTGGTCTTAAATTTATGGTACAAACTTTAAGGGTAGGTACAGGACATTGTACCAATCATTTATTGTATAGGAATGTTTGGGTTCAAAGTGACGCGGTGAACCACAAACTCAAAAAAAATAAAAGACGAAATGAAAGACAAAGTGTTTATTCAAAGAGTCGTTGACTAGCGTAATATTTACAATAACTCTTCCAAACGGTTCAGGGCATTAACTATGAAGTCCTGTAGCAGATCACGTTGCTGTACCACCCACTGGCAGTCGAGAAGATATCCTGCCGGATTCAAAGCTTGTACTCGCTGAAAATGAAAGAGGTGCAAGTGATTTTCGTTTAACACTCTACAAAGGGTTCGATGTCTCACACTTACGTTACAGCTCTTGTACTTGACACGGGTCTATCAATCACAAAGTTCAAGATACATCCTTCCAATCTTGGATTGTGTACAGCGTTTTGTCAAATAGCATCATATTTGGTGACGTGGAATGAACATATTTCATGAAATTGATGATATAACCACTGAAAAATGTCTGTGATCCGGCATTCGTCGATAAGGAAACTGCACGTGATGCATTCGTAGTGCAACTCTACCGTTACCATTTGCACGGCCGTACATGTAATGCATGTCTTCTTTTTCGGCATACGTTAAGTCTCCCATAGTAGACGTCAACAAAATTGCGAATGGTACTTTCCCTTACTGAGATGCATCATGTTGAACGGTGACAAGATATCTACTGCCCCCTACCGGACACGAAAGAAACCGATAACTCCATTTCATTTTTTTTCTTTTCATTTCCCCTGTTTGCGCCTCACCACGTCATTTGCGCCCGTACATTCCTATACAAAAATTGATTGTTACAATGCCCAGCATCTACCCTTAAGGTGTGCACCATGAATTTGGGACGACCCAGTATGTATATATATATAATGGGAAATGAAATATATTATAATTTTTTATCCATTTTGGACCGATGTTCTCCAAAAACTGTTGTCATTAGCTGAGTTCCAGGATAAGTGGATTACAATGATAATGCGATGCGTCTATTCGTAACTCTATATAAATCCCCTTTATACAAAGTTTGGTGAACTTTTCTGTTCATTACAATAATCCTGTAATAAAAGTAAGTTAATAGTACAGTTAATAACAGTTCTACAGGGTGTCTCCATAATAGGGCCCAAATTATGAGCAGCTAGATCCATCTTTGGGTGTACCTAAAACTGTCTTAAGAATCCAGATTTTTCAAGAAAAGTACGAGAAGCTAAATATGCCGATGCAAGGAAAATCACCGTATTAGACACATCAACAACAGTACTTGCAAATATGAAAAGGGATAATAGATGTTCAAAGCGTCCACCATGAACATAGAGGCAGGCTTATGCACGACATGGAATGGATGAGTGCATATGTCTGTGGTGGTGGTAGTGGTATCCATAAAGCCCCTAACCTGTCTCCGTACTGAAGTGATCATTTTAGTATAGGAATAAGTTATGTGCTTAAGGAACGGAAGGTACCAAGAACAAATTCCCTTCATTGGTTACCCTGGGAACTTCGAACAAACGCTAACTTCACGCAGCAGTCGTAGCGCCATTTATCCACCGCAAATGCAACCAAGCCGTCTTGCACGAATGACGCCATAACTCACACGCTAGCCATAACAACGATGTCGTTCGTTCGCCTTACCCACTCACTGGTAGGGGAGTGTGTGGAGGTGGTATCCATATAAGCCCTTAATTGCCTCAGGACTGAAGTGATCATTTTGGTACTGGGGTAAGTAATGTGCTTACGGGACGGAAGGTACCGAAAACGAATCTCCTTCACGTCACCGCAGCATGGTGTCGAACGACGTACAAGCAGTATGCAGACAAGTAACTAAGTCCGTTTGAACAGTCACAACGTCTTGATACACCAATTCCTTGAGATTTCCCCATAAGAAAATAACTCAGTAATGGGAGATCTGGCAATCGTGCTGACCATAGAACCGGAACCCCCTGCTCACTCCAATGACTGGGGTATGCCATAACCAGCCAATCACGAACAGGAGCCTCATCCTGAACCATCATGCATCATTATAATTCATGCATCATCCTTCATGCATCATCATCATTCATGCATCCTCATTTACCGCATTTTCTAGTAAACTATGGATCGTGCAGGTACCTTTGTACATTTTTTATGTACTCCCAAATAGGAATCTGGCTCTGCGGAGATTGGGTTCTGATTTTGAGACACCCTGTATATTAATTAAATTCTATTTCCAATTTTTTATGTATAATTAGTTTTAAAAGTTCAAATCTTTTAATATGTAGTAACAAACGTTTACTTTAATTTCGCGTGATAGCCCACTTTATAATCACGATTTCATAAATATAATTAATTTCTTAAAGAAATACTAAAACTGTATTGAATTATTTTTAAAAGCAGTTTAAACTGCTAAAACGAAGGTTTTCCACTTTAAGAAATAATCCTGAATGATAATCTAAAATAGAACTTAACTTTAAAGAAAAATAAAAAATGGCATGTTCAAGTTTCGTAAAAATATAAAAGGAAAATATCTTTAACAGGAGGAAACTGTTTTCACTTTTGCTTCATACTAGTTTATTTTTTGGCTAACCCATGATTTATATCAATCTTTAAAACACCTTTCCGGTTACACGCAATTTTTGTTTTTTAAAAAAATATATATATGTATAAGATGATGCTGTGTAATAACTAAACAAAAGAAGGGCTTTTTCCCTTAAGATATTTATGATCAAATGTCGGAACGAAAAAATATGTCTAAGATGGAACGATATATTTTCTACTTTTAATCAATTTTTCGGAAAAGCTTTCTGAAAATAATAGGACCAATAATTTTTTCGCTCTACTCGGTGAAAATATTTGTCTTTTTAAAGAAAATTTTTTATCCATTCTCCTTGGTTGTGTTTTGTATCTTTTTTTTTAATCCGTTACAACGTATCTGAAGAAAAATTTCTAAAAATGCATTACTTCCGAATTAATGTTTAGCTTTGTAAGTCACAGTAAAAAATAAATTTTAGTTGATAATATAAATGATTTTCATAATACATTAGACAATAAGAATGAGAATATCAGAAGCTAATGACTATATAAAACTTACATTATATACGGTAAAATACGTTTAATTCGAAAACGCTTAAGACGAAATATTGGTTAACACGAAAAACTACAACGGTCCCGACTAACTACTATGTATTTTCATACATGTTTTTAACATGAAATGAAAATCACTTAACGCGAACAGATTTCTCTTCTGAGAATGAAGAAAATACGGAAAACACCAGCCGTGGGGCAAAAGGGGAGTGAAATGAAAGAGGTGTGGTTTCACATGTTTCGTAGAAAGGAGGATAACTTGGCTTCGAAATGCACTCCAAGTAGCCTTTGGCACGAACAAATTTTGTTTATGTAAGCTACTTTAAACCTCCACCTCTACAAAGACCACACAAAACCATATCTCTCATCAGTGGGCTTCGTAATTTGGTGATGAGAACACTGCAGTGTGAATAGAAACCAGTGAGTTCAATTCGCCTTTTTTTTTCGATTTTAAAAGAATTTTTTACGAACACAATGGCAAAGAGCTCAGGGTTTAATTCACTTTAAGTGAAACTGCTATTTCACTTAAAATGAAGATGAAGCCACTTAAGGCTATCGAACAAAAGTAGAATAACTTGAAAATTTTACATTAAATTTAATTAATTTCTTGTGAATGTTTTTGTTTCATTGATTTTTATTTAATGCATGCATATGTATGTTTGTTTCTATGTAAATAAAATGTACTCTAATAAACTCTTAATTTTGTTTACTATGTTTTTTTTTTTTGCAGTATTTTTTGACATGACAAAATACTTCAGACCCTCAGTTCCGTGTTAAAAACGGATAGCTGAGCCAATTTCCTAGTCTCATGTTTCGTATTACATATTGAAATGCATAACAAATTTTTCTTTTCGATAAAATTCTCATATTGAATATGGACTCGGAAAATATTTAATAATCATTGTCTTTTAATGTATTACATTCATGCACAGGAGTACAATTTTGATCTCAGTACATTATGTCAAGTATGAAGTTATTGAAAATATTTCTGGAGAAATATAAAAGGCAACATATAAATTTTACTTGTTACATTGAAATAAAAATAGTACAATGTATAAAATTTATTTAATTCTTCTTTCAGGATTTTAATGGGGACCTAATATAACCTTTGAAAGATTTCGGATTATTGAAAGGTAAGCAGTTTTCATCTGCATTTTTCAACTTAAACTTTTCTTAAAATGCGGGAAGCTTTAGTTGAATTACATGGAGGCTTATTCAAGGGAAGATACATAAATGAAGTGTTTTTATGGTTTTTGTGCAAGCACGTATATTTTAAAAAAAGGAAAGTAATCTCTTTCTATCATTCCTAAGTTTAATATTTTAAAGCAGTTTCTGTTATTGTTTTATTATTATCGTTCAGTGCATTTGATGTACTTCTATTAATGCTTGATTAATAGCCTAAAAAATTCAAGTGAGACAATGATTATTGGGAAAATAAGTAAAGAACAAGCACGATTTTAGCAGGTTCTTACTCGCATGTCCTTCGTACAATCTGTATAACGGTATTTTATATAAGAATACCCCCCTTTAAATAATCATGATATATGCGAAAAAGTATTGCTATATAAGTAGCAGGGAAGAAAGTAGATTACAGGAGAATGTATTCTGTGACAATTCTGAAAATATTAAGAGTCTAAGAGTAACAGTAGCGTGGTTGAAAATTTCGAGTAAGACATTTGAAGATATTACTGATCTATATATATTAAAGTTTCGCAGGGTAGAGAACTTTAAGTTAAATGTAACAGATAAGTTATAATATATATATATATTATTGGGATTCTCGTTTAGGGAAACCACTTCAAGCACAAAATTAAATTTGATTTATTATTCAAGCTGAATAATGTATATATTTAAATCATTTCCATATCTATTTTTGATTCTGATTCCTTGATGTTTCAGAGTCGACATTTTCTCACAAGGTGGATTGTACTAAAAAGTATTCAGTGTATTGTGCAACCTCTGACAATAAAGTTCGATACATAAGTCCTGTAACATTAACGTAGATGAAATATTAACGAAAGTTACCTTACTGTGTTCTTCGAAATAGTCACCTCCAATAATCATGCACCACTGATAACTGCTTTGCCTGCCCTAGAAACTTTGCAAGAAACCTTCTTTTGGGATGGAGTTCAAAAGCCTCGTCGCGTTTCGTTGGATGTTAGGAATATCGACAATATGGATAACAAGTTATTTTCAGCCATAAATTCTGAGTAACGATTTGTCGCACGTATTCACGGTTAATCTGCGGATCATCAGCTATCATGTGCACAGTTAATTGACGATCTTTAGTGATTAATTTCCTCACTTTCTGAATGTTTTCGTCACTTACGGAGTTCGCCGGTCTTTCGCTACAGGGGCTGTCAGAAACACTTTTCCTGCCTTCTCGAAAAAGTGCAAACCACTCGTACACACTCCTCATGGACAGTGATTGATTTTCATAAACACGTACCAGCATTTAATAAGTTTCTTTTGGTGTCTTGCCAATGTTAAAACAAAACTTTAAAATTGATCTTTTGTTTGTTCATATTCCTGTTTTCAGTTAAGAACCAACGTACTAAAAACAAGCACTTTGTAAAATAAGTCTTACACGGAGCACAAATGAGTCTCAACTGAACACCGATGGAGGAAGATGGTCAACACCTGCCGCTACGCATATGCAGCATTTTGTTTCCCCAGTTTTGCCAAATCAGACGTTCTGTCTTTATTCACCGAACTTTATTGTCAAATGTTGTATAACCGTTCGAAGCCTTTAAAAAGGATTGTTGCCCCCCCCCAATCAAATCTGTTCGATTTTTCTAAAAGAAAAAATAAATTTAAACATAAAAGTCAAAGAAAGCAATAACAAACAATGTAAGAAATGTGTTCCTTTACACAAAATAGTTAACGTCCATTCTGTATAAGGCTATTGTGCAATATTCTATAACTCATATCCGCTTGTTTGATCTGAAAGTTTACCATTCTTTATTGAACGCATTCGATACAATAAGAGGGGAGATGGGAATTTCCACTTTACCAAGTACAACCTTTATAGAGTAAGAGTCTATTAGAAATACTATAAGGGGTTTATGATACTGGAAATATAAGCATTTTTAGATTATACCTAACAGTCCTCTGTGAAGAGCATTAACCATAGTTTCTCCATAGTTTTGGGCGTTTGTGTATCCGAGACAATCACTGAATAGCAAAGCAAATCTTAAGTTACAAACCTCAAGTTCCTTTAAGTTCCAAACATGAACTTAAAGTTTCTCTTAAGTCTTTCGGTTCCCTTTGTGTATCTTGATATGTAAGCTTGATGGAAACAATTGTGTCTCAAACAGAAGACAATCAATGTACACATAAACAAAGCATTTCATTCAACTTATCAAACAAAACACTTTATTATCCGTAAACTTGCTGTAGATCTATATTTCTAAATGAAATAGAATTCCTAATATAAGTTATGAAAGTTGCCTTCAATGACTACATTACGATTTTAGTAGACTTTTAGTGCACTCATGTCCATAAATTAAGGATAATTCAGAATCACACAGAAATTGAACTCTAAAATAAAAATTTCACCGGTGGAATTATCACACATCTTGAAGAAGAATATGCAAATTACAGGAAACCACCAGATGGCGCGGATAGTACATCACAATGACGAGAGTGTAAGAGAGGGGTATATAAGGAATGGTGGCAAAGAAGTAAAATTGTTCACAAACGCATTAAAAACCTTTCAGTGCAATAACCGCATAGTTATGGCACAAAGGAAGCATTTGGATGATTTTTTACGTGGTAGAATTATCGGACGACTGGAATGTGGACGTACCCAGCTAGAAGTATCCGAGGAACTTGGAATCGCCCAGAGTGTCATCTCCAGGCTTTGACAACGATTCCAAGATGATGGTAATGGGAGTAGATGTTACAGCACAGGTCGCCCCCGAGTTACAACGTCGAATGAGGACCGGTATTTGGCAGTTACTGCCAAAAGAAACAGACGGAGCACAGCATCAGACCTATCTCGTCAGCACTCTTCAGCTACCGGTACGACAGTTTCAAGGCAGACCGTGTGCAGACGCTTACGGCACATTAGTCTATATGCTCGTTTGCCTGTCAGATGTGTTCCCCTTACCGCAACTCACTGTCGCCTGCGATTAACCTGGAGTAGAGAGCTTGCATTGTGGACACCGCAACAGGGGTCTTGTGTGATGTTTTCCGACGAGTCCAGGTTTAGTTTGCAGTCTGATTCTCGCCGGACTTTCATATGGAGAGCGCCAGGTACCTGTTACCACCAAGAGAACACCATTGAACGACACCGTTATGGTGGTGCAGGATGGCTCGTTTGGGGAGGAATTATTCTTGGTTCCAGAACTGACCTGCATGTTCAGAGTGTAACGATGACAGGCCACATCTATCGGGATGTCATTCTGGAACAACATGTACGTTTGTTTCGGGGCGCCATGGGTGCTGAATTTCTGTTTATGGATGACAACGCCCATCCTCACCGTGCAAACATTGTAGACAAATGCCTTCTATCGGAGGATATCACCCGTATGGATTGGCCAGCTTACTCACCGGACTTGAATCCAATAGAGCATGTGTGGGATATGCTTGGCTGACGAATTGCAGCCCGTCAACCGCCTCCCACCTGTCTTCCGGAACTTCGAAAGGCATTACTTGATGAGTGGTGTAATATTCCTCAAGATCAGATTGATAATTTGATACTCAGCATGCGTAGGTGTTGTAAGGCTTGTATTGCATCCTCCGGGAGACATAGTCCGTATTAACCATCATACTAACCATGTTATACTGTTTTTTGTAAATAGGTTTTTTTTTTTGAAATTTGCTCCAGGGAGTAAAAATTGCAATTTTTATTAATTGTGTCAAACATATAGCATCTTTTTTGCTCTTTACCTTTTGTTTAATAAATAGACTTTACAAATAAGTCAAATTTGTTTTGCTTCTGTCTCTTTCTTTGCCTGAACATCATTATCCTTAATTTATGGACATGAGTGTACTTAAAATTATAAGACAGAAAATTTTATAAAACAATACGTAAAACTAACGAAGGTCTAATAACGTAATTTGTCAGATTGGGAGAAGTAATTTACATCAGATTAATTATTTATTTCTGTAAAAGTAGTGTTCAGAACATAAAATGATATGTTTGTAATAAAATTATATACAGATTTTTTTTAATAAAACGGTATTTCAAACAGTTGCCTAAAATTAACAGTTATAAAATTATTCCTAAGTAATTGATTTAACGTCCAATTGTAAGAAATGTTGGCATTTCTTACAATTTTTTGCATTTTACTATTGATTTTAATTTTCATCATGTTTATAAGGGTCTAAAGTTTTTAGTATGCCCTCGTAAAAATATTAAAGCTTCTTTTTATGTGTTTTTGCCAAAAATTTTATTTTAGAATAATAAGTCAAATGTCATGCTGAATGGGCTAAATTTTTATGACGTCATAGTCACATGATAACTGCAACAACGTGTTTCCTGTCAATCAGTTCATGAGCTCTGCAGTTGCCATTTTTTTAATATAAATTTTATTTTAAAAATATTTATATGTTAAAAATAATAACACAAATACATAATACTTGATTTAAAAGCACACTTAAAATATTAGAATTAGTTTTTTGGTTTGAATATATTTATACAGAATTAACAAAGTTGAAATTGTACTTAAATTTTAGAAATGGAACAACAAGTACAAGTCTAAGATAAGTTTTGATTTCAATGGAGAACACGTGATTGCCTTTTTATCAAGTGATCGTCATAAATTTAGCCCATTGGTTTACTGTATATAAATGTAAACGAGGGGAAAACATTACTAAGCATAACAGAAAAACTTCTCGGTTGATATGTATTGATAATTTTTATAAAGAGGAGATTTTTAATATGTTTTTCACCACAAATTGTATTTAACAAATGAAATTCATAAAGATATACCCAGTCTTTTGTATATAAATTCATTATATTCTGCTTTAGAAATATAGATCTTAAGTTTAAGACGACAAAATTTCTTAGAATCACAATTATGTGAAAATAAAATTTAAAATTAAGAACTAAAAAAAGTTTGTTTGCATTCCGTTTTAATGAGATTCATTTACAAAAAAAATCTTATAATTAATGCTCTGGATATAAGCATTGCAATAAAAGCTTTCAAAATTATATTACATCTAAAATAAGTTACAAAATCTAATTAAAATGCATTGTTATGATTTTAAATGTTCGCGCTTCACAGATGTTTCTTTTAAAAATTCTTCTTCTTTCTATATTAGTAAACACTACCTTTCATCCGAAAACATATGCAACTTAAATAATTTTAGGTGCTATATATTTATAATAACAGGAAATTTCAATAGGTGCAGCTTAAAAATAGTAAATAAAAATAATATTCCAAGCAAGGATTCTAATTAAATATTTTTTCCGGTAACGATGTTCATTTTTATAGGACTTAGTGATATAATGCCTCTTTAAATATCAAATTAAATTTCGCGCGTTTTGAATATAAACATCTAAAACAAGCAATTATTGTATTTTTTCAATGTTTGTCTTTCTGGAATTGTTATTTATTAAGAGAACATTATTTAATATAAATAGCTTATAAATCTTGAATAAATCATTACCTTTCAATCTATCCATTAAAAAGTAAAAATACTCATTTTATTTTTTATCTCCTTCACTGCATTCTTACAATGCTTATAAATTTGACTTTTTGGATTTATTTTTCTATAATTTTGAGCTTATATTTAAGCTAAAAGTAAAAATAAGTGAGAATATAGTTCATTTAAAAATAATAAAAACACAAAAAACATTTCAAGCAGAATCCAAGTCTTAGAAAAATGTTACAGATATGTACTTAAAATATTTGAGTTTTCTCCCATCTGTAGACAACTTAACTCCCCTTGCTCTGAATTACAATTCCATTTGTTCTGTTAGGAATCAACCATTCATTAAAAAGGCAAACAATCTTGCGAAGAACATCCTTCAAGCGAACCGTCTTCAAATCCTCCGAAAATAAAGGAAATAATAAAGAAATTATTTGCTCACATTTGATTTTCCCTCGAGTACACGATGAAAGAACTGAATAAATAGAAATTCGAGACATTTATTTAATTCTCCAAAGATTTGTCAGATTTTTTTTAAAGTATTAAAAACATATTTATTAATAGGTAATTCTACACGAGTATTGTTTGATTTTAAATTAGAAAATGTAATATATTGAAATAAATTTGCTTTTGTTATTTACTCAGTCCCAGGAGTTATATCTCGTTTCTTAATTAAGAAAACACTAATATTTATGGGTGCAATTTTTCAGGATTTGTAAGTTAGATACTAAGCAAGAAAATGAAATTAATATTACGATGTAAGGCGTGTTTACAAGTTCTCAGTCAATTTATATTTTATTGTTAGAACTGAATAATGTTTGCAATAATATTGAATGTTTGCA
The DNA here is from genome assembly GCA_019973975.1 of Trichonephila clavata. Classification (NCBI taxonomy): domain Eukaryota; kingdom Metazoa; phylum Arthropoda; class Arachnida; order Araneae; family Nephilidae; genus Trichonephila; species Trichonephila clavata. Next base: position 14,964 of record BMAO01002595.1, on the reverse strand, counting down.
TATATTATTAAGGTGATCACAGCTTATTTACAATGAAACGAGGACGAAAAATTTTAAGAAAAATTCCAACGTAAATATATGAAACATTTTATATTAACTCAAACAAAATATATTAATTACGCTTACATCCCTTTTAAGTATTTACTTAAGTGAATATTTTTCCATTGAATGAGTTTTTTTTCGTTGTTAATATATGATTTTTTAATATATTGGAAATTTCGGAGCAAGAGATATATCCTTCATATTGAATTTTACGGTAAGTGTTACAGCTACAGTATCAGCTTTCAAGCTTGATTTTTCCCATGTCCAAAAAGCATTACCAATTGAAAAAGTTTTTCAACTGTTGCATTAGTTATTAGGCAGAATAACCTAAATTCGACAAGAATAACTTAATTTTCAAATGAAATGTATTCCTTTTTTAAGTGGTTAAATCTTTCTAACCATCATTTATCAATTTCAACACGTTGAATTTCTATTCTTATAGTTTATCAGGGTTTAAATATACATTCATCGCTATAATTTCTTCAGACAAATGAGTAACAGTTTGGTCTGGCATCTATAAATAGAGATTAGCAGATTAGTTTTAAAACTATTGAAAAAGAGGACAAGGAGGAGGACATTTATGAGGCAGGAAAGAACCTTTAAAAGGTCTGTCCTCTCTAGAGGATTAAGATTAGTCACTTTAATATTATCAATATTAAAATACTATTTTAAGACCTCCAGAACTTAGAAGTATTCATTTACTATTGATTTAATTAAAAGAAATCGGGCATTCTTATTCCAAAAAGTAAATTTCCCCCCATTTTTCCGACTCGTAAATATTACAACAATCTTATTGAACATACAATACTCTACATTTCTAGTAAATTACAGCTAATCATTCTAGAAAATACTAACGATAATTTCATTGAAGAAGTTGATATTTTAAAAATAGTATTAATTATTTAAAAGACAAATATATTTCCTCTCGATATATATATGGTTTTGGGAACTTTTAAAAGTCAATAGATATTAGTGCGCGAGATATTTAATGTACTATAAGAAATGTATACTAATTTTGATACACTGTTACAAGCCTCTATAAAAGGGGCGTGCAGACTTTTCCAGGTTACGGGCAACTTTTTATATTTTTAAGGCTGTTGTGTTAATCAAATGTCCGTGAAAGCTGGTTTGAGTTTTTACAAGAACGATGCTACTATTGGAATGTTATTTGGTTTATTTCGAGAAGGTGCTATTCGCACGCTGTTCCAAGATGGAAGCTACAACAACTCGTGCAGAGGGTTGCATCAAAACATTGGTGGAGGTGCTCAGTTGGTGGATTGCAATCGCGACAAAAATAGATGCAATTACAGACTAAACAAAGGTGTTGCGGTCCACCCAATGGCGTAGGTGTGACCTTTTTGTATTAAAATTGCATGATTTTTTCTTAACAATTGTTTTTGATGTTGTACTCCTCTTTTAAAATGACAGATTACTACTTGACCTTAGAACGTGGACATATTCAATGCTGTGAGGAGAGAACAAACATTAACCGATGAATATGGTGATGAATGTATGTGCTGAATTTGTTTGATGCCGTGTCCCGCCCCATTGGCGAGGCATGGCATCAACAAGAGAACCCAATCCTGTAGAAGTGAAGGGGTGTAGGGTGATGTTTCAAAAGCCAATCCGGAGCTAGAGCGGGAAGAGCTGATCATTAACATTTATTTTTCCGTTCGGTATGCGTGCGGAGAAAAATTCGTTTCTACAGCCACCATTGCAGTGATAGCTTTTTTCACATACATCGGCAGTGAACGTGTTATGCTTTATCCTGCGCTTCCAATAAAGGCGCATGTGTTGTCTACACATTAATCGAATCATTTGCCTAAGTAAACACAGTTGCATCGATTGTGAAAAGCTAATTCTCTAGTTTAGCTGTTGTCGGGTGTTCCATAGAAGTTTCTTTTAGTATGTTCGTCTTAGGTCTTAGTAAAGGTGGTCACCCCCCAAAAGGTCTTGGTGGTCCACTAGTCGATCGCGATCGACTTATTGCCCATCCCTGCTCTATATCTACCACAGTCTCCTCTTTAATATCATAACATATTATTTGGGTTTTATAATTTATGAATTATTTCTATTTTTAAGCAAAAATATAATCAAACTTTTATATTCACTTTTTATTTGAAACCAGTTGTGACAGATCTATATGCGTCCTTCCACTAACCCTCTAAGGAATCTTTTGCGCCAGTATTTTCAACCAATCTTTTCCGAAAGTCAGAAAGTGTGATATGCAAATTAATTTTAATATACTATATATTCTTCATTCGCGAGTTTGAGAGTTAGTGAATTGTGAATAGATTAGAAGTGAAGTAAATTGGCAGTGAAACGTGTACGTAAACAAAGTAAGAAGTTTGGATATTAAGAAAGTGATTATATTAGCTAGTGGAAACTGTTTAAGTCAACTTAAAGCAAATAGAAGACTGCAAGAGTTCAGGTACTGTGATTTTAAATCAAGTCGATGTTGGTCATTAAATACGTAAGCTCTGTATAAAGTTATATTAAAGGTAGAGCTGCATGATTGAATATATTCTCCCCAACGCAATCTCGTCTCTTTCCCGTTCTATTACTGATTCGAATTATCTCGTTTAAAGTGTTGTTTGTGTCCGAGTTGATTATAGTGATGAATAAAATAATTGGAATTCACCATGTCGTACGATCATTCAGTTGCTTCCACACCTTTAGCCGGGTTGCAGGGTAGAAGGGATGTAAATTGATTATACAGTAAAATAATCATATCAAGGGAAGTTTGGTGTCTCGTAACGATCTTGAACGCTACATTATTAGTCCTTAGTCTAAAAAATTGATACTGCGTTACTGTTGTGATTCTATTTTGACCTATTTTATCTTGCTGTATCTCTACATATATATTTTCCATTAAGTCAGATTTCAGTTTTTTTTTTTTTTTTTTGTATATGGTTAATGATGATTATGGTTATTGGTTATTTGTTTTATTTACTCACCTTATTAGAAAAATACTGTTAATTTATCTATCGCTTTTCCTTTTAAGTGTATGATTTTTCTCTCATTATTTTTTCCAAGTATTAGTACAATATTTTACATAAAAACCTTTAAACAATATCCGTATTCATGTCATTACTTATATTAAAGGCATTATCTTAGTTTATCAGTATTTTTTTCCTCTAACTTAGATTAAATGTCATTCCCCGTATTTATTTATTTTGACACGTAATTATTTTGTCATACATTCCATTTATTTAATTAATTTACTTTATCTCTCTATGTTATCATTTTATTAATTCCACAATTCATCAGATTATTTTTTTTATTTATATTTAATTGCTTTAGGTATCCTGGTTTGGCGATTGCTTTTTCGAGCTGCCACCAATACTAACATTATTGTGTTTGGGGCTTCATGATTCTTATTACCAATCAAATAAAAAATTGTAATTAAATTAGAATTAACTGTAATTAACAAAATAATGATATTTGTAAATAGCGTTATCTACTTAAAATACAAACAATTGGTAAATTCTACGATATCTTAAGACCCCGGTATCTATTAATTATATTACTAACTAGTATTTAAGTCAGAATTTGGTGTGTTTTCTAAGTGTTGCCATGTTTGGCGTCACTGTATTGATTCTAATTAGTTTTACTTTATCTGTAACCTTCAAATAAAGCCTCTTCGACATTACTTATACTTATTTATCTTAACATAAATGCATCCAATCAATTTGTGAGATTCTTCCTCAAAACTGTTTTCTGATATACTTAATAATTCCTTTTTGATTTCAAACATCCAGCAACTCATAGCTGGAACTTTTTTAACTTTTACATATATTTGATTGAAAAAGGAAAATTTTCTCCATTCATACGCAGAAATAGTTTTTAAATGATGATTTATTTTCTAAGGAACATTACATGGAATTTGGTATTATCAATCATTCCACTCAACATCCAAACTTCCAGAGGGATAAAAATTTGGGTGTGGTCAGAAATGAATCGAAAGACATTACATTAAAAACTTCAACTTTACAGTTAGGAAGCGCACTTTCAGAAACATTTGAAAACAGATTTCCGCAAACGAAATTAACAATTCCATTTTTTTTATTACACAATATACCAAGCCCACTAAACGCCAATGACTTTTACTTCTTTCGAAGCACTGATAAATGTTCTGCAGAATTCAATCTCTATTTTATGGTTCAAATGAGTTTAATTCAATCTTAGCACGCAATGAATTGAAAGAAAAATTAAATTTGTCTTTGAATCGAGTTGGAAAATACGAAAAAAAACGGGTCAATCGATTTACTGGACGAACGCCAAATCAACATCGATGCTTTGTACGAGATGATACGGTGTATTTGAAACATGACCCCATCCCATGAAAGATGAACTATTGTGCATTTAGAATTTTTTTGTTGTTTTGCTGTATGTTTGATTTATGTTTGGATAACTTTTCCTATGAAATTGTTGTAAATTGATTCGAACTTCAAAAAGATTCAACGTTTTACGGTTTAATCGAGCATATATATACAGAGAGATATAAGGCAGATCTATGTGCTTGGTAATTGCTAAGAGATGTTAAATAAAAAATACTTTTAAGCAATGAAAAATTAATTTCTTCATTAAAATTTTTTTTTCAATTTATTAAACTATTTAACGAAAACATTAATCTAAGTTAGATATCGAAAAAACAATTTTTTAAAAAAAAACTAGGTTTAGATTTGAAATTTTTATGAAAACTTTGCCCCCCCCTCCCCCCTTTTTTAATTTCTCAACTCATATCGGATCATTTCAATGATTTATATGGAATGAAAAAATCTTAAGTTAATGTTTAGAGGTGTAAAGTGGAAAAATGAATTTTATCTTTCAGATGGTGGGCACTTTTTGTAAATAATTGTAAATTTGTTTGCAAACAATTGCAAAATATTCCTTCAGCACGAAGTAACGATACTGCTGAATCATCAAAGTGCAGGTGAAAAATACCTAATTGAACGCTGTTTTGCAGTACAAATTTCGTTAAAAGGCACAGAAACAGAACATTTTAGTTTTTCTTCGCTAGATCATTTACGATCATTTACAGAATAACGAATAAATGTTTCTAATAATGTTCATTGTTTCATCCTTTACAATAAAGTAAGGTAAACTTAACATCTTTTTTCTTCAATTATATCACATTCGCAAGTATAAGATATCGAAAAATATGCACAAAAAATTTCATAAGTATATTAAATTTATCCAATGATGACGATAGAGCAAACTTAATCTAGTGTGCGAGGACGTTGTTAAAAAATAACCACATTTTTTACTATTGAAGAATACTAAAAAAAGATGGCTAATTTTAAATTTATCTCCTTCAAGGTAATTCCTTTGGTCCATCTCATACACTCTTCTCTTCAAATCTTGCACTGTTGGTAGCAGGGATGAAACTGGGCATCAAAATTACTTGCGGCGATTGGTATCCGCTAATAGGGTGCAGCACTAAAAAGAGATACCAGCTTCCGGGGAATATACTAGATCTGCAATGGTAAAACGCCATTTAGCAGGCCATAAGAAATAAAAAAATCTCTAATGCTCCTTCAGTCTTTGAAAATCAGCAAGATTTTCGGAAGATTTACAAGTTTTTCTGCAATTTTTATCAGAAGCGAACATGCCGTAAGGTCCTTGACAATTTTTGTCAAAATGTAGAAGTTCATGCTTTATAAAATCTCCAATTTCATTCGTTTACGCGTAAAAAATCATTGTCGTATATTTTTGAACATATCATGTGTAATTTTCCATTTAAGCAGAGTTTACCTTCCAGTTCATTTCTGTGAATTCATCTTTTAATTATCGTAAACAAAAAAAACAAAAATAATAAAAGTCAAAATATTTTTGTTTCATTTATCTATTCGATGGTATCAGTGCTCAAAATGTTTAAATATTTCGTTAGAATATTCCTTTTACATTCATATTAGACACTCAATATACATATATTCTTGAAACTCGCTATGTTTCAGAATTAATTACAACCGTCCAAATTTTTAGAAAAATGTTATTTTATTTGGAAACATTTTGGGCTTATTTTTTTCATTTGTGTATAAATATTGTATAATATATGCTCCAAGTAAAGCGAATACAGCGCATTGTAACATTCTTTCATGATCTAAACTTTATAAAGCATCATTTTGAAGCTCTTCATATGTATGGAACTTGCTGCATTTTTTTAAAAAATAAACTTGTACTGCATTTCTATTTCGCCAGGCTTGTGTATACTCAAATAATTAAACTTAAGATGAAAAAATTCTAGATATGAAATCCAATTTTTAAACCTGAGGAATGTTTGCGAAAGGATCTTATATTTTCTCATGATCTTCCTCTAGATTTTAATTAAAGTTTTCAGTTCCTAGAGCAACGCCACTAAAATTTGATTTGAAATGTTGTTTTAGTGCAAATGAAACACGCAAAATTTTTAATAAAATACATAACACTCTTAAATTAATAAATTTCAGTAAACTTCACAAGTTAAGCATACTTGTTTATATTACCGCTTTTATAAATCTCGAGTTTCAAGACAGAGTAATAATTAAATATTTTCGTGAGGGAGTCCAGTGTTTTTTTTATATATTTAAGCTAAAGAATTTAGAGAAATGAGTTACACACAGAGATAAGGTAAGAATATATATGAGAGCAGTAATGATACATTTTGATATGCAGATTCGTATAAGTGCTCATATGCGAAAAGATTAATTCTAATAAGAACTTATCAAAGATAGAGACTGAATTTTATAGCGCAGAAAAAATTTAATTTTCGATGTAAATAATTTAAAAAAAAATTAAATAAATGGAAATTAAAAAATGATGCCTTTCAGCTAAAAATGTATCACCGACGCCAAACGGAATGATCTCACTGATAACCTTTTTCCACCACATTTTCACAACAACTCACTATCATTGCTTATCATTAACATATTTTTCCTAAACTTTAAAAAATAGAGAAAAAACAATGCACTGCACGGAAGAGATATTTTCTGATCATTACATTTTACGTTGGTGTAGTGATGGCATACTCGATGACACTTTCTACTTTTTACTTTTCTTTATTTGATGAAGTAGGATATTTAAAACAGTACTCGGACATAGAATAATTAACTATGATGGACACACACACGGATAAAGCACAAAAAGCAGTGACGATTACATGACGAAGTAGAGCAGACAAAACGACAAAGAGGGAGAGAGCATAAAGCGTTCTCAGTTTATAAACTGGCTGTGAACCCTCACGTGACTTTTTTCTAACGGGAACCGTGATTGGTTGGAAACGGGAAGGAACAAGTTTTCTGATACAATGCTACAATTCGATTAAGATTAAGACTAACCTGTTAGTCCTGAACGAAAGATTTAAAGAATTTTAAAAGGATACTATAGAGAAAAATCCTTACATATATATAACACATCACTCAATAAGTCCCAGGCCTAACATAGATAGCGCTATCTTCTAACTTTTCTAAGCCTAACCTAGTAGTACTAACTTTCAAACAGCACGTGTCGAAATTTCGAGAAAATATCTTGTTTAGTTATAAAGTTACACTGGTTTTTTGTGTTAACTGTTTGGAAATCATGAATGGAAACGAATTTCGTGTGCTAATCAAACATTGTTTTTCTGATGAGGTTAAAACACTGTTCAAGCAAAACAACTGTTAAAAGATGGTATGCTGACTTAAAACGTGGTCGTACAGGCACAAACGACGTTGAACGTTCAGGTCACCCAAATTCTGCAGTTGTTCCAGAAATAATCAAAAAAGTGCATGAAATCGTTTTAACCTATCATAAATTGAAGTTGCGTGAGATAGCAGAGAATTTAAAGGTATCAGAAGGCAGTGAATTTGATATTTTGCCAATGAAAAAGATGTGTTCAAAGTGGGTGCCACGGTTTCTCACTGTTGATCAAAAACAACAACGCATCGACGATTCAGAGAGTTGTTTGGAGCTATTTAAGCAAAATAAACAGGATTTTTTACGTAGATATGTGACAGTGGATGAAACATGGATACATTACTACACGCCTGAAGGAAAAAGATCGTCAGCTGAGAGCACTGAAGCCAGTAAAAGGCGCCCAAAGCAACCAAAAACTCAAACGTCAGCTAGCAAGGTTAGGGCATCCGTATTTTGGGATAATCATTTGATTTTGTTTTGGGAATACCTTTAGAATGGCAAAACAATTAACGACAATTAATATTACATGGCATTATTGGATCAACTGAATGAAAAAATAAAGAAAAAACGTCATCAAATGCAAAAGAAAAAGTACTGTTTCACCAAGACAATGCTCCGTGACACAAGTTCATGGAAACGATGGCGAAATTGATCGAATTGCACTTCGAATTACTTTCCCACCCACCGTACAGTTCAGATATGGCCCTCAGTGACTACTGGCTGTTTGCAGATCTTAAAGGATGCTGCAGGGAAAGAGGTTTGGTACAATGAAGAAGTGATTACCGAAATAGGAGCAGATTTTGAGAGCAAAGACAAATCGTTCTTTGAAAAAGGTATCAAAAAATTAGAAGAGCAATGGGCTGCATTGATCTTGAAGGGGAGTATCTTGATAAATAAAGTTCAGTTTTGCAGAAAAGTTGATGTTTTACTAGTTAGGCCCGTAACTTATTAAGTGATGTGTTATATTCAAGATCTTTACAAATCAAATTTTTGCGATACATATTTGAAAAAATAACTCAGATTTTAATAAGACGTGAGACAATACATTTCTTATGTTAAGCGATCGAATTTATTTTTGTTGCTTCAATTACACATGAGAATCCTCAATGAAAGAGTTTCGGGTGTAATGTACTATTTCGGTGACCATATCAAATAGTTTTGGCCAATATTATATATGTTGAATGCTAAGAGAAAAAAAATCGTTTCTGCCAAAAGTATGCCAAGAGGAAAGCAAAATGACGAAAATAGAAATATAGCCACATCACTGTGGCAGAACTCATAGTAAATTGACTTCCTTTTAATTCTGTTTTCAATTCCCGACTGCGGGTAAAATACTATAATATGTCAATCAAAAAGATAACGTTAACTTTTTTAATTCAATTCAATTTGAATAAATTTGTCAAAATAATAAATTAGAAAAATATATCAGTGTCATATCAGTTTTTGAAAATTAAGTTTATTATTGGTGAAAGCTGACATTTAAAAAGTGACGGGATAAACGACAGCTCTACGTTATTGCTAAATATATCAATTAACTAATCTGATTGGTACTTACGTGTTATGGCAACGATCGCCAACCCTATGAATAATTCACCTAGTTGGCAGCTCCAAATTCCTATATGTCGTACGCGCCTAATTGGCAACCATGTGCTTTCTTTCATATAATGTCGCCGATATAGCTTGCGAAAATACATAAGTATCATATGATTTGATAATATGTAAGTGTATATATAGCATTTAAATAAATTTTCTAGCATTCCACTTTTCACTAGATTATAAAGGAATTTGTAATTACGTACTCTTCATTTTGTTTATAAAACAAAACCTTTAATTTAAATATTATTTACAAAATCCTGCTGATTTTAAGTAATTTTAGATAAAAATTTATCTGCTTTGTGAAACTATTGGGTTGAAATTTTGATTTCAGGCAATGGTACGTATTTGCGTCACCGTAGACAAATTGGCGCCACGCGAATCGCACCATTTTCCACTAAAATTTGACTTGATTGACATTTTTTCATGTAAAACACGCTAGAATCTTTGTTATTTTGATATCACGGTATCGCGTGGCGCTTATTTTTTGCAGTGACGCTAATACTTAAGTAATCCAGCTATTTAACAAAATATAAGCTCTTAAGATGTTTGTTTCAAATTATTCTATTTTTATTTGTATTGATTTTAGGTATACCAAATTACTAAGGTTAAATAGTATAAAATATGTTCCTATTTATTTTATTTTTATTGTTTTAACCGTGTGAAAAACAGACTCTTTGAAAGCTCTTAAAACCTAGGTAGCCTAATGGTTATGGGCCCGGACTCGATGCTAGCGTGTTACGGGTTCAAGCATAGCATTGCTGAAGACACGCCTTGTAGAGGAGTGGATGCACGTTAAATATGTAGAGGCTCAATGTCCTCCCTTTCAGACTAGCTCGGGTATCGTACTCGTCATTTGACCATGGGTCAAAAGTATGAGATCCATCCCCAATAGCCCTCGTGTTGCTTTATAGTCTGACGACACTCACTTTGAAAGCTCTTAATGTATAATTTATTAGTGGTAATATGCTGGATTTTCCGACATTTCACACAACAGGTTTGCTGCATATGTTTAGTTAGATTTATATATTAAGTATAATATGTTCATTTCTTAAAAATTGTTTATTTGTGGTGTTTTGTCATTAGAATACAGGTAGTGACCGCGATGGATGAATGTTCAGTATCTCGAACTAGTGACGTGGATTATTTCTGTCGAGTTAAAGGTTCAGTACGGGTTTCGGTAAAGACTGCTCCGGTTTAATTTACATTAAATCTGTCATTGCTCAAAATTTATACGTTAACGCGAGGTGTGGAAGTTTGAAGAGTAGGTTATAGCTGAGAAGTCGTTAATATGACTAAGAGTGATTTGACTGAGAGTGACTTGACAAAAAAAAGTTAAATTCACGTCCCACTATTAAGCTACACGAGGGATATTGTTGACGGACGTTGCAGTTTTGAACCATGGTCAAGCGACAAGGACGACACTTGAGCTGGTACACTCTCTCCTAACAACTCTACCACACCAACAGCAGGACAGTGAGCCTTGTCATATTTAACGTGTATCGGTGACCTCTACATGGCGGGTCTTTAGCGGTACAAGGCTCGAACTTATGACATAACAACCACGACTCTATTACCTTGACCACTAGGCTACCGCAGCCATCACTTGACTGAGCGAAAGAGAAATTATCGTTGAATTATAAAGCAATGGCAGGTCTATTGGGGACGGACCTCGTAATTTTGAACCACAGTCAATTGACGAGGACGACACCTGAGCTGGAATAATTATCTCCTTACTACCACACCACATCAATGGAAGAACATTGAGCCCCGACAAATTTAACTTCTATCACCTGGTTCCACAGGGCGTGTCATCAGTGGCGACAATATGTCTTTTGACTTCATTATTGCTAGGTTCTTTTCCCAATACACTAAATATAACTTCAAAATACGAGTCACTAAACAATAAATAATTGGTATATGTGAATAAATTAATATATATATTTAAACCCTTCTATGTAAACAATAAGAGAAAGATGTTTAGTTCGTTTTATAAAATTCTTTTTTTTTTTTTGTATTTATTCAGTTTTGATTAAAATTTAATTTTCCATCAAAAGTATATTAATAATCGTCTGAGCATTCAAAATATCCAGAAGATTCGACATTCTTTCAAAATATGTATAGACATATATAATCACAATTTTTTAAAAATAAATTCATATACCTTTTGCCTTTTATTAGCATTTAAATTTATTTTTATCATTTTTATTATTGCATAAGTCCAGAGATACAAGATAAAAGGGCGAGAAATAAATCATTTCCCTTCAAACATTACAATAAATCAGGAACTAATTTGATATTTAATTTAGAAGAATGAAAGGAAATACAACTTTCTTAAAGGTATTACAAATATCTGGAGAATAATTACCGAAATGACTGAGCGGATATGAGTTCAAATAATCCACTATTCTCTTTTTTCTTTCAAAATTCTAAGCGCTTCCGTTAGCAGAATCCTAAATTCTGAAGATTATTTTTAAAGGAAGTTCATATCTTTTAGGAATTCATAGAACAGATTAAAGAGAAACATTTTGCCGTCTTTCTCTTTATCATTCTGAAATATTTTAATGAGACATAAGCAATATCTCTTATCATTCTGAAACATTCTTATCTTATTTCATGAAAGTATTAAATTGAAAGTTTTCTAAAAGGAGCAATATAAAACAGAGTGAAATATTTTCCCCTTTTTACGCGCGATTTATTCATACGTCTTAAATAGGGGGGGGGATTTAAAATCGCAGAAGTGCATTTTCCTCTTGGAAATAAACGTGCATTTGTAGGAAATATTTCACTTGTAAAAATGATAACGAATTCGAGAAATGTGAACGAAAAGAAATTTTAAAATTTCAAAGTACAGTTTTCGGGGAATTAAAACGGTGCGTTAATATTTGGAAAATATTTTATTTTTAATTATATTTCGTGGAATCCAAATATATTCAATTAATTGTCCCTAGAAATGTTTTTTGGGTTTTCTTCCTAGAAAGGCATAGTAGGAATATTTACTTTCTAATTTTTTTATTGATATTTAGTGTCATTTGAATTAGAATATGCATGTATTTCCTAAAATAATTTCTCCATATGATGGCAAAAACAAAATTATGCATACTGGGTTAAGTATGAAAAAGAAGTTAAAAAATATATTTGTCGGTTTTACTTCTGACTTTTAAGACTATATTATTTAAAACTCTTTAAAATGTAATCTCAGAATTTCTCAGTTTCGGTCAGCTTATTTCATGGTTAGTTCTTTCATATAATTTATGGAAATTATTTGTTAATAATTTTAAAGTATAATCTTTTTTAACATTGTTCAAAAGTATTAAAATAACCCTGATGTTGCTTAATTAATTAATTTATTTACGACAATGTTTCATTTTCCTTTATATTTATAACTCAATTCGTTAATAAAAAAATTTAGATGGCCTTATTTAATCATTTTTTCCTTCAAAAAATGAAATACAGTGAACCCCAAAAGTGTTCGTACACTTACAATTTCATATAAAATTTAATGTTTTCGACAAATAAAAATTAATATATTGTAATTGTAATTTGTTTATGATATTTACAACTTGTTCTTAATAAAATGACATAATTATTTTTTCAAAAATGATATAACTATTACTTAAAAAAATTAATAATCAGAAAGTTATTGAAAAATTACGCCACAAAAGTCTTCGTACACCTAACAAAAATATCAACTTAGCTTTAAATATTGTATTTCTTTCTTACTTTAGAACTTAGTAGGATATCCTTTAGTGTCCACAATAACTTTAAAATGTTTTGGTCGTATATTTAATCAGTTTTTTGTAATTTCTGCATTGGTTTTCCTCCATGCTTCTTATTGTTTTTACTTTCCATTGTGTGTTTATATGTCATGTTTCCTTTTTTTTTTTAAATCAAATTCTCACCAAATATGTTCTACTGGGCTAAATAAACTGATTGAGGAGGTTTTTTCAGAATTTTGGGCAGTTATAGAGACACCAGCGGCGTACATTGAGAGCAGAGTGATAGGCGTCATTATCCTGTTAAAAATGAAGTCGTCTCCAATATATAAATTTGGGGGGGGGGGGGGAATAGTTTAAAATTTCACTTAAAAATATTTAAATAGAGCTGATGATTCACAATTCCACCAAAAAATACCAAATTACCTAATTTTGAGGCCAATTTACACCTCCACGCAAGAACACTTCCATCTCCATTGTTCACTGATCCAATTTGATTCTTGGGATTAAGTTTCAGAAAATTCAAAATTGATAGCAAATTGATTGAGATGACGGAAAATTAAACATTTTTGGTTCTGATGGGCATGTAATAGTTTGTTAGTGAAAAAATGAGAAGTTTATTCCCTGAATTTATATGGAACAAGAACTCCTCCACCTGCATGCTGAAGCGCAGAGGAGGAGGTGTACGAAGACTTTTGTGGCGTAATTTTTCAATAGCTTTTTTTATTATTAATTTTTAAAAAATAAGAGTTATACATTTTTAAAAAATTAATTCTATCATTCTATTAAGAACAAGTTGCAGATATCATAAAAAATTACAGTTACAATATATTAATATTTACTAGTCGAAAACATTAAATTTTATAAGAATTTGCAAGTGTACGAAAACTTTTGGGGTCCACTGTAGAAACAAAACAAAAACAAAAATGACGAATCATTTTATGGACCACTTATTCTAATTTCATATAATGAAAGAGTAAGAATAAAAAAACCATACTGATAGTAAAAATTCGAAATTTAGGCTTAATTCAAATATATTGTTCTAAATTGCTAAAATAATGACATTTAATTTTTTATTGACGAAATGTCAATGTACTTAAGCCTAAATTTCGAATTTTTAATACCGTTATAAAACTTTTTTATTCTTGCTTTCCTTAATGGAAATTAGATTAAGTGGTAGATAAAATGGTTCGTTATTTTATTATTTTTTTCCTATTTCATTTTGAAAGAAAAAAATAGAAAAGATAACGCAAAGTAATCGGATCTTCCCGCTAAGGATTAGAAGCAAGATGTTCCGACAGAGACATATGTACTAAATTGGTCTATGTCTCCAATTGGTGAGATTGTTCATGTTTTCCTCTTTTTATTGAAGGTGTTTGTCTGTACCCACACAGTAATCTTCAAGTGAACAACTTTCTTGATTATAGCTCTTTCATTATTTTCTTCGAGAACTTCGTAGTAGATGTCTGGAATTTACTTTATGTTGGCAGGAGGATTAAGAGTTTTGTACATATAGGTGGATTTTTCCTTCACAGATTTAGAGGCTTTTTATAAGAAAGACAGAGTTTTTCTTAAAAATATCTGAGAGGAACTGTAACTAATTTCATCAAAAACTTCACGAACTCTTTTTTAAAAAAAACCCGTAACTTTTTCCTTGTCACTTTTCTCCTGTTAATTAAACGTTCGTCAAAATGAAAATAGAAAAATTTCAAGGTAATAGTTTCCAAAACAAAATTAAAAAGTTAGTAGATAATATTCTTTTACTTTTATTTATTTTTTAAAACAAAATTTTGTTTTACAGAAAACAAAATTTTTACATTACATATTAATATAAAAATTTTATTTTTAATATTACATATTAGTTTTTACATTTAATCCTAAGTATTAAGAAGCTTTAAAAAATTAACAAAATAACCCTTTATATGTAATTTTTATATGTGTCTCTAGTGATTCAGAA
>BMAO01002594.1:0-16250 GCA_019973975.1 Trichonephila clavata | reverse complement strand
CAAAAAAAATCACCCTTATTATTTTCAAAAGGAGTTTGGCAAGCAAAATAAGTATTCGTCATAGGCTTTGTTAAATTTTTATACTGAGAAGCAAAATTACCCTCAAGTTTGGTTGCAAATTTTTGTAATTCAAAGCATTTAGACTATTTCTTAAGTCATTTAGAAAGTTTTATTTAAGCAGTGAGAGCAAGAAGGGCTGAAAAACAAGGACAGTTGTCACTGGAAATTAAAATTTAATCATAATGCACTTTGAAAATGGTTTAACTGAAAACAAAATTTCGCTATTGTAAATAGGCCAAGAACAAGTGTGCACTAAATGATTAAAAAGTATAAAGAGCAAAAATCTGTTGATAACAAGCCAAGATCTGGTTGACAAGACAAATTTTACAAAGCGGTGGAGCGATGACTTGTACATCAAATTAAAAAGGATGCTAAAAACCATTGCGTTAAATTTAGCAAAAGTTACCAAGGATTGTATGGACATAGATGTTATGCCCCAAACTGTTAGAAATTACCTGCATAATAGATTTAAAGTTAGAACTGCTTGAAAGAAGTCATTTATATCCAAAGTGAACCAGGTGCAAAGACTGGAATTTGCTAGAAAATATGCCAACAAACCAGTAGAATTCTGACCCAATGTAATTTTTGCGGAAGAGAGCAGATTTTATCTTTTCAGTTGCAATGTCGAAATTATAGTGTGTAGAAAAACACAATGCTGAGATGGAAGATCGAAATATGGTGTCCTTAGTAAAGTATGGAGGAGGAGGTATAAGGTTTCGGGTTGTATGTTGGCTTCAGGAGTGGGAAATATTGTAATTTTTAATGACATAATGGACCATCTGTGTTACATTCAGATTTTAAAAGAAAATTTGTGTGCCAGTGCTGAAAAACTGGGAATTGAGTAGGCTTACCAGTTTTACCAAAGCAATGACCCAGTACACTCCATTCACAATATAGGGCTTTGGCTGCTATTCCACTGCCCATAAGTTAAAAAAAACACCCACCAAAGTCTAGACCTTAACCCAATTGAACATCCGTGGAGCATATTGAAAAAAGGTAAAGAGAACGCCATTTTTTAAACAAACGTCAAATGGAGGAAATCCTTCGAAAGGAATGGGCAAAACTTGACCAAGAGAGGTAACAGAAAATTTGGTGAAATCGATGTTACAGTGTTTAAGAGAAGTCATCTGTTGACAAGAAAGAGCAACCAGATATTAGTATTATATTATTTGAATTATTTTTATATTTTGTTGAATACTTTTTTTTTTGTTTAACTGCCTTTGAAGGAAATAATGGTGATTTTGTTCAATATATGCAGAAATCTTCACATGTTGAATACTTATTTTGACTGCTGTATGTTTAGAACAGTTACAAATTGTTCTAGTACTTATAAAAGCAAATCTGAAAACATTACCACTGGAAATCATATGAGATGCAATAAATAATCAATTCCTTTGCCACAGAATTAAAAATGGTTAAAGAAATTGTTGAATGTGTGAAAGATTAAAATGATTTGTTCTATCTATAATTTACTTGAAATTTGTCTGACTTCATTAAAATATTCTTCTATGATTCTTTAAAAATGTTTTACTTTAAAATTTTATTAATTGTGGTAATTTTAATTCTTTCATTAGGTTAGTAAAATAAGAAAGTTATATTTTACTGGTATATGTTAACGGATTAACCCTCTCAATGTGTATTCCATGTGCAATGTAGGAGTAACAGAATAATGCACAATCCGCAATTTACACAGGGATACATTTTTTCGGACTTATTTAGATGTGCAACCTTCACTGATCCTGTTTTCGTTTATGATCATGTTTTTATCTAATTCTACATTGAAAAATTTTTTTTTTTTGTCTATTTAAGCTTTAAAATATTATTTTATTTGGGAAGAATAATTTCCAAAAAAATTTAAATTTTTACTCTTATTACCTTAATTTGATGCAGACTCTAATAATAACTTTCATTCAATTTTTCTAGATATTGAAGTACAATTAAAAGATAAAGTAATAAGTACTCTTTATATGGCATAAGATGAATTTAACTTCAGTTTTATTGAAGTACCTCACTGGGAAAGCATTACACATTTATCAATATTCATAAACATAAATTGTATAAAACATAGATTTCTAGTTTCAAAATTTTAGAGGGAAAAAAATTGTAATAATCTTTTTAAATATCACTCAGAGAAAAATATCCTATTTATTTTATAAATAGTTATTTGTATAAGGAAATTCTAAATTGTATGAATTAAGTTCTTGTGTATATATAGTCTAATAGTTTACTATTTTATTAAGGGGGATGCTGCCAGACTTCCTATCCAAAACTTTACTTTCAACGTTTTTTTTTGTTTTTCACTCATACGCTTTTATTTGTTTCAGGTTATTGTTTATATGAGTTTTTGACAACATATATGCTATGTACCAGTGGCGCAGCTACCAATGGGCTAGGCAGTGCCGTGTACCGAGGCCCTCAAGCTCAGGGTTGCCCTCAGACCCTGAACACCTAGCAAGCCAAACTTGGAATAATTTCTTCCACATTTAAGATATAAATATAAAAGGTTGCGCACAATATAAGTATAATCAAGGCAATTCAGTTAAAGTAATTTCGAACTATAGAAAATTCCCCTAAATCATTTCCTTTCTTTGTATAGTGTTGGAAACTAGTATTTATTGAAAAGTTTTTATTATTTACCATTTTTTCACTTTCTGTTACTTGATAATACGTTTCAAATTCCATGAAAAATCTACACAGGAAGCTCTCCTTTTTCATTTTATTTTTATTTACAATATGGTTCATAATAAGCTATTCTCGAGTTTCCGTATTTCGCACTCTAGTATCTGCAACAGACTGGTGTAACCTCCCCCTCTGTTCCTTCACAGTTTTTTTTTCAAATTATAACATTTTCTTGTTCATGCATATTTTGTGTATCATTTCCTGTCTATCACATGTCAAATCAAAACTGGGTAATCACAAAAGATCACACGAGAAAACTGATATACATACATTTAAATAGTATGTAGCTTTGCTTTCCTATGTTCCATAGTACGATAAAGGGCTGATGTTAATGTAAGCTTTGTATATTTAAAATACTTTTGTATTTTTAATTGATAAAGCCCAACCAAAATAGAGCCTTCAGTGTTTTTTTTTTTCGCGCCAGATCCTTTAGATACCTAGCTACGCCACTACTTATTTACTGTTTACTTTAATGTTCATATGTAGGCCTAGAAAGACTTAGGACGTCACTGGAAGCCGTTAACTTACTTATTGCCTAGCAAAGCTTTGCTCTTGTTTTACAATGCTGCCATATATGAGGGAACTAGTGTCACTTAATTTTAAACTCAATTTTATTTTTCATAAATTGATTTTTTTTGCTTATAATTATATTGCATTTAGACATAGACCTGTCTTGCTTTTTACCAAAGTGCAGTAATTTTTGCATGAGTGATATTTAATTTTCAAGCAATCCAGATCATGACATTTCAGTCTTGAGGTAGAAAATCCAAAACCAGAATGAATAAAAAGAAATGCGGAAACTTTCAAATTTTAATTTAAGTTTTTTCGTGAGTTCAGTAATGGGCTATAGGTAATGTTCTTGTAATTATATGTCACAGTCAGATAACATTTGAAATTTAACATTAGTCATAAATTTCCCAACTTTTTTTTTTTTATTTAGTTAAATCATGTTTTGAACTCGAAGTTCTAAGCGGCTGCTGCATCAATAAGAAAAATACCTAGCAAGGAGAAGTTTCAAAGCACTATACAGCAGTTTGCATTAATTGTCTTTATAATTAACAAGACTTCTTTCCTGCAATAAATTTACAATATATTTCAAATTTGGAATAAGTACAAGATTATATTTGAGTTTAGGAAATTTCGAAGGTTAATCCAGACAAGTATATTTCTACAAACAGTCTGAATCCTTTAAAAGTGAAGAAATATTTATTGACATAAATTTAAAATATTCAGTTTGATATGACATTCAAAGAAAAAAATAATTGCGGAGTTGGAACATGTAGTACAGTTTTATGCCACTAGGTGGCTGCACTAATCATACTTGCAACAACATATTTAATGGTAAAAAACTGTGCAACGCTCCTGGCGCCATCTAGTGCTTACAGTTAGAACATCACTACTGTAAACATCTTTTTTAACTTTACATATATCCCCCCCTCCCTAACCTTGGATACTTATAAAACAGTTCATGGAGATTTTTATTTTTGACACAATAAAGTTTGCAGGTTATCCCTAAATACATATCCCTTTGAGAACACTGCAAGGGCTTTGAGAGAAATATTTGGTAAATAGGTATATATATATATATAACTATATAGACAATAACTTCAGTTTAAATCAAAATATATACAGAGTGCATTGTAAATGATCATGCAAAATAAAATATTACATTTATTTTGCTGTATTTTACATGTGAAATTAAATATGTTTATTCACAAATGCACATTTATAATTATCACTTTATAAAGTTTTTGTGAACTGCATTTTGAGAAATATTAAAAAATGTATATAGTTATTTAAAAACTACAGTTTATTTTAGGTGTTTTCCAACATATAAAATCGTGCATACCTATGTATGTCATATCATATGTAACTTATAAAAGTTTATTTTAAAATATGATTAATCTCTTCATTGTTTTATTTAGATATATATTTGTTGTGAATAGATTAGTATGAATCTTAATTTAGAACAAAAAATGATGAAAGTAATTATGTATTATAGAAATTGTCCAAGTCTTAAATGATCCATTGAGAATCTTATCTTTTATAGAAATAAACTATTCATATTTTCCATAATTATTACATTAATAAGTTAGAATGATGGTTGAGTTATTAATTTCTGTTGCAGTTTTGTTCATTAGCTTTTCTATTTGTATCCGTTCTGAAAAATAACATATGATAATCAATTAATTAGTATTTCCATATGTCATAATATCAATTCCTATCTTTTCAAAAGACCTTGGGAATTTCACGAACTAAAAGAGGTTCTTTAACATTAGCCTTTTGAAATTTCTCTGACATTCTCGTTTTGCATTTCTCTCTTTCAAATAAATGTATTTTAATGTTTTGTGTATGCTTTCAACGTGCATATTTGTATTCAAACCAGATTGTAAAGTATGCCCATGAATTTATACAATTTGCGTAGTTTTCAACAAAATTCTTTTGTCATATCATTCTCCAAAACTTCCGTCCCTCCTCAGAGGAATGCAGTAAAATTATCAAACACTGACTGGTCCGCGGAATTAAAGAGGTAGGGAGCACTGATCTAGATGTTCAATTACAACTTAATTATTTTTCCTTAATTATTTTTTTATTATTAAATTATTCAAAAGCCTTATTAATTTCTGAACTGTTACTAATGGAGAATAAATACTTAAATTAACAAATCTGGTATAATGTTTCAAGAAATTATACAGATTGTAATAAATTATTTTTATTCTCCACTGTTAATAATTAAAAATGGCAAGGAAATTACTGGTAGCATGAAACATAAAATAATCTTTCTATAGTTTTGATCTTGAAGATTTGTTCAATTCTATTGCCATCAACGATATAATTCAAATACTTTTACAGTTTTATGAAAGTATTATACTCAAGAATGTTTATTATGATCATTCAGGCTAGTATTAAATGAAAATTACTTGTATTATAATAGAAATTACCATCAGCAGGTTAAAGGCTGACTTGCCTTAGGGCGGACCAGTTTGTAATATTCTAGTTAATTTATGTTACTAGAAAAAGTTTACACTTTTTTAAAAAAAAAAATATATTTATATTGATCATATTTTTATTTTATTTTCTTCAATATGCAGATATTATCTTTTTGGAATTAATAAACATTTCAAACCTAATTTAATTTTTTTCCATGTCATCTTAATCTGATTTAGACAAACAATTACATTGATCAAACTGATTTCCTAGATATTCAAATACTTTTAAAAAGTAATTTTATTAGTACTATTAGCTATGACTATAGAGAGACAATTTTAACTTTAATATTATTATAGTACTTCATTGGTAAAATAATAAACATCAATTTTCAGAAACATTATGAATTACATACAATGTAACAGATTCCAAGCTTAATGTAATTTAGAAAAAATTTTATAACCACAATAAATGCAGTTTAGAGCAAATATATCTAATTAATTTTATCTATAGCTATTGGAATAAAAAAATAAATTGTATGAATTAAAATGTTTTTTAGATAAATGATACTTTTTCTAAAATAAATATTTACCTTTTTCAATTTATTGATGGTAAAATTGTTTTTCTTAAGAATAACATATATCCTCAACTTTTTTACTAGCTTGCTATTGTTGTATAAAGGATTACAAATATATATTCTTGAAATTATTACTGTAATTTTAGTTTGTACTTCATAATGTTTGTTTATAGTGTATTTTAATAAAGCAATTTTTTTGTAATTATTACTATTATAACTAATCAGCCTTTATTTTTCAAGCTTTTAATTTGTATTGAGATAACTGAATGTGGCAATAACTGATTTATTGTTTGTTGATTGAAGCATGATCTAAGTATTTTCAAATGCTTCTTTTGGTATGTCACCTATTTATTAATAATAGATTTTATTCCATAGAATATCTCAATATTATAATTATTAGAAAGGGAGGCTAAGGGGTTAGTTAGCCGTAAAACTGGTTAAAACCTTTTTTTTTTTATATAAAACAATCATATGTCAGCTTTTCTTATAATAATACTGCTTGATACATCTCTTGTTTTTTAGTAAAATTTCAATTTTTTAGTCTTTAGTATTCAAATTATTTATGACTCTCAAATAGAGTATATTAAAATCATATATATTTGTAATCATAATTATCATAGTTTCTGAATTTTAACAAGCTATATATGTTTTTATGAAAATATAGCTCAAACGTAATTTGGATATTTCAAAACAAAATTATTGTATAAAACTCTTTTCCTCTGTTACAAATGTTAACATTGAGATGGTCAATTGATATAGCTAGTTTAAAGAGTAGTCAATATTGGTTTTAAAATTATGAACCAATTAAAACCACCTTTTAATGATTTGCTAAAGTCGGATAGTTTTAAATATGTTAAGACCGATTTTGAAGGATTCAAAATGTTTAGTTCATTTTCTTATTTGTGACACTAAAGTTAATAATTCATTTTTCCCAAATACAATTTTTATGAATTTTCATTATAAAGGTATTTGCTCTGCCACAAAATTTTAAAGCTGTAAGTTCAGGGTGTGCGCTTAGCTATGCCTTGAAATGAAATGTAAAATATGGTGGAGATTTCCAAGTTACTGAGCTGACCAATTAAAAGTCTTTGATGAGTGACTGAATGTAATTTATTTAAAGTGTTAATCCACTTGACAAAGTCGCCGGATTATGGAATGGAAGGAGAAGGTAAAATATAGAAATGATTTCCCTTTAAATTAAATTGGAGACTCTTAAGACTTCACAAATGTGTATTCTTTTGGTTTACTAATATTGGAATGGAATGAAGAGATGAATAAGTTGATTGGTTGAATTGGAAACATAGTAAAAAGAAGGATGTTAAACATGAAGGTTTATTTTAAGTTTAAGGACCTTTCTTGATGATAAATGATGGAATGGTTCATTTTAATCAATATCTATAATTTTAAGAAGTTTTCTTGTAAAATTGAAATTAAATTAGAATTGTGTGTATTTCTCATTCTTTGTGTGTGTGAAACTATCTATGAAATTATTACTTACGATGATGTTAAATTAACATTTTTTTGGACCGGAGAAATCATGCAGGGTACCTGAAGTACATTTTCCAGTAATCTTTGATTTTGTTATCATTATGTTTTATTTTTCATTCATTACCCCTCATAAAAATAATCATATTTTTTTCTTTACTGTGTCAAGTTTTCCCCTTGCCTATACTGTAACCAGGATAATGCTTATTTTCAAATGTACAGTGTTTTGTAAGAATGCTTTTAGTTTTCTTCATGAAACAATTTAACTCTTTAATGGGATATTTCAATTAAATTTGAAATTTAAAGTCGCTTCGAGATGTGATGAAGAAGTTTAGAAAGTAAACCAAAAATGTGATACAATGAAATCTGTGGTTAATAACTCAGTTTCAGCGTGATGTTTATTATGCTAACAGTGGCGTTAGGGAGAATATATGAGCTCTCCTACAAAGTCAGGTTTTGGGCCCCAAGCCCAAATACATGATGTCAGTCAGGCTTTGGGCCGATGCAGAGGTGTACGTTACACCACTATATGCTAATCCTAAACAGTTGCAATGTGATTCACAAATTATTTTTATACAATTGTATATTTTTCAAAGTTCTTCAAAACTGTATTAGTAATGTGTTTATTCTCGGGTTAAAGATATTCAATAGTTAGTCTAGAAGAGAGATGGGCTATGTGTGTTTAGGATTCAAATTGCCGTATCTGAATAAATGTGATTGATTTTTTTTCTCAGTAGATGCTAGATATATTTGCTTAAAAATTTGTAGAACAGACCTCTAACAATATTAATACTGGAATTAATCAACACTGATATGACACTAAAAACCCCAATCATCTTTTACACAAATAAAATGGAAATCTACATGGTTACACATTTTAATTTGCATGGTTTTGAACCTGTTGCATTTAATATTAAAGAAAGATTATAGTTGTAAAATTGCTTTTATTAAATAATACAATGCTATTTATCTTTATATATTAGTATGTTATACCAAGATAAAAAATATTCTACAAGCAACTAAAAATATTATTTAGGATAATGAGAGAGGTTAATAAAAGAAAACCAGAGGTTAATAATAGAAAAATGTAGAGACAAACTTGTTCTTAAAATAATATTTGTAATTGTTTTGACCACTTTAATATACTAAGCAAATGAAATCTTTGTTTGGACTCAATAAAAATGGTTTATGTATTTGTACTATAAATAAGACAATGAGAGTTGAATGAGCAGAATTAAGCTTTTAATAACTTAGAAGTAAGGTTACATGATTGCTGTTTACAGACTGTCTCATCCAGGTGTTGCCAATACAGAAAACAAAATTAAGTGATGCCAGATTACAAGAGAATAATATGACATTTTACCCCCCTTTAATTTTAATCTGGATATTTCAGTCTCTGACGTAGTCCTTCAAGTATGCAGGAGGTTGCCTATGGCGAGCTGTACGCAATGCTAATGTGTTCTTGTTCGGTTCAGTCGAATCTTCTAAAGTGGTATCTGAATCTGAGTTTATTGGCTGTAGATCTGGAAGAACTTGAACACTTTCTTCTGTACCCTTGTTTTCTTCAGAGCTGGTAGTTTCTCCTCTTGGAGCTAAGTGTCTTATAGAAACAGTTGTTTCCCTTCCATCGCCAAGTTTCACATGTGCATAGTCAGGGTTAGCTTCAATTAATTCTACTTCTTGGACAATTGGCTCATATTTGTTAGCACGCACCTGATTTTTCATTAGAACTGGACCAGGCTTTGTAAGCCAAGTAGGTATGGAACAGCCGTTATGGGATCTTCGAGGGTGAGAAAACATTCGTTCATGAGGAGTGGCATTTGTTGCTGTACACAATAAAGAGCGAATTGAATGCAGAGCTGTTTGGATAACACATTCCCATTGTTCAGTTTTCATATTATTGGATCTTAAAGCAAGTTGCATAGTTTTCCAGTTTATTCCATTATAACGTTCAACCTGTCCATTTCCTGCTGGATTATAGGGAGTAGTACGACTTGTAGCAATTCCTTGAGATGTTAAAAATGATTTTAATTCGTTAGACATGAAAGATGATCCTCTGTCAGAATGAATAAATGATGGCATTCCAAAAATAGAAAAAAGGTTCTTCAAATGCAATATTACAGTTTTCGCAGAAATGTCACTACAAGGGATTGCAAACGGAAACCTAGAGAATTCATCAACTATTGTTAAAATATAGTGATTTCTTGAAACACTAGGTAAAGGTCCTTTAAAGTCAAGATTCAACCTTTCAAATGGAGAAGTAGCTTTCACAAGAGTTCCAAAATGTTTAACAAATCTTGGCTTTAGTTCCGTTGCATATTAGACAGGAGTTGGTGACTTTCCTTATATCCTCTAAAGAAAAAGGGAGATTTTTGCAACGAACCCAATGATGCATACGTGTCACTCCAGGATGACAAAGAGAGTTGTGAAGATTGTTTAAGTCAACTCTGGGAGTTAGAGCTCCAGTTATACGGGATAATGTATCAGCAATCACGTTTTGCTTTCCAGGACGATAAATAATGTCAAATTTAAAACTAGCAAGTTCAAGTCTCCAACGGATTAACTTTTCATTTTTAATTTTACTACCATGTCGCTGATTGAATACAAATGCGACTGCTTGTTGATCAGTGAACACTTCAAAATGCTTTCCCATCAAGAAGTGTCTCCAAATGACGAAGTGATTCCACAATGGCATATGCTTCTTTTTCTGGAGATGAATGTCTCAATTCAGATGTATTTAAGGTTCTTGAGAAAAAGGCAACAGGACGTCCAGCTTGACTCAAGGTAGCTCCAATTGCGAAATCAGATGAATCAGTTTCCACTCGAAATGGTATGTCATCTTCAATTGTTGCCAAGGCAGCATTTGCCACATCATCTTTCAGGGAATTAAAAGTCAATACAGCATCCCTAGAGAGAGGAAACTGTTTCTTTCCTAGAAGAGGACGTATTTTCTGAGAAAACCCCCGGATCCACCGACAATAATGGGCAAACATTCCTAAAGCCCGTTGCAATGCAGATGAGTCTTTCGGAACAGGCATATCCCTCAAAGGTTTTAGTCGTTGAGGATCTGGTTTAATTATACCATCCCGAACAATGTAGCCTAGCAAATGGACAGAATTACTTGAGTAGGTACACTTATCTTCATTTAGAGTCAAATTATACTTCTTTACCACAGTCAGGAACTTCTCTAAGTTGTCATCATGTTCTTTTTGATCTTTTCCACACACAGTAACATCGTCAATAAATGGATATGTAAGGGTGAGTCCTTCATCCTCAATAATTTTGTCAATGACTCTTTGGAAACAAGCTACTCCATTAGTAACCCCAAAAGGAACACGTAAAAACTGATAGAGCTTTCCACAAGCTTCAAAAGCTGTATAATGTCTCTCGCTATCCTGGATAGGAATTTGATGGTAGGCACTTTGGAGATCAATTTTGCTAAAAACCTTATTTTTTGAAATTTTCAAAATTACCTCTTCTATTTTAGGCAAAGGGTAGGCATCCAGTAACGTGTATTTATTAATTGTTTGAGAGTAGTCAACTACCATTCTGGGCTTATGATTTTCTCCTCTAATGACAAAGGCTTGAGCCCTCCATGGTGAGTTACTTGGCTCAATGACTCCTTCCTGAAGAAGTTTCTGAACTTCCAATGCCATAAAATTATTGTCTTCATTCGTATGATGTCTCGACTTTGTAACCAAAGGTCTACAGTCTGGATTCAAGTTAGAAAATAATGAAACAGGAGGTACTTGTGCTACAGCCAAAGAACAAATTGTTAGTGGAGGTCTATTACCATCAAATCCAATTTCTACTGATGAATGTCTGTTTAGAATATCATGGCCAATCAAAACATCACTACAAAGATTTTTCATAACTAAAAGTTCCACATTTTGATAAGTGAAGCTTTCAATTTTTAAATTAACTCTACAAACACCCACTGTTTCAGTCACCATGGAGGAGTTTGCCATGGATATTTTTCCAAAATATGGTTCAATTTTTGATTTGCATTTCGCCACATGTTTTTCGTTCAAAAAACTAAGAGAGCTCCCTGTATCAATTAATGCACTGAGCTGAATATTATTAACCAATGCCTTCACAATTGATTTCTGGAGACAGTGAATAGATCCCGAAATAGCTGCCAACAAGTTTGAAGAAGCCACCACATTTGAAGAATTTCTATTAGGTCTGGATTTGCAAACTCGCTGGTAATGTCCCTTTTTCCCACATTTTCTGCAGATAACATCTCTAGCTGGACAATTGGTTCGTGAGTGCAAGTCATTTCCACAAAAGAAGCATTTTTGAGATCTTGAGCAGGAGGAAGCCGCTGGTGTTTCTAAGGTTTCTTCTGAAAAATCGCCAGTTTTTATTGCTGCAGATTGTACTGGGAAAGAACTTCCCATATAAGAAGCTGCATGCACTTCGGCTGATTCCAAGGTTCTAGCTTGCTCAAAAGCTTGATCGAGAGTCATCGATATATTTTCGAGGAGTCGTTGGCGAATGCGAGGACATTTTAATCCTCGTATGAAAGCATCTCTAATATACTCCTTTCGGTATTCCTCAGCCCTTACATCAGTAAAGTCACAGTCTTTGCTCAATTGGTTTAAAACTTGTAAATATTCACTGACAGTTTCTTCCGTTTGTTGATTTCGCGTCGACAAGCAATGTCTAGCGAATATAACGTTGCGTTTCTTTATAAAAAGTGAATCAAGTATCGCAATAGCTTGAGCATAAGTTGTGCAATCATTAATGAACTGGTAAACATTTGAGGTTACATAATTACTCAGCAAAGGAAGTTTATTTTCTTCTGTAAGGATTTTTATGCCTCCTAAAAAGTTTTCAAAAGTTTTTTTCCAATGGCGCCATTTTGTTTCCGCATTAGAACACGAGGGATCGATATCGAATCTTTCAGGTTTCAGCAGTTGTTCCATTATTAAATTTGAAAACGAAACGATTCAAGACAACTTCTAAGTTATTAAAATTGTACTATAAATAAGACAATGAGAGTTGAATGAACAGAATTAAGCTTTTAATAACTTAGAAGTGAGGTTACATGATTGCTGTTTACAGACTGTCTCATCCAGGTGTTGCCAATACAGAAAACAAAATTAAGTGATGCCAGATTACAAGAGAATAATATGACATAACCTAGCTAGTGTTTTCTTTTCCTAGCATCTACAACATTCCAAAAAGCGACTAATAATTCCTATTAATCTGCCCATAGATCATTTATAGAATAATCTAAACTCAAATATTTGTTCAGAGAAACTCATAAACTGTAAAATATTTTGAATTGTTTGTTAGAAATTTTTACACGCACGCATAATTTTTTAAGCCTGAGTTATATATAAATTTTAAATTTCGTGTAATTTGGTTTATATATAATTAGTCATACACGTATACATGCAGCAAATAGAAATCCAACAAGATAGTATAGATTAAAGGTCCAAAATAGATAGCTACAGCAGTATAACAGCAATATCTTAGCCTTAGGAACTAAGATATTGCTGTATGCATGTATTCTATTTTTTTTTATTATGATTATTGTTTTCTAAACGATTCTTTATTTTTTATCAAATAATTAGATTGTTAATGTAATTATTTGCCTTATTGTTATTGTTTTGCCTTTAATCTATGACACTTTTTTAAAGTTTTAAATTAAATTATTTGTTTTTAAAGCTATTTGAACTAATTATTATAAACCGTTTGTTTATTTTTTCCTGTATTATTTCTCTAATAATAATTTCTTTTGTAACTAAATTGTTGAACGATTTATTTGTCTTTCATAAAAAGATACATGATTTTCGAACCCAGAGAAGAAGTAGAATCATGGAAATAAAAAATAATTTACTAACTGATTGAACTCTACATGGTTCGAATTCTCATCTACTTGAACGAACATATTCTAGATTTCGAATACTTTTCAAGAATCTCTCTCAACTATTCTGTCATTTATAAAGAAATTTGTTAACTTCTCTTAAGTAGAAATTTACAAATACATTTTGCTTAAAAAACATTTAGCAGATGTTATTATAAACTACACGGTTCTGATTTTAATTTTTAAAGTATTGTATCATTATGATTAAGTAAAGTATTTCAAATCTTAAGGAAAAAAAGGGGGGGGGGGCGAGTCAAAGTTTTTTTTAAAAATTATTATTTAATTATTCATTTATACTGCAAGAGGACTTAGAAAATGGCACAAGAATTATTTCCAGGAACTAAGAATTATTTTCTTAGTTTGTCTTGTCAACACTAGATGGCGCAACAATACTTAAAATGAAGATTGTTTTTGCTTGGTGGTTTTCCATAAACTTAGGTAAACACTAATGTATAACCAAATTTCCCCCTTTTAGTGTTTTTCTTTTCTTTTTGATTTCAGTAGCAGTATTGTACTTTTTCTTTTCAATGAATAATTTTTTTGATTAAAAATGATCTTTGTTTTCATCGTAGTTTCTTGTCACAACCATGCGAAAATTTTACATATTGCTTCAAAAATCGTTAAATAGCTTTAAGAAAAAAATCTTTTTATCTAAAAATGGAATCAAATTCAGACAAATAATTAAAAATGATGTGCTCAAATTACTTCAGTAACTTCCATGGAAATGCAATTGAAATTTACGAACAGCGCAATATTTTCTATTTGGGGGCTTTTGTTTTTGTTTGGAATACTATCGCTCATTGCTTGATTTACAATTAACATCCCTCAATGCATCACGAGAGCCAGGGTCCCTTTTCCGCTTAGGCATGTTAGGCACGTGCCTAGGGCGCAAAGATTTGGGGGCGCAAAAATTTGGAGGGTGGAAAAAGAGAGAAAAAAAAAATTAAATTACAGTGCATGTACCACCGCTTAGCGAATCGTGAGAGAAACATTTCTGCCCTCAAGAGAGCAAAGACTGAAATGAGATCTACTATGGAAATAAAAAGCTTCACAGTTTGATGTTGCTATTCATTCAAAATGATATTGCAATGGGAAATTGATTACGATGAAGTTATTAATGATTTTCTCGAGAAAACCATTCGTTTTTCGAAGAAATTCTTCGTTGTACAAGTACAATGACAGTGACTCAGCAAAGAAAAGGATGTCAAAAAGTGAAAGTGTATAAAGCGATAAGCGATAAAATCATGATAATTAACAAGTTGAAAACAGTTCATACAATAATGTTACTCTATACTGTGATTGCAAACAATTTCATTAATTTACTATACTAATTTACAAAAGATGGTGGTCCATGATGCCGTAAAGTAAGAAATGAACAAGAGTGGCCAAACCATACTACTATTTTTCCTTAAGACTGTGATTCCGTAACGTGGCGGGATAATGGAAAGACTATTCAGCACAAATAAAGAAAGGGAAAAGTGTAAGAAAGTTTAGGGAAAATCCCTCCCGAAACAAAACAAGAAAAGTAAGACCTGAAGGAGGAAGGGGGTGCTCTGGAAATAAGAGGGAGGCTATCGAAGTGCCAGGGTACCGGGGAGGTTAAAAATAGCCCTGACGAGATCTACTAGTGACATTTCGTAATTCTGAATCACCATAAAATGGAGATGACAATGCTAGAATTAGTTTTTACACTTCTAATTTTCCACTCTACGCAATATTTGTTCATTTCAAGTGCTGTAGCTTTAGTAATTTCAAACGTCTTGTAGCACTCTGCTTCATTTATTCAACAGAACTTGAAGGTGTTCTTGTGAAACCCAAAGAATTAGAAAGTGTTTTCATGGAACCCCATTTCACATACATACTTAGAAGAATAGTTATAGGTACTTTACGTAGGGAAATTAAAAAAAGTACCGTGCATTTATTATTAAAAATTCTAATCTAATTTTTAATATAATATACTCATTAATTATATTATTTGTGATCAAAAGTGCTACCTACCAATGCATTATATTTAGTAACTGGAATATGTGCTTACTTTTTTTCACTGTCGAAGTCTAGGTCTATTGAGATTAAATGCAATTGCATTACAGTTCTGAGTTTAATTTGTTTTTGTAGCCCCTCCCATTGAGAAATATATTTCCCTTAAACGTAATGTTCTGAATGGCATTAAAAATATTTATAGCTGTGCGAGAATTCTGTGTATTTTGCATGAATTTGCAACAGAAAATTTAGGAGCCTGCTCTTGTATAAATTTAGGTTTTCACATCGAATCTGTTATTATATTGATAAGTTGTTTCCTCTCGTTCATTATAGGTGTTTTTTCCCCCACAAATGCAAAAAGGTGCATTTTTCCTTTAGAAAGCTACTTAGTTTTGCAAGAGAAATTGTGCTAACTAAAGAGTATAAAATTATCTCTTGGAACCGAAAAGAGTAAACAATAGAATATTCATAGTCTAGTAGGAAATATATATAAGATAAAGCTTTTTTAATAGTCTTTTATTGTTTTAAAGTGTTGCAAAATAAAGTTATTATATATAATACAATTTTCAGTTTTAATTAATAGGATGGGCTTTAAATGCTAGTACTTATATAAACTTAATGGAGAGCTTAAATCCATTTGCATGCATATTTATAGGTTTCTTTTTG
>BMAO01002593.1:0-33053 GCA_019973975.1 Trichonephila clavata | reverse complement strand
GCGACCACTTTGGTAGGTTGATGACAATATGAATGCATCTGCAAATTACTCGAGAAATCTACTACATCGTGGTCTATGACCTAAGCTAATTTTTCAAGAAAACGCTCAAAGGTAGCCGTGCAGACAATAAATAGCAGTCACTCGCTGAAACTGAGTCAGTATTACTTCTGCTGTTGAAAAGGACGACAGGTGGCTTGTGGATAATCTTCAACATGACGTATTTGCGTTTTTAGACACTGATAGTTGTGTCTTAGCGCTACAGAAGGTGCAAAACCGTTTGGGATTTATTTTGCGAATTTAACTGTTGGACTTTTTAAGGACTAATTTTCGATAATAAATTTCATTGCTCTTAAGGAACTTTTTTGTTCTTTGGAGCTGATACCATAAAATCCACGAACCCCGATATATGTGACAGTATTAATCAATAGAGAAATAAACTGATAGAGACAAATACTATAATTCTCAATTGATCTGTTATTAACTAAATACATTATTGAGATTTTGGTTCTGTAAATGCTATGATTTTTAATGTCACTCAATAGATGCATGTAATGGTTCGTTACAATCCTGGGAACCCAAAAAGAAACGCTAGGAAAGATAAAATAATTGAAGAAACAACTCTTCGACTAGTGGAACGTGAAAAACTCAGTACTCTATGCAGCCGTCATGTATGGCAAAAGCTTCTGTGATACGTCTAGGCACTGGAAAAAAAAAAGAGTTTAGGGCTGCATGCTTTTGATCCATGCTGCTTCGACACGTTGCCAAAATGGATTTTCTGAGGGTGATTTACGCCAAGAGAGTCCGGAAAGTCTGGCAAATAAAAATAGTTTACTAGCTTAAACCTAAATTCATAACAGAAATAAAGACAAAGTATATCAATGTCCGAAATAGAAAATGCAACGCTGTGAAAAACACGGCAATTGCTTAAATATATATATTTTGAGAAACTTACTGCTATATAAGTGATGAAAATGATCGGAATTGTAAATTGATCATGTAATTACTTCACGAGGTAAAAGAGAAGAAAACGACGAATGAACCAACAGTTGTTGTTCAGCCAACAGCTGAACAGTCAACCTCTTTGTTACCAAGATAATCGTACGAGAATGTCTTTTGTGAGTTTACTTTAAACAAGTTGAGGTTTTAATTTTTAAGCGATAATGTTACGATTATTCCCGTTAGGCGAGTAGCTAATAATGAATTATTTACGTCAGAGTCCTGAAGGGTAAAGACTATTACAAATTAAAAATAGTTTAGGTTGAAATTAAAAAAGGATATATATATATATATATATATATATATATATATATATATATAATTAAATTAGATCTTAAATTAAATCGCTAGCCACTTCTAACTTTTATTTTTCCATTACATCTTCAAGTATTAAATTTGTTACCCAGTTCGGGAATGAAGAACACATAGCTTAACAGAAGTTTGCCGGCTCCGACCATTAAATTTTATTACCTAATATGTCATACTTAAATTCTCAAGTATATATCTTCAATCAGAAACATACTTGAAGAACATATGGCTTCTGAAGAAGCCGCGGACTCTTGATTTTTAACACGTGTCCGTCTCTCTCTCTCTCTCTTTTCAAATCAGATTACAAAATGATCTCATAGAATAAAGACAGTTAAAATAAAATGTCTTGATGTTCACTCGAAAACCACGACAGCAATAAGCCAGCAGGATAAAACTTTCATCCTGCAAATTAATTTTAACTTTAATGTAAAGCCGTCGAAAAATTAAAACATTTATAAAACGGATGCCAAGTCAACCAAATATATAATAGAAATGCTGTAGAGAAAATTATGGAACAGTGAAAGTAATGTGTGTCTCTCTTAGCGGAAGCAAGAAAGTTAGCCAAAGAAAGAATCGAACAATATTATAACATCAATAAAATTAGATATGACAAAAAATTTCAGGAAGCTGATTTTAAGGTTGGTGACTTAGTGATGTATGAGGAATATCAATACCCCAATACAAGGAAATTAAGCCCCCCTTATTCAGGTCCTTACATAGTATTAAGCAAATATTCAGATGTATTGTTTGAAATAGATAGACCCAATGCCCTTAATAAAATTAAAGCTGAATTATATATATATAGTTCATTCAATCTGTTTAAGGCATTTTCATCCAGCTGAAAAATTTCACTTGAATTACATTCAACAAAATATACAAAATAAAGAGAAAAAGAAAAGAAATGTATTGTGTAGTACAGAAGTGACTGAGTTTTGCTTAATAAGACTCTTTGAAGAGGAACAGTAACATAAATGACATTCAAATTTTTATAGAATATATTTTGAGTTAAGTGATATTGTTTATATTTAGAAGAGAAAGTAGAGTGTGTTTTATTATATAAAATTTTGAGAAATTTTAATGTACTTCATTATTTTATTTTAAATTATTAAAGGAATTATATCATTTATATGATAATATTGGTGTTATAAAGTTGAAAGATATAAAGTTAGTTATTAGTAGTCTAATGTACTAATATAATGATACTGATTGTGAGGAAAAACAAAATTAAAGTCATATTGCATTCTTTTTATGCACTGAATTTTATTATTTTGTTAATTATTTTATTCATCAATAACTTTACTAAATTTAAATTTAAATTTAAAATTTTCTCATCTTGAAATTGTGTGTTTTGATATACTGGCCACATATCAGGATTCCCTGTTTCTCGAAATTTTCCTTGTCTAAAATAAAGTGATTTAACTACTTAAAGTTTATTTTGGAAATGATACAGTGTATCGAAGAGAATTCAATCATTATGATTTTATATATGTCTTGAAAAATTAAGAGGACAAACTTATTTAGTTTGATTTGTATACCTCTTATTGTTTTCATATTAGATCATATCTGTGATTTGATCACGCAGATTTGTCAGAGAGATGTGTTGGTATTGGTATGGTGTAAATTATATTACTGAATGTGAAATGCGAAGGAGAAAAATTTGTCTATGAAATGAATA
This sequence comes from Trichonephila clavata, assembly GCA_019973975.1. NCBI lineage: Eukaryota > Metazoa > Arthropoda > Arachnida > Araneae > Nephilidae > Trichonephila > Trichonephila clavata. The sequence goes on along the minus strand of BMAO01002593.1, from coordinate 30,073 downwards.
AGCTTAAAAAGTTACGGAGAGATTCAAAATATTATGTGATGATTTGATGTAAAAGTGAATATGGTGAAAAATTTACTACACTAATTTGTGTCTGTTGTGTTGAAAATAATTATTATAACAATGATAGATTTCTTTCTAGAGATGATTCCACTTTTTTCGAATCGAGATAAATAAAAGAATTCTTATATTCGTATATTCTTATATCCTTATATTCTTTATTCTTATACTCTTATATTCTTTATTCTTATATTTTTATATCCTTATATTCTGATACTCTTATTTTCTTATAATATATGTAAAAGGAATATGGTCTGGTGCGTTGAATAGTGTATAAGTGTTATATAAACTGTTCTCATATTATAAATCATATCATTTTATTCATGTCTATGTTTTGATATTTTAACAGTGTATTTCAGCTATGTATAATTTTATGTAACAAAATTAAGTAGTATTATGAGGGCGTCTGAGTATATTTTAATAGAAAATTATTATCGTAGAATTTGTATATCATGTATTTTTTTAAAAATTATGTTATTGTTTAATATGATGAATTTTCACACATATACTACAAATAAATAGACTATTTGCTAGCAATAACACAAATCTAATAATATGAAAGATTTGGAGGAAACGTTAAGCTCTTTTTCTGGATGAAATATAGGTTTGAAAACGCTAATGTACATTTATGTGCAAGGAATTTCATTTTATCAATTAATATTTTAGAAGTGTTATTATTTTGTTTATTGCTATAATTTCGTTTATTGCATTGCATATTGATTTTATTATTCGTGTTACTTAATTCTATTCACTGTGTGTAAAATGTATTTCTATATTATGTTATGTACTGTTTTGTATATATTGAAAATTTATTATGTTTGTAAGAGAGAAAGACCACCATTACTACAATTTTAAAATTGGGGGGAAAATGTAAGGATAATTAAATTAGATCTAAAATTAAATCGCTAGCCACTTCTAACTTTTATTTTCCCGTTACATCTTCAAGTATTAAATTTATTACCCAGTTCGGGAATGAAGAACACATGGCTTAACAGAAGTTTGCCGGCTCCGACCATTAAATTTTATTACCTAATATGTCATACTTAAATTCTCAAGTATACATCTTCAATCAGAAACGTACTTGAAGAACATATGGCTTCTGAAGAAGCCGCTGACTCTTGATTTTTAACACGTGTCCGTCTCTCTCTCTTTTCAAATCAGATTACAAAATGATCTCATGGAATAAAGACGGTTAAAATAAAATGTCTTGATGTTCACTCGAAAACCACGACACACACACATATATATATATATACATTTGGAACAGAGATACACTGCCAATTTTATAAAATGTTATATTCCTATTAGTTAAGTGTTAAAAATATGTAATAAAAATAGAATTTTTAATTAGTTGTACAGTTAATCGATAGATGGCTCCTCGCGTGCTAAGTAAATTAATAATAATATATTTTATTTAAAATTAATTGTATTTGTCTGGGTTTTACTTTTATTTTCTATAAATTTTGAAACAAGATTTAGAATTTTTTAAATGTATATACATAGACTTAATGTTATTTTATCAAAACTTACTAATTTTATGCGTTACTGATATTCACCTTTCTGTTGCCCAGGAAAATGGTTATTGCTGTACTCACGTGGTAAGTCTTTATATAATCGTTTTAGCTTTGATTTTAACATATTCAGTAATTATTACAGGCTATAATATTATCATTTTATATTAATAGATTAGGGTTTTATTTGTAATAATAGTTAAACTTCTTTAGAAATTTCTTACTTTCCCTATGTCCCAGAGTATTGGCAAATACAGGTGAAGGTTGGCTGGCCGCAAAGCTTTGTTTAAACCTGCAATCCTAGTTCCTAAGGCCAGGAGTCTGCTATAGTACTACTGTGGCTACGACTTTATACTATCATGACTATAGTTATCTTAGGTTTATAACTATTTTGTATATATATATATATATATTGGGTTGATGCATAATTATACGGCGTTTATATCAGCACGTTTTACATCAGTGAAAAGTAGCGTATTGTTTATTATTTTTGTATAAAAATAATCTTTTCTATTGCTTTAGAAAAATGCGTGTCGAAAACTAAAGTCATATTCGCCATATTATGCTCTACCACTTCGAGAAATGATGGAAAGCAGCACAGTCATTTCGCGATCTCAACAAACTTTTTGGCAAAGGAACAATCAGCGAAAGTCAGCGTAGGGAGGGGTTTGCCCGTTTCAAATCAGGTGATACCAGCTTGGAGGATAAGCCAGGAAGAGGTCGGCTATAGGATTTCGACGATCGGATGACTGGGTGGCCGATGTCAAAGCGTGGATCGCCTCTAAGAATCGTGTCTTCTTCGCTCGTGGAATCGACCGTCTGCCAAGCAAATGGGAAGCAGTAATTGAAGTAGACGGTGACTGCGCTCTCGAATAATCGTTTAAATATGTTTTTGTCAAGTATTTTTACTGATTTTGTTAAATAAAATTTGTTGAAAAAACGTCGGATAATTATGCATCAACCCAAAATATATATATTTCTGACTTTTTCTTATTTTATTTTTCTTATAATTAATTCTCTAAACATAAGTGATAGATTAAATAGTTAAATTTATAATTAAGCAAAAATTATTTTTATAACTATTTTTTTATTGGTTGAATTTTCTAAATATGTATCAGAGCTGAAAAGTTCATCTTTGATCACTTGAATTATACAAATCATAACTCTCGCAAAATGTTCCGAATTTTAATTAGAATTTGACATATACATAAAAGCGCGATTCATTTAAATAACTGAGAAATGCAACAAGAAACAAAATTAAAGCAAGCGAATCCTTAATTAGTCCGAATAATTTACGTTTCTTTTTGATTAAATTAATTAAAATTTATGCATCCTTTCAAGGAAGATTTGAAAAAAAAAAAACTGCGTCATTTAAATTTATAAACGATCTTTAAAGGATTAATTAGAAATTATAATTAGCAAGTTTTGTCAGGTATTGACCCTTATCTTTGAAAAAGTCAAACTTTAATTAAACTTGTAGTGACAAAGTGTAAAAACCATAAATGATATATGTTTAATTTGCAACAGTAATTTGAAAAAAAAAATTATTCTAAAATGTTTTGAAACTACAGAAACCAAATGAATGTATGATTAAAATTATTCTTAAAATATGATTTCTTGATGAAAAAAATGCGAATATTTAAAGAAGGCCTTTTTTTTCCTTTGAAAAATTTACTTCATTTCCTAGCTCCAGTGCTTTAAAAATTTTTTACTTTTCTTTAATTTTTCTCTTTTTTCAATTCAGTAATTTAGGAAAGGGAAAAAAGCACATACTAAAAAAAGTTTTAAAAGGGATATGTTCCATGTGAGAATTCTTGCTTTTTCCAAAGAATCTTAGTTTATTTTAGAATGTATAAATGGTCAGGAGAATATATTTCTTGAACTTTTGTATATTTCAGATATAAGCCTTTTTTACATATTAACTCTGGGGTATAAATTTATTTTCTTAAATTAAAAAATTACATAAAAGATAAAGCAACTAGTTTTATATGAATGCTTTTTTAAATCTAATACTTCAGTAAGTTTCAAAGAAACTGTTGTTTTACCAATGACTAGTAGTATAGTTAAACTAAATACTAGTTTATATTAAGTGTCATTGTTTGATGGGAAATGCATTATTTCTCAGATAATGGTTAATTTGTATACCTAATTTTATCATGGCTCTTATACGAATTAAATGTATATAAGGTTGTTTAATATTTATCTAATTCTTGAGATAATTTTTCTGCCATTTTTTACTTTTAAAATTTTATTTTGGGGAACCTTAAACAGTATTAGATGACAGATATGACACTTCTTACGCTAATTTGTAGTATTTCTAAACTCTGAGGTATATAGTCAATGTGTTTTTTTTTTTGTTTATTTCATTTTATCTTTAACTTTATTTATCTCTTTTTTATTTTTATTTGTAAGTATTTCTTATATTTCTACATTTGTCGGTAAGAAATTTTAAATATTCATCAAATAAATCATTTTTTATTAATTTTTTTTAAAACTAAATCATTTTTTGCTAAACCCTGAATTATATGGTAGATTGGTTTGGCATGCCACATCTAAAAGGTTGTCGACTCCTGATCCATACTTTTCTCATTACTGTTACTATTTAATTTTTGATACATTTAATGCAATATCTTAATTTTGAAGGATTCCTAATAGCCGTATAATTAATTTTAAAACCGATAAAGGAAATCCACCGATTCTAAAGCAGAGTATCATTGAAACATTCTATTTGTTTTTTTAATAAGAAATGGAGTGAGGGAGTATTAACACGTCGCAATGTTCAGGTACACGAGGGTTTTGGGCGACGGACCTCGTAATTTCGAACCATGGTCAAGTGACGAGTATGACACCTGAGCTGGCATCCCCCTCTCCTAACTACCACACCAACAGAAGGATATTTGAGCTCTCGATAGATTTAACGTGCATCGCACCCCTACGCGGCTGGTCTGTAGTGGTACTGGGATCGAGCTCATGACATGCCAGCCACGATCCGATACCTTGACCACTAGGTTACCGTGCCACAATAAGAAAAGGAAGAGATAATGGTTGTTAAAAATGTTGCTCCATATCCTACAGTAGGGTTTGTAGCCCCGAGAGAGAAAGAGAGATCTCAGCGTTTCTTCAAATCCCGAAATCCCCGGATTAAAATAACTAATTCCATGATTTACTTTTGTCTGAATTATATTTTAAAATTTTTTTCACATTAAAATTTTTTAAGAATTGAATTCTCTGAAAACTTATGTTTTTTTGTTTTTTTTTAAACATGTACGTATAATTTTTTTTTGTGAGCAATTATTTTTTTCGTGAAAAAATAATCTAACGGAACAATTTTAAATTCTGAGTACTAGACGACAATGATACTTCTGAGTACTAGACATTTTAATTTTATGCGTTTAATATTCAATTTACAATGGACTTAATGCAGAGACAAGCGGTGCCATATCAAAATCACGAGATGCACTGGCAAACATTAGCACGTAAAAAACGTTACCGTGGAAAATTATTATACTTACGTAGTTGATATCTTGTGTTTTAACTTTTTATCAATATATATAGTATACTTAATAGTATAATACTTTTGTAGATTATTCTAGTATATACCTATTAGGTAGGAAATAATCTTATTAATTTTTTGTATGACTTTTGTTTATATTCTAGTTTATTTGTATTAAGTGTGCTTTGTTTTTTATAGTTGAACTTATCGTGTTTGCTTGTGTACTTATCATAGTTCTTAATTATTTTTTAGTTAAATTATGAACTAACAGTATACTTACTCTTAATAAGTAAACATTAGTATAGTTATTAGCTATTTAATTACGATAGTGTAGAATCTGAACGAACATTTTCTTCGGCAATTTGTTTAAAAAAATAAAATATAGTTTAAAAAAAAACTAAAAAAAAACACTCTTTTATAGTTAATCGAACTGAGTTGTAACTTGATTGATATCTTTCAGTCGCCAAATCTGGAAATGGGATCTGAAATTAATCGCCAGATGCGGGATGGAATCTGAAAATAGAAAATCTTCAATCCTGATGATCCTGATCAGGACAATGGAACAAAATTATTAAATAATTGTATTGTAACCGGTCCTGAACAAGTGAGCAAAACTTCGAATTAAACTGATGTTTAAAAGTGGGTAAAAATTGAGTTCAAAGATCCCGATACATACAAGTGAAGCTTATAAAAGGGTGTTTAAAAGAAGCCGTTTGAACGATGAAAGGCTGGACGAGCTGTGCTTTTTAGAAGTTTATTTACAGAAACACAAGAAATGAAGAAATGTTTTTTTTAAAAATTCATTATGCATTATTTATTGTTTGCTTTTTATGATGAATTATGTTTTGTTTTGATTTGTTCAAATAAATAATAATAAACGAATTTGTGTTTTCAGTTTTATTATGTAATTTTAACTATACTAATGTGTAAGTATTTTTCATAAACAGTCCAATCCAATCCCAGGATTTGGATAAATTAATCCCGAAATCCCGGGATTGAAATTATAACACGGGATTGCAAACCCCTTTTCCACAAAATCCATAACTATAACTGTAATAAGGAATGGAAGGAGATTTCATAAAAATTCCAACTCCCCTGAGATTTGTATTTTAATCATACATTCATCATCCATGTAAAATCAGGTACTTCAACAAGCAATTAATTAAGAACATAGTAATATTAAAACAATTAAAAATAAGAACCTTTACACGAAATATGTACATAAATATGATTAATAATAAACGTATACAGATACAGAATTTTTTGTTGCTGTTGAGCTGTATACTATCTGGATCAGAAATCTTCAGAAAAGAATACAGAATGTAAAGGAGGCACAATATAAGAGTTCTTTTTTTAATCAATAACATTACGTAGAACATAAAAGCATACGTGAATATTGAAGTACCCTCTGCATCAAGGGTGTCAAGCTCGTGGCCTGTAGGCGTGGCCTAACTACAAGCATTTTTGAGGCCCTGCCAATATATCCCCCATAATAATGCATAGTAAAATAAAAAAAAATTCTCACGAAATTGGAAAAAGTAGCAGAAAAGAGATGCCACACAAGCGTCAGGATATGAACACATTAGATTTTCTTTAATCTTTTACTTCTGTTCCTTATATATAATGTATTATTCGAAATAAACCTACATTTCAGTGAATATTGATTATTTTGCGGCACGCCTTAGGTTAAATCTTGTTTGCTCGGCCCGAGTTAGCTTCTGAGTTTGACACCCCTGTTCTACATTATAGCGTCCAGTTACATTCAAGTTTCACAGAATCAAACAACTTTAAATATTGAGTCGTAAACCAGATGCCCGTTCCTTCCCCCGGTGCATTTTAATCACCCTTCTCTTGATATCTAAATTCAGTCACAGTTATTTATATGCAAATGCATATTGCAAATATATCTGGGTGAATATGTTGATGCGATACAACGAAATAGGAAACTGTCTCGTGACAAAGCTCTGAGAATAGATATGGTTGCCAGAACCTTGGTTTCCATTCCATGAAACAGATGCAGTGATAGCGATTATTAAGTCTGCATGATTAACTTTCTGTGTAGTATGTGACTGGTATGGAACCACCAATGTCTTGCAATTTTGTTTGTTCATTTTTTTCATACATTCTTTCTTAACCTCTGCGTATTTATTAAAACACGCGCATAGAAAATATTAAATATGAATTTACGAGTGAGTTAGATATTAATGCTCGCTCTAAAGCAGTCTTAAAACTGTGTTCCACACAGAACCTCGGGGTCCCACGAGTCACAAAAAAAAATCGAAAGGAAAATTATAAATGCGTATGCAAAATGTATCCACATTCTTTACGAAATTTTTATAACTATAAGTATCTAAAGCTCATCCCAGTCATTAAAACTGAAAATTCTATGTATACATCGTAAATTTATTTTGTTTTACTTTTTATAAACTTTTATTATAGCTTAATAAAAGAATATTAAATAAACTTTTAATACAACTCAATAAAAGATTATTAAAACGTTTTTCTTTATATGTACTACTTTCTATATTGTGAATATTCTGTTGTTTACTATGATGGGTCCAACGAAACAGTTTTATAATCTTTAGTACAATATATGGTACATGTAAATAATTTTCTAATGGAAAATGCACTTTTTTTCATTTAAGGGCTAAAACACCTAAAGTGAAGGAGAGGGAAAACGTTATCGACATATCAAAAAATTCGACATTAAAATCTATATATAAGCAAGAACGGCTAATAAATTAAAAATTGCAAATCCATGCAAAATAACAGAATTTCTCACAGAGTTATAAGAACTTTAATAACATTCAGAACAATGTACTTAAGTGAAAAATATTTCGAAATGGAGGGGCTACAAGATAATATATATATACAGTCGACTCTCGATAACTCAAACCTTCGATAATACGAACCTCTCGCTAATTCGAAGTATATGCTCAGACCCTAGAAAAACTCTTGATATTTCGAACTAAATCAATGCATTTGGGTACACTCAATAATTCGAAGTAAAATTTGTGGCTGACCAGACTACAATACACAATAATTCGAAGTTATCTTATAAAACTCTCGAAAATTCAAACACTCACCCGGTAGCAAACAGGTTGGAGCTTATAAGTTTTGTGTTGTATTGTCTGCATGTCTCCTTTGTAACGCAGCCCCCCCTCTTTAATGACCATCTATATGCTACTCCTGCTTTGGTTTTCGGTTCATCAGGCAAAAATACACTTTTATTGCTTTCCTTCTTCAAATGGACAATAGACCAACCGCACCTGTTGTAAGCTGTCCATATCTTTTGTTTAACTCGTGGTCTTGGTACACATGTTTTAAAACAGATGGTCTATTAATGTGAAGAAGAGATGCGTAGGATTGTGCACGAATGTGTGTGTGTGTGTATTCCTTTAATACAGAACTTTTAACTTCTGCATAATATCTGTAATTTTTAAAAATTACTTTAAAATAATTTTATACCTATGTACAATTGTTGTTTTATTACGTAGTTTCAAATTTAAATGTTAGAGAAAAAATTCTCTTCGAGTATTTTATGAGTTTTTTCTACGCTCTTGATAATTCGAAGTTTTTCATTGGTCCCTCCAACTTTGAATTATCAAGAGTCAACTGTAGCGGCCACTGTAACTGTTCAGCGGCCAACATCGTTGGCCGCTGAAATAGGATTCTTTAAAGGAGATTGATGAGGCAGTCTTGAGGTTAATTAAACTTTTTATTGTACATCTTGAACACATAAAGAAAGACAAGGACAACACAATACACACACACAAACACAAGCTGCAGCCGGCTACATGTTGATACGGACAAATACAGAAGAGAAAAGAGAACGGTCTCCAGGAATCTCGCTATTTATAGGCGGTTCAAATCACATGATCTGAGTGGGTAGCAAGATGTAGTTCAAAATATTCTCGCTAGGCGGATGGCTAATTTAGTCCGGATGGTCCTGAAGGGATGGACCATAGATAGTTAAAAGTTATTTTAAAGGATTATATTACTGGGATTATTACATATATATATGTAATAGACGTGGACGTTGGAAATGGTTATCTTAATAATATGATCGCTATTGTTGATGGTTTCTTTGGCTGGGATTGACGAGGCAGTCCTGTGATTAATTAAAACTATTTATTCCACATCTTAAACACATAAAACATTATAAGGACGACACAATATACACACATAAAACAAGCTGCAGCCGGCTACTTGTTGACGGAGACAAAATACAGAAGCGAAAGAGAGTCGGTCTCCAGGAATCTCAATATTTATAGGCGCCTCAAATCACATGATCTGAGTGGGTAGCTAGATGTAGCTTAAAATATTCTCGTTAGGCGGCTGGCTAATTTATTATTAAAATGTGGGTCCTGAAGGGATGGACCAGATAATTAAAAGGTATTTAAAAGGATTATATAACTGGGAATTATATATATATATATATGGCCCAGAGTATTGGCAAATTCAGGTGAAGGTTGGCTGGCCGAAAAACATTGTTTAAACCTGCATTCCTGGTTCCTAAGGCTAGGAATTTGCTCTAGTATTTCTGTGGCTCAATCTATTCTATCATGACTATAGTTATCTTAGGTATATAACTATTTTTTGTATATTTTTGTAATATATATTATAATATATATACAGGGTGTCCAGCCTTAATGTGACCCAATAGCTAATTCCCGAACCGTTCGGCTTAGATATGCACTTTCAATTTGAAAAATGTTTTAAAACAGGTAAAGAATGTTTTTACGTGTTTTTCAAACCAAAACACCCCTTTAGAAAAAAATACAAAAATTAATTTTTATACGGTCCCCAGGTCCTATCACTTATATTTAGGAAAAGGTGCAGTACACAAAAACAAAGTAAACACAAAAATCTGCATGGTTGTCAATACCTGCAAATGGCCCTACTTGTGACGTACTTTACTTGTATTTTATGTACTTATCTAAAAGGTTTTACTCTAAAATTTTTAATTTTTATTTTTTTTACACATGAAAAATATTATTTGTGATTTATTTTAACATTCATAATAATATTCTTAATCTTTTAATGTTTTATGTAATGTTTTACGCCTTTTGAACTTTTAATATGCATTAATTTTTATTTTCAATTTTTTTCGATATTTTTACTGTAATGTTCTTATTTTGTGTTTATAGTGCTTTATAATATGCATTTTTAATGTATGAAGTTAATGTGCGTTTTTTTTAACTGTTTATATGTTTTCAATCGTGTTTTGTGGAATTTTGTGGTTCTTGGTGTTCGATTTTCTATCCTGCACTATGTAACTGTAGTTTTATATGTACAGTGAACATTTCCAATAAATAAATAAGTAAATAATGGGAATGGGGTTATACAAATATGTTTTGCTTTATATGAAACCTCTCGCGGACTCCCTAATGCTGTTCAAGCACACCGAAATCAATTTCAGTTTTCCTCTGATCACTTCAGCTGTCATAAAAACCCCAGGGATTTGAAGGAACCACTTTGGGAACTGTTGGTTCGGAATGGAAAGTGCCCAATGTGCAACGTTGTCTTCAAATAATACCTTTAACAAGAGCTAATAACCATATTCATCTGAAAGCAAATACACAGTCCAGTCTTAAAAATTCTCTTTATATAAGTAAAATAAAAGCTCTCAAAAAATAAATGACGAGTTTATTTTTCATCAAAGCGAATTATTTTTTCTTCAATCTGAGAATGAAAGCTTTATATATACCTCTACTCCTTTTCTTATCTTCTTTAAATTAAACAAAACAAACATTCTTGCAAAAGCGATGTTCGAAAAAGTGATCCATAAGTGGTTTTCTAGATTTTTAGCAAAATAAGTACTTTAGTTAAGAGAGAACTTCGCGATAGTCCTTTTTTCCACTGTTATTGCTTCCTATCACAGCGTGACACCTGTTTCATTTTCAGATTGAAACTTACCTTCCCGATGAAAATTTCTTAAAACTCTTTTCCTGTTTCTTCTTTCACCTGTCAAGATGCACCGTTGGTATCTCATTAAAAGAGTTCCCATTTTATTTTATTTTATTTGAAAAGGCTCTTTAATTTTCTTATTTTCTGAAGCCCATTGGATAAGAGGATGCTTTCATTTTTATCTAGTTAAAATACATGTTCTTTTAGGTTTTATGGAACGAAAATTCCAGAAGTAAAGTCTGTGTGTTAGGAGCACACTGTGCGTTTCAATAAAAGTACAATTTTTTTTTCTTTTGGGGAAATGGCTAAAAAATGTTTTATGAATATTTTTAAGGATCCAGAGGTGCTGCTGGTTATTAAGATAAAAATTGCTTAAAGCTGTTTTATATTTTTGCTTTAAGATATACATTTATTTTTTGTCATAAAATACACTCACCTAAATTGGGTAACATAAAATACACAGTTTAAAATGGTTTTTATTAAACTGAAAAAATATACAATTAGGTTTGCTCATGAAAATCACTGAAAAATTTGCTCTTCACAGACATTTCGCCCAAACCCTTCTTTTCATATTCTGAAATACTATTTATATTTATATTTATTAAAAAAATATGAAAAGTCACATGGAAACATAAAACCAAGTGTATCCTTTCAAATTATGTCGAGCATAAGAAACTTGAAACTGTATTTGTGTGTTTGTTTAATGAGCGTGATGCTTTTTATGGGTAAAAACAATGAACAAACAAAAAAAAGTTTTCAGTTAACTGGAATTTTTTCAATTTGTTAAAAGTTTGGACCGAAGTTTTTGGTTCTCTTTTCTTATGGCTATATTAAACGTTATTTGAATTTCTTTTTTTGTTAAAGTCATTAAAAGATTAGTTTAAATATAATAAATTATGAAAGTAATCATTTTTATAGAAACACTTCACATATATTAGCAGGAATGTTTTAAGATTTCTTGAGACCCCATCTCTTAAGTAAAAGTATACCCCACGAGAGCAAACCTTTTATCGATTTTGGTGTACATATCTGTAAAATCCAGCAAAAACAATTCATAATAAAAGAAAATTTTAGAAGAAATATTCGTTTTCTATATTTGAAATCAGCAAAAATAATCAGTAATTATATCTTCAAATCAAATGTCAATATTTTTTTTCCAATAATCTAACCTAAATTATTCAAACATAATTGAGTCATACGATTTCTCATTTTTTTGGAGAAAATATTCAGCATGAACGTTTAACGATTAAAATTATTCCAATCATAATCTATGGAGACCGAGTCAAAAACGAGACGAGGCCAACCTTCAGGCCAAGATTGTTGGTTCATGCCTTAAAACATCCCTGTATATTAGCTTCTAAATCTTTGCTTTGAGGAATTTCATTAAATTTTCTTTGAAGCCCAAAGTCTTTTCTTGCTAAATGTCGTTTAGTTATCAAACACCCTGTTTTTTTAAAAATTTTAAATGAGATATTATTAGTGACTGTAATATTCAAGAGCAATATATATATATTTAGAAATATTTTTTTTCATATATATTTATTATATTTTTGGTGCTAATACGTAATTTGTTGACTAAGTTAATTATCTTTGGAATTTTATCTTGCTTTCTAGCTGTAACTGTGGCTGACAAAATTCTAAGGAACTGAATACTTTAAAAACTCATCTAGGAATTTATCATTTCCTTCTACAAAATATTTAAAACCATAAAAAGAACTGAAATAAATGATGTGAAGAACGTCTTCGAAACAATTTCGTAGCTATTACGTCAAGCGTAAAAATTCCAGCTCACTTTCAAAGACGATGGAATAAAATGTTATCCGGAAATTAATTTCTTTAAATACTTATTTTGTTACGGACCATTTATTTTAATGGAAACTACCAAATCAGTTAGATAAACCCAAAACATTACCAGTGCAGAAAGCCTTTCAACTTCCTAAACCGGCTTTGATTACAGGTATACCATCACAATTTCCTCCACAACATCATTAACTAATAAAGATGCTTCAAATCCCCATCTACACAAACACAACTCGAAATGATTCAGAACCTTCTTCTTTAATTAAAAATAACCTTAAGAAGTTGGGAACTTTTTACACAGCACAAACCTTCCTACAACTCAACTCAACTCTTAATACATTAATCCTTCCACTAGTCTTACAGCCGTAAAAGTAACAGACTTACAAACTCATTCAATCTGGATTCCATTCCCTGATAAGTCCTCTTCACTTTCCACCAAACCGAATCTCATGCAAATTGCTCTCGTACCATCTACTTTTTGTTGCCAATTCCAGAAATTAAACTTTTCCACCCATTGACAAATTGGAATCTTTAGGTGTAGAACATCTGCGGAAACGGTGCTGGCAGCGAAATCTAGCGCCTCCACTTAAAGTAATTAAGAACTTCAATGCTTGAAGGTAAGTGGTAGGAAGGCAGATGGTGGTAAAGTTCCCAGAATCGCAGTAGGTGCAAACCTCAATCTGATAATTGACCCTTTTAGCCCTCTATTTCGTGAAGTAATAGCGTTTATGTAGGGAGAGGTGTCGAGGAAAGGCAGGATTTTGGAATTTATCATTTTAGGTCTTAAAAAAAGGGCTTAGGGAGAGTGATGCACAGATGGGAAAAGGGAAGTTCTTATAAGTGGACCGTTTTGCGTAGTCGATGTTCCGTTAAGTGCCAATTTGATATTATGTCAATTAAATAAAAAATAATGTGTAAGAAAATGATTGATTTTATGCTTTTATTTATACATACCTTATTAGTTTGCTTATGGCTAATATATGCGGTGAATTAATCAAAAGAGAGGGTAATTGCTAGGATATTAGTGTATAATCTAACTGAATTTGAAGCAATAAATTATATTTTTAGCAATAAATATTTTTTTATACTCCGAGCCAATAAAATTTAAATAGCAAATTTAATTAAAGAAGCAAAAATGATTTAAAATTCAGATTTGATGGTAGAAAATATTAAATAAGTGTTTTCAAACAGTATATTATAATGGGCTAAATTAATGTGACGTCATAATCACATGATAACTGGAATCATGGGTTTCCAGTCAATCAGCCTATGCACTTCGTTGTTGCCAATTTTTGTTTTTGTTGAAACTTTTTTTTAAATCTATCCATTTATCAACAGTAATAATGCCCTTGAAATGATGCGCTTAGCCTGAGGATAGAGCTCGGGAACTTTGGATCGGAAACCGCGTAACTTAACCACTACACCAAAATGATCACCATGGTGTGGAAGTTGTGTTACTGGCTTATACAGATTTTATCACTACACACTCCCCTACCAGAGAGTTGGTTAGGGGAATGAATGATATAGTTGTTAATGGGAGCAGTTAGTTGTGTGTGTTGGATGAGTTCCGTCACATGTTTATCTGACGAATTTTTTTCCTTGGTTGCTCTCTTTTTTTGCGGGTAGATGGCACCACGACAGATCAGTATAAGTTTTACTTTTCTCAGTTAAGCTAGGGTCACCAAATGAAGTGGTGTTCTTATCCAGTAGGACAGAACCCGGGACCTTCGGATCCGAAATCGCGTAACTTAACCACTACACCAAAACGATCATCATGGTGCGGAGGTTGTTACTGGCTTATATAGATTATATCACTATACTCTTAAGTAAACAAAGCGTGCCTAATTTAAAATTACACATAAAATATAAGAATTTTGTAAAAAAAGTTTGAAAAGTTTTTTGAAGAATCTTTAATTGCATTTATCATGTGATTCTCAACTTAGCTCATTCGAGATTTGACTAGCCGTGTTGACAGTAAATTGCAGAAATTAGATAATTTACAGAAAACTGTTTACAAATATTTTCTTCATTGTTTTACAACATTTACAATTTTCAAGAATTTAGTATTAAGTCTTACTCCAGAAAGCAATCTCTTATTTTATGTATAATTACTGTAAAATATTTCATATTAATAAAGTCTGATAGAGAGCGGCAAGCTCACCAGCGCGAGAAAATGTAACATACTAAATAGTACAGAGGTCGCCAAATCGGAGACCACTAATGGTCCACGAGAAAATTTCGGTGGTCCTCAGAAAAATTTGGAATATACTTACCCATCACGTTGAGTTAAGTTTTAAGATGCATTGAAACATAATTTAATTCATAACAATACATGAAAAGTTATATATATATATATATAAAAGCGCTACTTCATAGAATAACGCCACGGTAAATAAGTCGTACTGTTGTAGCTGCATTGTTATAAGTGGTATAATAGATCCGTGTGCAGTGAAAATTCAGGATAATTTAAGCATGCATCTGAAAGAAAGCCTCATCGGCCTATCGTCCGACGAAAATCTCAAATTTAAATTTCGTTCATCCTTATCAAGATCTATTTTGGTTTTCCATAAAAACCATATCCTATTAGTGAATACCCTATTAGTGAATTGGCGATGAAAATTCTGATTCAATTCTCCACAACTTATTTATATGAAAAGGCCTTTTCATCTGTCACTGTCATCAAAACTCGGTACCGATCTCAGCTTAAAATAAATGCAGTTCTCCGTCTTGAAGTAACAACATGGGATCCAAATATCCATAATTTTATTTAAATTAAGCAGGAACATCCATCAAACTAGGAATATATAATGCTAAAAATTTGACATACTTAAATAATTATTAACAGTTTTTTTTCCATTTTGTTTATTTTGGTATGGTTTATTAATAAAGCTTTCATACTTTGCTTAGAATTAATAGTTTCATTTTATTAACTAGGTACATTTTATATGTTTTTTATCATAATTTTTTATAATTATATTTAACACTTAAAAAATACTATTAGTGCTCCGCAGGATTTAAATTATGAATCCACTGGTCCGTGAGGTCAAAAAGTTTAGTAGACACATCCTAAAGAGCTGTGCTGAAAAAAAGGTGATATTTGTAAAAAAAAATTTTTTTTTCCCCTGTCTACATGCGTTTATTCCTTCACCAAGAAAAACATTTTACAAAATACAGTTATATGTATTAAGGCTTTTACATTACTAATACAGGCTAGTAGAATAGACAATTAATAAAATAAAGAAATTTGAGAAACAAATTCCTTACGATGGTGTTCATTTTGTAATAATTTTATTCCATCCATTCATATCTGGTAAAAAAAAGAAAACAAACTACATGAAAGTTAATAACTTAGGCAGGCAAATTTTATTTTTATAAGGATATTTATGCTAAGAATATTCTAAGAAAACTAATTCCAATAATAAGTAGATTACATACATTGTTTGGACAAATTTAAAAATTTAAAAAGTGACCTGGAAAGTTTTGGATTTTACTTAGGAAAAAGACAGATATTTTGTAAATAAAAACCATAGATACTTATTTCGAAAGGTGTTCTAGAAAAAAAACATCAAAAGAAAAACATCAAAAAGAGAATACTTCATGTCTCTTGCTTATATCACAAATGTGAATTCAAAAAGATCCTAAGATCGTAATTACGCAGTTTTAAAACCGTAAATATAATTATTTCAAATTTCCTGGATAGCGCGATAAAAACATCGAACAGAAAAGTTCACACAGCTTGGTTCTGCTCCATATTCAATTTCAACATAGGTTTAAAAAAGTAAAATTAAATATATGACTCTGAGGGCTTAAAATTTACAAAAAGGGTTGCATGATATCTTCTAAACTCTCTGTCTATATGAGTAAACAAATTTTAGTTTAAAAAAAAAAAACTAAAAATTACGTTTTTATGGTTAATCGATCTAAAAAGTAAAAAATAATCTATACAAATAAATAAAATTGAAGTGTCTGTTTGTAATTTCAAATTAGCAGCTTTTTACTAAATGCATTTAAAGGTACATAAGGTACTTATATCAAAAAATCAATTTTTAAAATTTTTGTCTGTCCGTCTGTATATTCCGGCTAATCTCGGAAACTGGCTGGTGCGATTTTAAAAATTCTTTCACCAATGGAAAGCTATATTATCAGGGAGTAACATAAGGTACATTTATCTCTATATTCCTAAGGGAACGGGAACTATGTGGGTAAGACGTTGACGTTGCTTACTCCCCGCCAAGTTGGCGCAAAATTATGCATTTGGTCAATAATGGAAATTTTAATACAAATTTTCCCACATTTGTAACAAATAACTGAAACATAGTCAAATTTAGCATCCTTACAAAAAGCAATTTTTTAAATGGTTTTTTATTAAACGTCTAACATTTATTACGGTACGTTTGTTAAATGTCAAACTCAAACTTTGAGAAATATCGCCAAAAATATCTTTGGCTAAGAAAATCTCTATTCCGACAATCCCAGATATTTTAAAGCAAATTTCTCCCACTTTTTAAAGAGGGAAACGAAATAAAGTTTTAGCGAATTGCGCGCGCGTGATATTGAAAATTCTATGGTAATATTAATTGACAGTTTCATAAAAAGTTTTAATTTATCGAATATTTATTACTTTGAATTTTTTTCAAACCAAAAAACAATATTCATATTTTGCTAAAAAATTTTCACTTATACTGAACCTAGATATTTTACATGGAGGTATTACTTTGAAGATATACTAGATCTTACTATGGAGGAGAAGCCATACAATGTCACTCGCCGAATAAAATTAGGGAGCTTTACGCAATACTTATTTCATCTTCAATCTTTCTAATCCTTAAACCTTTTGGAATAAGTACAAAGACTACATGGCGGAGGATATTTTGCGACGATTGCAGCAAGTACAAGCAAATATGCCTTTCAAAGAACACATCTACAACGAAACGCGATAAAGGTTTTCAGAATGGTTGGGAAGAAGCTACATGATTTTCGAATGATTAGTTCTAGACGTGTCGACGGAAATCGCTTCGATAATGAAATTGCTTGAGAATTAAACTACAATTTTATAGTATTGCTACATCGGTAACAGAATTTACCCCTCAATTAACTCCAGCAAAGTCACAAGTGTTTCGCGAGTGAGTGAGTGAGTGAATATTAACGTCCAACTGTTCAGCTACACGAGGGCTTTTGGGGACGGTCCGCGTAATTTTGAATTATGGTGAAGTGACGCGGACGGCACCTGAGCTGGCACTCCCCTCTCCTAACTACCACACCACACCAACGGGAGGATGTTTGAGCTCTCGACAAATTTAACGTGCATCTCTCCCCTACACGGCGGGTCTTCAGTGGTACTGTGATTGAACTCATGACATGTAGCCACGATCCGATGCCGAGACCACTCGGCTACCACTGCCCACAAGTGTTACGCAAAATAGAATCTGGCAGTGGTGCACTCTTTTTTCTCGACGCCCCTGGAGGAACCGGAAAAACATTTTTGCTAAACTTATTATTAACAAGGAGCGTTTTTGCTTTTAGGGTTGTAACTTAATCTTTTAGTCGCAAAATCTGAAAATAATTAATCCTGGGGATTTTGATCAGGGCAATGGAACAAAATTATGAAATAACTGCATTGCCATCGGTCATTGACAAGTGTGCAAAATTTCGAATTAATCTGACCTTTTGAATTTGGCAAAAATCGAGTTCAAAGATTTCGTTACATACAAGTGAAGGTTATAAAAGTTTGTTAAAAATGCAGTTTTTTGTGGTTAAAAATTAATATACAATATCAAATGCAAATATAATTGTTTGGACAATTTCTTACTTTTATTTTGCAAAATATCTTAATTTTAATTGATGCAGAATGTAGTTGTTAAAAAACATTGAAGTTTAAAATTGAGATTGTGATAGCGAAATAAATTTATTAAACTTATATTACTGAGATTATAAGGAGACGCAAGAAATGAATCATTGCAAAATAAATTTAAAACTTACGTCTTCTTTTAAAACAGATTATTGATCGCTCAATTATATTGAGCTTTTCATTATGTAAAGAATACTAAATTTTCTTTCTTAAAAAAAAAGACAACTTTCAAATTTCTTTCATTTTAATCGATTCTACATTATTTACGTAAGATTTATTAGATTAATTTAGAAAGACAAAACTAAATGGTCCCGAGGGAATTATTAAGGAAACTCCTTTTTATACAAAGGTATATACGTATACTTTGAGATTTTCATTCAATTTTTTTCTATCCTTTTTGCTCATATTTTTCTTCTAAGCATATATTTTAAAGGAAAATGTCAAAACCGTATGGAAGATTTCAGAAGCTTAAAAAAAGATTGGAAGGAATATTTTTTTTCAGGAAAAATGTTTTAACTTTTTTTCCCCCTTCTAGATTGTTATAATTCGTTTTGTAGCATGAAAATCATATGTCAAAAAGAATAAGCATGCATCAGCATACATTAAGTAATTAATTCCTTATTCCTTTACAAAATGAAGTACGAGAAAAATTAATCGTCATTTTAATTCTTTTTATTCAAAAATAATAAGTGATGTATAGAGACATTTGAAGCCCAGTGGCTGAGAGGCAGCTTATCGTGCTTCCACGCCACAGCTCTAGGGTTCAAATCTCGGACTGCTGGGGACAGTCGACTCAGCTTTCATCTCTTCAGTAGGTCTATAAATGAATACCAAGCGTGCTTGGGAACAAAGTACTGGGGTTTTCAAGTCTGACTGACCACCTGGCCGAGACATCTGATCATGCACTTCAGTGACCAAGGTCAAGTATACTGAGATGGGCACGATAGTCCTTGGCCCTCATGGCCTATTGCCCCACTGAGTTCAGTTTGGTTTATAGAGACAAGTTTTGAAACACATTTTTAAAAATAATGTTTACTTTTCAGTGATCTTCTTCAGATATTGTTTTTTTATTATACTACACGCACGCAGTGTAAAAACCAACTAGCGGCTGTTGGTGTTTGGGTGTTCGAGTAAAGATCAGCCATAGCAAATTTTAAATTCAAATGTATTTACCACTTTTACCTAATCAGCACAACTAAAGTTAGTAAATGAGCTCAGTAAGTAATTAGAAGAACAATCGCACGGCTTAAGGCTACTTAACAAATAAGTGAAATCTACTCCACTTATACTCTTGGAGCTCTGTGGACTTTACGCTAGAATTCACCGTAATTATGTCTCTTAATCCGGTCGTCAGAGGCGGATTAAGTGAGTGGCGGACCTGATGTCTGCCAGGGGTGCCCAGCGCCAGGAGGTGTCCCAAGCTTGATGGATTCCATGGATAAATTCAACGTGCAACAAAAATATCTTGAACCGATATTGCAATCCAAATTATTTCCCCGTGTTTGAGTCGTGTATAGCAGACCCTCGTCATCTTTTCCCCATATTTCTATCTGTATTGTTGCAATCTGTAAAAAATTTTCACGTGCATTTCTTTTTGCCCAAATTTTATTTTGAACAAATGAATACTATTCAAATCAAACAATTTCGCTTTTAGCTCACAACCGTGCTTAATTTCTCTCGCGTACATTTTACACTGATGGGGGAAAAAATTCCAACACCAGGAAAAAAATATTGTCGCCTAATAATACTTCGACAATACATTTGTATAAGTAACATATTTAATTGATTAAAGTTTCAAGATCACAGGTTAATGTAAGCGCGAGTAGAGCCATTTCAAATATGAAATGATGATGCATTAAAAACTGGTGTAACCGCCACAATTATAAATGCAAGCATACAAACGTACATGCTATGTGTCGTACTGGTACCAGATATTAGTTTGTGGGATGGAATTGTATGCCTGTGGCTCTTGTGGTAGGTCAATATAAAGTTGTTTAATTCTGGTTGTTTATGAAGCTGTCATTGCCGTCCAATGATGTCCCATTAGGGCTCGATTGGATAGAGATCTGGCGATCTAGCAGGCTAACGTAACATGTTGACACCCTATAGAGCCTGTTGAATTACAACAGGGATGTGGAAGCACGATATCCTTTTGGAAAACACCACTTCAATGATGTTTATAAATCGCAGTGCAACAGTTTGAATCGCAAGACTGACGTATAAGTTTGCAGTCAGGGTGTGTGAATTAACATTGAGAGTTCTCCATCAATCAAAGAAAATTGCTCGCGCCAGACCATATCTGTAGGTGCAGGCCCGGTGGCGACAGAAGATTATCTAGGCGATAGAAATACTGTTTGCAGGCGCTGACTTCGCCTTCTTCTAATCAATATACAGCCATCACAGCAGTGGCGTAACGTACACTTCTCAGCCCCCGCATCGTGGAGTCGGGCCAGGATTCTAAGGCCCTATAGCCTGACTGAAATCAAGTATGGCCTGGGGCCCCAAACTCTATTTTGCAGGGGATCCCTAATATTTTCCGTTATACCACTGCATCACTGGCACTGAGGCAGAAACAGCGTTGATTGTAAACACAACACATCGCCACTCCAATGATCTCTAGTGTGACATCACTGAAGTCACAGATGTCAATGATTTTTAGAGCAATGGTCTTCAAACTGTGTTCCGCGAAACCTTGGGATTCCACGAAACAAACCTTGGGGTTCCACGAGTTAAGAAAATGGAAAGGAAAATTATAAATTGTATATGCAAAATAGATTCATTTTCTATATTAAGTTTGTACAAACACGAAATTTCTAAATCCTTGCTTCCCAACATAAATCGCACGTACCAAGGCGAAAACTTTAAACAAATATGCGATTTTTATTTCTGCAACTTTTATTTATATGCATATGTAAGTTGGGACTCATTACAGAACTACTATGGCAGAAATTAAATTTAAAAAAAAGTGATAAAAAGATCTTTTGTGTTTCATGACATTTTTTAGAGGGAATGGGGTAGAATAATTCAGAAAAAAATGTTTAAAAAAATAGTGGTTAACTTGTGGCAATTTGATTTCGGAATTACTTATTTAGTTCCAGCATTTATACGGATAAGACAGAAATTGGAGAACCTTGATTTCGTGTTAAAACAGCAAAAATGAACGATACCTTGTTTCAAAGAATTTTGCAGTCTCTTAAGAATTAATGCGCACGTGTAAGATAAAGTGACAAAAATTATTGCGTTTGCTAGTAGTTTTTTTTTAAACTTTTAGTGTTATATACATTAATTTCCATCATCATCACTTGTTTCTTAGGTTATTTTTACATCTTGATTAAAATGATTAAGTGCGTTTTCTGAACTCGAGTGCACCAAAATCTTTAACAAACATTTTTGATCAACGTTGTTATTCAATGAAAATTTTTATTGGCCTCATATTGAAAAAAAAATTCTTCAGTCGCTTATAAAAATCAATAGAAGTCCATTTAAGATAAGGAATATTAAAGTGCTTTAAAGAACATCCAATGATTATTTAACATACGTTAAAGAATTCCAAAAAATTAACTATGCTCGAAATTGAAACAAAATGTGGCTATAATAATTTATATTGTTGTAATTTTACTTTGTGGTTAGAAATAAATGAAGGAATGTATAATTGTTAATCATTCAGTTTATATTGCTTCAAATTGTTCAAGAATTTTCAAAGAAAGTGTGTTAATTCGTAAGCTTATTTGTGAATGATTTATTGTACGCGCACCTGGCATCAATGGTGTTTTGTGCTGCAGGTTTTCAAATAACTTTGTTTTTGGAAATGATTCTAGAAGTTTAGATACTTATATAATGTGATATTTTTTAATTATTACTAATAAGGATACATTGTTCTCAATTTTTTTTTTTTTACCTGTAAAACTACTTTTTAAATATTTCTGTTAAGTAAGAATAAAGATGGATTTTTCGTTATCATCTCTAGTCATTTTAGGGCTCCGGTATCCAAATGTTTCTAATAACGAACTTGTGGCGCTTTTTAAGGGCAGGCAAGTCCTGATGGTTCTAAATACCCTCCCAATACAGATGCTGAAGTACACCATTCAGATACTATAAGTCCTCACGTTGAAGTATTGTGGATGTTCAAAGTGGGGTACCATCAAAGCGTCATCCTCATCACTTGGCTTTGTTTCAAAAATAAGAGGTCCTTCGTCAATAAACAGCACGCCTATAAACAGAAATCCTCAATAATAAACAATATACGAGTATTTCTATCGGTGGTTTCATCTGAATATTTATACGTCAATAAAAAAAGGTGAGAGTATAACGATAATTATTTAAGGTAACTGGGACGTTTGCGAGTAGGAAAAATGAACTTTTTCTGCAGCAATTTTAAATGGTTCTCCCTTACTTAAATTTAAAGCAACGGAAATAAAATTTTTACGTTGAATTATCTGTACATTTATTTACTTGTTAATGTACAAAAAGTTAACTTTAAATTACAAATAAATCTGTAAGAGCAATAATTAATCAACAGCTATTTTTATTTTATTTTCAAGCATGTTGTTATCTTTAGGTACACATTGCACAAAATCTATTGCATATATAGCTATAAAATTTTCCGGAGTTTTTGTAAACATAACAATCTATAAAATAAACGAAATGAAATTTTAAAATATAAATTTATAAATTTTTTAAAAATTTTTTAATTTATTGATTTAAATTTCCTTTAAATTTTATGCAGAAAATGTGCTATGTCTGAAATTTTTAAATGTTTATGTGAAAACGAATTCATTCACTTTGTTAAAGATGTGTTAAACTTGTATTATGCGAAATATCAGCACTATAGGTGAAGTAGATTTTGAGGAAAGTGTACCGGAATCACCAAAAAATGCGTTTGAGAAAATTGCAAATAAAGATATTTTTATCTATGATTTGTAAAATAATATATTTTAATACAACATAAAGTCATACCATTGTTAATTGGATTATTTTGCATCATTTCTCAGTTTTAAAATTGTAAGTTTAAAATTCTAGATTCTTTAGAAGTCTTTATAATTACCCTTTCCCTACTTCATCAATGCGTGTTATCAACGATTTCCCTCTTCTTGCATTTAAAATATCAAAGTTTTATGTCTATAAGTTTTAGTATTTTTACTTCACTTTGAATATCATCATTGCAGGATATTACAAAATTCCTTACACATATTTTTATTGTTGTAAAAATACACAAAAAAAATGCCTTTGATGAATTTACGAAGTTAATTTGATGTCTAATTTAAATGAAACTCTGTTTTTAAAAATTATAACAAAAGAATCTCTGTTTTTGCATTCTGTGTGAATAATTATTTATTTTAATGTAAAACCAAAAGTAAAATAAATATATAGAGTTATTCATGAGTATTCAAATGTTAACAATAAGCAGTTAGGAAAAACGAAATGTCTATTTTACTCTAGCTGTAAATTTAATTTAGAATAATACTCAAAATCTACTTTGTACTATATCCACTTGATTTATATTTTAAAAACTACACTGAGTATTTTATAAATGCAAAACTAAACATAATTAACATTTCAAAAAACAATTTTTTTTTTCAAAATTTTGTAACAAATCATTTAAATTTTCTGTATTTTTTGCACAAAAAATGTACAATTTTCAATAAATTCGAACATATAATATAGAAAAATTACATTCTTCGAATAGAAAAATTAGTTTTTTACAATACATATTGAATACACTACGGATTTTGAAGAAAGTGTACCTGAATCACAGTTACTCACATTTGTTTACAATTTTAAAATTCAATTTTCTAGCGTTCTTTTGATCGAATTCTCATAAGTAGTACATCTATGGAAGCAGCAAAGTACACTCTATTTTTTAAAAGTAAAATTAAAAAAATGCAAAATTTAAAGCACCTTCACGTTCCAGTTACCTTAACCTTTTAGCTTTACTTAGACGAGAAAGTAAGATGAACTGTGTGTTGAGTATGGAGCAATTATCATCAACAATATCTTAAATACTGCTAAATTTAAAAAAAATGTATATGAATGCGGATGTGGGATCAGAGATTTTTAAAGTCTCATCATCCGCATCTTCGCAAAATGTTATGGAATATTTTCAACGTAAACGCGAAGGACTAAAAAAAATCTCCCATTAAATATTTGCATTCCAAAAAATAAACTTTTATTAAGGCTTCTTTTTGTGTTATTTTTCGAATTAAGGAATTGGGGAAATTGCAATTGGTGTAAAGATATTAAAACTGTATATTAGAAACGTAATATCTTGAAAATTTGATAATAAATATTAAAGAAATTAGTATCTTGTCATTCTCTAAAACAATCATCGTGCGATTAATTGAGATATTCGTATATATTTAGTTGAGAAGAATTTATACTTCCTTCAAATTCAATTCTATAAATTTATCATGTTAAAAAAATTTGGTATAGTCACTTTGATAGTCTCGGTTCGTTATTACACGACTACTACTGTCCAAGAAAGTAAGTCATGAAGCAAATTTCTTCCAGAACGAGCTACTGTGTTTTTTTAGTTTGAAACCGTGTTAAAAATAATTTAAGAAGCACTATGTGAGAAAAGACAAATTGAACAACATAGCCATATTATAGACAGAACGAAATGTTTTAGACAAAATAGGTATGGCAAAAATAATTGGTGAATTTGACAAAGAGAAATCAAGTTGTATAGCAAAACTATAAGCTCTCCAGTAAGGTTTTTAGTTTTTTTTTATATACAGTTAAGATTTTTCTTCAGCCGTTGAATTTTATTATTATTAATACATTTTATTTTGAGAATTGAAAGTAAGCGACTCTTTTCAATATTTTAGTTTTTCGACTCTTAAGCCCATGGGCCCCAAACCGTTTACCTCCAGGGGCTTTAACTACCTTAATCCGCCTCTGCCGGTTGTAAATCTTAAGCACAATTTTATCACTTATTCTCCAATTATCAATAATCGACTATCCGTCGACTAGCATCGCGTACCTAAATGACAATGCTTAAATAGAAAACTCATTTGAGTAAATAAAGTCCTTCTTCGTGAGAAAGTTTTCAATAGAACATGCAATTAAAAAATTATTTTACCTCAAGAGGATTAGTAGAAGATTCGCGCCCGTTACAACACATACACAATCTGAAGATTTTTTTCGTTGTACTTGTTGCAACAAAAAGATAATCAATTTTGTAAAAAGCATAGTTATAAGGTACAAACATTAAAAAGTACAGTGAAAATCACTTAACACGAAACTGAGATGAGTGAAATATATTTTCGTGCTAAAGGATATTGCAAATATATATATATCAACAGAATTAAATTTGTTAGAGTTTATTTTATTTACATAGATATGTATAATTGCATGTATTTATTACAACTGAATGTAACATAAACAATCACAAGAACTTAATGAAATTTAATACAAAATGGTTAAGTTTTTCGAAAAACGAAACATTTGTTGAGTTTTTGAAAAAATAATGTGATATTTTTCTTAGCATCGACTTTTTTTTATCATTACACTGTTCGACATCGTCCCTTTTGTTATTCAATACACCATTGGAATGTGCGTCTAAATAATTGCGCATACTTTTCATGATGTTCTTCATTTTGGAGGACGTCGGACAGAAGCTGCATTATTCATTTCATCTTTGTAGTCGGAATTTGCATCAATAAATATTTTTTGAGCTTTGAAATAATTCCAAAATGTCTTTGTCTATATTAATTGGTTCTGTACACACAATATCATTATCTACTGCATCGTTCAACATCATCTGTAGCAAGACAACTAGGATGAATCTTCCAGAACGTCAGGAATTCCGTGCAGCGTCGATGTCAGACTTACCACATGACTTCTGTTCGTAATTTCAAACATCTGCTGTAGTGCAACCGTTTATAAAATGTTTTCTGTCCCATTAATATGTTGTTGTTTCTGTTCTTCTTTTCACCATACCTCACAACTACGGCATCTGCGTGACCCTGTATTCCCATGTGTTTCCGAGTCGTCTTTGTAACCCTTACACACCCTACAAGTTGGTCGGCCTGGTAGCGAATCACCCTGTAAATGCAGAATGGTAAAAAATTCAATATTCTTCAGTCATGTGTTCTAAAATCTACTTGAGAGCACATTGAAATTATTCTGAGTTTATGAATTAACCATAAAATCAAGCAACAACTTAAATTTAAACAATTCACCTTAAAATTAAACATCAGTTTAAAATTAAAATATAACATGATTCATTATTTGCTAAAATTTGTGTTTAAAATTGCTTCTTCATTTCTAGCAAGTTGGTTATAATTGACAATGTAGTTTTGAAAAAAAAAACCACTCAAATCATGCCTTAGACTTAATAATTCTTTCTTAGGTAACATAGTCTATAGATAAAAAAATTTTAAAAATGTACTAGAATTGTCAGAATTGTGCTAACGGTGTTATAAATTATAAATTCTATAGAATATGAATATCTGAGGTTTATGATTAGAAACTTTCTATCAACATTTGCAATCAAGTACTTGGATCTTATTACAGCAATCTTCAAAGAAATTGTTTTCACATTCAGGACAATATAACCCTTGGGAAACATTGTCTGCAGCAAGAAAATATTTAAAACTCAGCTTTTCAATTAAGAAATGAAAGCAATTTTAAAAATATCAATCGAGTAAAAATTGCACATATTTTGATAGGATGAACATCTGTGTTCCAATATAGCATTTCTTATTAATATACTTGTATAAATGCAGCTACATTGTATGCGTAAACATATAATGAACTACTTTTTATGGATTTTGTTGCTATATAAGTGCACTTATAAAAACAATGCGACATATTTTATTTTCGGACATAAAAAATCATCATATATAAGTAAATTAATATATAATAAAGGGCATTCGCTTATTGCCATCAGCAAATTAAAATAACTTATTAAACTTTGTATACTTAACTGAAAACACAATGGCATTTTGCAATTTTGCTTTTTTATTACTGGTATTAATACAGTGGTGCAAAAAAGGAGGATAAAACCCCTCAAAGAAATATACATGCGAGATTATTTCCGAGATAGTTTCCTATATAATTAAAAAGCAGTATGATATTCTATCCACATATACAAATGATAAATCATATTCAAAACGGAATTCATTAAAAAGTTGAAGATTTGTTTCTATAATCTTTTTATTACTGCAACAACAAGATTCCTATAAACAAACTGATAAACTCAAGTTAGTGAAGGAAAGTTTTGCACTATATTATATTTTCAACCATTAAATCATCAAACTCTAACAACTAAACACAAGTTTTTAATCACAGGTTATCCAGCATAAAGTATAAAATCTAGCTAAATAATAATAATTTATTATTTTATTTTATCAATAATTTTAATCTAGTCACTAATACAAAGCATAAAATATATTCTAAGACTGTTTTGTTTTACGCATAAAGTATATAAGTTTTTAGGTAAATATTGGGGAAATGTGTTCCTTGTTCTTTAGCCAATAATTACGTTTTGAGTTTCAGTAAAGTACATTGCACGAGAGTTCCCGCGAAATTAGATTTTTAAACATACGTGAAAAAATGATACTTCTATCATATTTATACAGAATACTTTTCCTAATACCAAAAAATTCTGGATCTTATTTTTCCTTTCATTAATACTTAACCATTACTTTCTTTTGAGAAATTAATTTTACCTAAAATGTTTTTAGTTAACTGCCTTACACGATATATATTAAACCTTTTTTTTTCTTTAATTTTAACATCTAAAAATGTGGATAAGACGTTCAGTAAATATAAAAAAAACATTATTTTTTCTTAAGCCTAACTGTTTTATTAAATTTTAGATTCATATATGATTATATAGCAAAATTACTTTTTTTCGAGCCCTTAGGTCTCAACGAACAATAATCTTGGATTATAGACTTAGGCCTCTGTGTGAGATAAAACTAATTTGTCATATGACCTGATTTGACATACAAATGGATATGGAACGAACTTTACGATCATAACTCGTTTGACTTAAATTTTCAATTGATCTACACAGCTCTATTTAGGTCTTTTCATAGTAATCCTTCAATTGCAATGGCGCGTTATACGGAGTTATCGGATTAGCATAGTTAAAATATATCCTTTGAGCAATTAAACGAGTCAAGTTGAAACATTTATATGGATTCTTATCTCAGAACTTAAAACAATGGCTCTACCTATTTTTAATGGTTTCCTCAATTTCAGAGAGTGATTTTGATTCATTCAAGATTCAGAGCAAAGGTGATCAAACAAAAAATATCAGTTATTACACTAGGAGGACAAAATCTTATTCTAATTTAAATTTAAATTAAAATAAAAAAGGCCATCACTTTAGATAACTGTTTTATTTCACTCGACGCTATAGAAGGAGGTTAAGAAATATTGATAAGATGAAATAAAGACCAAAGGAATTCCGATTACAAAACCTTAGGATGGATAAGTTCGACTGGATAAATTAAGCGAAATGAAATAAAAAAAATCTCCTTGTCTTTCTATCTCTGTACATACTGCGTGAGTGAACATTAACGTCGCACTGCTCAGCCACACGAGGGCCTTTGGCGACGGAGCTCGTCATTTTGAACCATAGTCAAGTGACGTGGACGACACCTGAGCTGTGGCACCCCCTTTCCTAACTACTACACTAACGGGTGGACGCTTAAGCTCTCGACAGATTTAACGTGCATCGCTCCCCTACACGGAGGGTCCTTAATGATACTGGGCTAGAACTCATGACATGCCAGCCATGATCCGATACCTTGACCATGGCTACCGCTGCCACCTGTACATACTGCAGTGGTCTTCAAACTTTTTCGAGCCATGGAACTCCTAAAACTTAAAGGTGCTTCGTGGAACCCCTAGAACTAGAAAGTGGGATCGTAGAACTCCTGGGTATGTCTTGTGGAACCCAGGGTTCAAAGGAACACAGTTTGAAGACCACTGGTTTAGTATATACAGGAGAAAGATAGGTGGACTCTTATCATTCACGCATTCATTACGAACTCTCTGGAACTATTAGACTTACAGATTTTAAATTTGGCAGATCTGTTTCTTTTGTCGAGTAGAGATTCTTTAAGATTGGCTTTAACGGAAATAAACTTCCAAGGGGGAAGAGTGTTTAGGGGTGGGGGCGTTATAGATTAAAAAATTCTTTTTTTAAGCATAATTATTGCATTAGCACATTTCTTAAAATAAGCTTATTTTTTTATGAGTAGAGATCTACTAAGAAACGGGTTTTGTGCAGAAATCGACTTCCGAGGAGCGAAAATATATGTATACCTCCGTCTTAAGAATCAAATCCTTTTCAAATCAGGTGGTGAGGGCTGTAAGTATGTTTTTCAGTACTATAGAACGATAATGCTAGGACTTAGATATCAATAACTAAAAAAATACAATTTATAGTCATACAAAATCATGAAATACCCAGGGAAGCGGGCAAGTATTGACTAGTCT
>BMAO01002592.1:0-21957 GCA_019973975.1 Trichonephila clavata | reverse complement strand
TAAATAAAAAATTGCTTATTGATAGCGTAGAAAAAAATTATTTTAAATTCACTAATATATTTCCCTTACACCATTTTTTTTCTAAAATGAGGATCAAACATTCATTTCCCTTACCGCATGGATGCCATGTCGTTTGAGCAAATAGAGAGAATTTCTGGATGAAATTTTTAAAAAAATGTACTTAAAAAAGCTGTTTGCAATTTCAAGAAAGTTTTTCACATTTGTATCCATTAAGTAATTAGTGAAAAATAATTAAAAATTTGCAAAAGTAAAAAAATAAGAAACAGAGGAATTAATAAATTAAATTTAAAAAAAAAACGAAAACTAAAAACACATAATTACCATTTAAATATTTTTGCAAACACTACTGTTTAACAATGTTGTGAAGACTGTACAATACGATAACTATTATAATTCTGAAAATTATTTTGCTTTATAGAATTAATTCATTTCTGCTTGGGTGCTGTCAAGATTCTTTCTCATTGAGCGGTATCAAACAAAATTCTTGAGAAATTGGCGAGTTCATCAATCTTTTCACGGCAAAGCCACGGCAAATTATTAACAACTACAATAAATAATTTAACAGGAAATAAGAAATTAATGGTTTGAAGTAATTTCGATGATGAATTTGTCGTGGTACCTTCTTCTCGAGTTGGTTGAGAGGAAGATATCGTTTATACCTCGGAGACCATCACGGGAAGTAAACGCGATAGCCCAGTGATCATGGTCGAGAATTTGTGGTCGAAGTTTTTTCTGTCAAATCACGAAGCCTCTTGTACAGCCCTGGTGCCTTTAATGATCCATTTTGTAGAGGGGATGATTCACGTTTAATCTGTCGTAGCTAAAGGTCTTTACGTTTGTCTTAGCTTGGAAACTCAGAGTGTGAAATGCTAATTACACATTGCTTGATTATCGTTTATAATAACGAGGCCCATCTCCAATAGTCCTCGTATTCTTTCGCAGTGTATCGCTGCAATCTCCCACAGCCTTCTGGTAGCTTTTCATGCAGACTGTCCTTTTCAAGTATTTCCAGGTCCGTAGGAAAATACATTCGCAGAATTCAAGAGAGTGATGCTAGGGGAAAGAACTGGGAGATCTTGCTCCATAGTCAGTCCCAGTGGGTCTTCCTAGACAGGTTTTCTCTGCTGTTTTTAGAACTTTGACCGGTCAGGATTTTCTTCAGCGACACCTACACCCAATTGGTGAGAAAGACACTCCAGACTGTCATTTGTGTCTTTGTGGAGAGGCTATGAATTTTGTTCACCTGACAGTTTGTATTTCCCCCTGGCCAACATATATTTTAACTTTTCTTCTGACAACTTTACGGCAAAGGCTGGTTTATATTCGGCTGCTCGTAGGGAAAAGACCTATATGGCCCTTTCCTCGACGTAAATATTAAAAAAAATTTTTCAGTGTGATGTTAATAAAAAAATAACCACATGATTTCATTCAATACCTTCCTCTTCGGTGTCCTTTGCTTGTCATCAGCATCAAATATTCCCCCCCCCTCTCCTTACCTCATACCACTCATAGTACCAAAAGTATTGTGTGAAAGTTAGTTGCATGGTAGAAGATATTACAAGAATCAAAGTACAAAGAGCTCGTTGTTGTGTTGTTTTGCTTTAATGTAGTTATTAAGATTAGAATTATATAAATATGTAAGATTGAGTTCAGGCATTTGTTCCCATTTTTTATAAGAATTCTCGAAAACTTTTTACATACACATTGAAAGATATACACCGAGCCAGTTTACAGTGCAGAGAGCCAAATAAGAGCCCTTTTTAAGTGTAGATACTTTTATTTATTACTTACCCACGATATTTCTGATCATTAACGTTGTTCTTTGAACGCACGCCATTTCCAGGTATTGAACTGCTTTATCATATAAATCTACATCGACATGTGGTTGTCTTGTCCAGATCGCGCCAAAGAGACCCGCTGCATGGCATGCTTCTTTTTCGTGGTGGACATGATGCATGCAAGTATAGATGACCGCTACGGAAACATAATCAGTAAAAAGCACCCTAATTGTTTCTGAAAAATATAAAATATTGCATATTATTCATATAAAATACATAATTGTTTATACTAAAATTAAAGAAACATTTGCAAGGAAGCTTGTAAAATGACATTGAAGTGAGGGGATGGCTTTCGGCGTTTTGATATCTACACATAATTCAAATATCTTTTTTTTTACATCTAGTTCATAAATCCTAATACCCTATTTCGAAACGCGCGCGCGTCTAACTTTTCTAAAGCATTAAAAACCTTATGTTGGTATATTTACTACTGATTCTTTAGACCTTAAAGTTTTGATAGATTTGTTGGCGATTCCAAGAAATACCAGATCATTAATTGTTTTCATGCGCCTTACCAACCGGGGTTTAATATTCCCTAAACAATGATGTCATTTCTATAAATAGGAAATCATTCCTTTCGCCTAAACACGTTAATATATTTTTTATAACGCGTTTTTCCCTGTATATAAAAACTTGATATTTGTGAATGATTCCCTCTCTCGTTTTTCGGTACTGTACAAGAAGCATGCTCAAATCAAGGATGTGATCACGAACAAGACTCTTTAATTTGAAAATGGATAAACGGTGATTTCGGCGGTCGTATACATTTCTCCGAATCAAACGGCTCAAAAAATTAAAGATTTCCTGCATTTTTTACTTTTACCATATACCGAAGGTGGTTATGCTCTTTTAAAAAAAACTATTACAGGCTTTCCATGATTTTGAGTGGTGATTTTAAAATTAACTTCAGTTTGCTAGAAGCCGAGCCACTCATAGCTTTTTAGAATGATGAACTCAAGCTCGAAATGAACACAAATCGAAATGTTTCGACAACTAACAGTGGTACTGTCATTGACGCTATTTTTCAACTGTTTTTGAATACTTTGAAATCACAAGTATATAAATCCTTTTTTAGTTATCATTACCGCTCTTCCCCAAATTGAACACGAATAATTATTTTTGATAAAAAATTGCATTACTCCTTGTGTTAATTAAATAAAATTTTCATTAAAGATATAATTATTCCATAGAAAATTATTTCCAATCATACTCGATTCATTTTTTTCAGGATTTAAGTTGCTATTGCGAATTTACCACGATAACATGTTGGATGTTACACATCGTATGCGACTACTGTAAGGCTCGTTTCTTTTTTTTTTCATTTTTCAGATCAACATACTCTGTTACGCTTCTCTTTATATATGCATCAATTCTCCACTAAGCTATTCGTATTTTAGCTATTCGTAAATGGGCTAAATTCACATAACATCATAATCACATGATAACAGCAATCTTGTGTTTTCAGTCAATCAGTTTATGCGTTTCGCTGTTGCCAACTTTTGTTTTCTTGAAGAAACTTTCTTTTAAAAAGTACATGTTTGCGAAAAAACATATAACGCACATAGGAAAACTAAATGGACTGGATTTAAAAGGGCATATAGTATAAGATTTCTATTTTAACTTTTGAAAAACGTTTTGAAGAATCTGGATACTTGAAAATGTTTACCAAATTATTTAATGTAACATTTCCTTCAAATTTTGCGAGTAGAACAACAAGTACAAATATAATATCAGCTTTGAAATCAAAGGGGAACACGCGATTTGCATTTATCATGTGACCTTTATGAATTTATCTCATTGGTCAGTTAATCATTTTTCAAATTTATTTGTGTTATAATTCACGTTGGATTTTACCAATAATGAACTTAATTTTTAAAGTATATTGTACCGATGAAAAACGTATTTCAAATGTGTTTTGTTAGATTAAAGTTTTTTTTGCAAAAAAATATAGCTTATTGATGCTTGAAACCGTACTTGGCAAAATTTTGTGTCGTACAGTTGAATATATTGCAACGTAAAATCGTAAAGTGAGGTGCCGATGTCTTCACATCTGATCTTTTTTTTAATAAAAATTCTAATTTAACATAATTAAAAATACTCTGTTTCTCTAGTATTAATGAATCTTGTGAAAACCTTTATATACTTAAATTATTTTTAACTTAAAAATAACAATATTGTTGGTTTGGTAATACATCTTAAAAGTATATGATTAAATTAGGAAAATATTAACTTTTTATGTAAAAATGAGGGACTAAATCGTTAAAATCATAATATCAGCAACGAATATAAATACATAAAAATTTACTTATAATTTACTTTTCATTTTTAGTTTTTTTCTCCCTAGAAAAGGAAAAATAATTTTATCTCATGATTTGTGTGTTTATCATTTGTTTTCAACTAAAAGTTATTTTCTTCTAGTACTGTAGCCATAACTTTTTGTTATAGCTTCTTATTATATTTTATAGTCACACAATAATATACTATATTTTTTCTCCTTATAAACTTTTATAAAATAATGCCTGAGATTATACCTTCTACATGAGTTGAGTATGTCTGATAATTCAGATTGAGCATTCCGGGGGGCTCTTTAGCAGCCGATATCTTTCCTCTAATAGGTCGTATACAATGTTGATTGCTAGAAATAAAATTAAATGAAGCAGTTATACTTTCATTTGCGAGTATAAGAATTATAAATTTCTTTACAAAACACTTTAAAAAAAGCTCAATTCTTTCCTAATCATTAAAAAATATATACTATAGATTTAAAAATTTGTTCAGAAACTTAGAATTCGTAAACTATTCTTAATGCAATTAGAAAAGCAAATACTGTGTTCCTGAATATAAAAAAGGCTGCTGCCTGCAAAGATTTTCTATTAATTTTCTGTGTGTGTGTGAATTATATATATATATATATATATATATTTTAAAATTTGTATTTTAGTCCACACAATTTTAAAAAGCTAGATCTGCATGCTAAATTGCGTTTTAGATGCCCAAAATAAAGAGAGAGAGGAGGATCTAATTATCTTTAACTTATATTATATTCGAATTTAAAAACATAAATTTTAGACCTGGGTCAAAATTTTGAAAAATAACTCAGTTTGAAAAAGCGTTGTTTTTCCTCTTTTATAAAATTAAGTATGAATTATTTTTCTAAACTTATTATTCGATAAAAGTTAGGACATTAGTTAAGTGTTTTGTTATTTTTGATTCTGTAGTTGAAATAAATATCTTACTTAAAATATTTTCATGCATAAAAACTCAAATGATTAGGGGAACTTTAAATAGCTTGCATAATTAAAAAAAATCCTGTATAGATTCACCTACTAATTTTCATAGTATGTCTTAAGACACGAATTTTAATTGGCTGAATTTCTTTTGTTGTGCAACGACCTTATTAAACCGAGTTACGTCCAACATTCATTAATATGCAAAAAATTAAATCTTATTGAATCCTCATTAATTGTAATTTATTAAACGTATAATGTAAAGAATTAATAAATGTATGTCTGGCATTTAGATATAAGGTGAAAGAAGCGAGATAATTGTAAGCATTGAATGGGCGAGGTGGAAAATTGGGATAATTTGCTAGCTATCATCTATATGTGTTACCAAATGCAGAAAGCCACATGATAAAGAACAACTGTCACTCCCGAATACCGTAGGGAGGAGAAGGACGCACGATATCGAAGTAGTCCTGGTCCGTCAAGTCGTGGATTCTAATTCTGGATTCACTAAAGGCCTGCCATGTGGAGATGCTGTTATGTTTCTCGAGGCTTAAAATCCCCACTAAAGTATAGTGGGTTTCATCAACTATTGATTTAAACATTCATTGTGCCGTAACTAGTCATTGGTGGGTCTTATGGCTTTGAATTTTTAATCATTTCGTTACTTGAGAGAGAAGAGAGTACACGCTCTGATGATGCTTAATTTCAATAAAAAAGAATAACTTTTCCTTCAATGTACTTCAATTTTTTTTGCTAAATAGTGTATATCAAATCGAATGCTTTAGAATTTTGGCAAGAAATATTTTTATTTGCTTATTATTCCAATAGTAAAATCTGATTTAAAAAAAATTAACCCCATTTACGAAATGCTGAATTAATATTGCAAAAAAGCGCAATATTTGCTAGAATTCTTAATAATTTAGACAATTGTGAGTGAAAGACTACCAATATCCAATCAGAAATCTAATTGTAGACTTATGCTTCTCCATTTTGTTGCTTATTTAAGTATATATTTTTATTTTATTTTTACGTAATCTAATAGTTTGTTTCATGTTTAATTTGATACTTAAAAAATCTTTTAAAAATATAGGATCTTAAATTTAAAGCATTCACTTGATCTAAATATGTCAACTAGAAAATATTAAATTAATTCACGGTTTTAAGTAATTATAAAAACTGTTTCAAAATATTAAAATTAGCAGTACCTACTTGTCCCTTCCACTAAATAGGAACTTGTGGGAAACATTATTTCCTTCTATAAGCCACACACCATCAGATACATCGATATATCCAGCTGCTGTTTTCGCGAGCTCGAACCATTTGCCTGAAAACTGAAGAGAAAATACAGTAACGCATGTGTGTGTGTGTGTGAAAACTATAATTATTTATAAATTTAAAAGCATTACATTCACTATTTTAACTTTGAGTGATGCTGAAAAAATTTGTGTATAAATGAAATGAAAGCCAGAATGAATTCGTTTTCTCACCATAATATCTATATAAAAATCGTTAAATCCAAAGACACTCCTATGCTACACTTGAGCCTATTTCGGAATAAGCAATTGCGGAAACATAGTGTATAAAACATTTGTTTCATTTAAGAGCTATGGTATGGTAAAAAAGTACCATACCAAAGCTTACTCATAATTTACCATAGAGTTACTGCGCGATATCATGAAAATTATCAAATTTACTTCAATTTTATTTCCCTCATATATGCTTACTTAAAAAAATTGAAAATATACCTTAAAAATTAATTATAGAACACATTGTAAAAATTGTAGTACTTAACGTATACTGTTGACCGATTACATCAAATCAAAAGGACGTCACCAAATGCCACGTTATACATTCATTAGGGAAACCGTTCCCGTACACGTATATATATACACAGCAATAATAACAATAGCAGGATTTGGAGACATTTGTTAAATTGGCAATGTCTTTTCATTTGGTGAAATCGGTTGACCGTATAATTCTTAGCTCCGAATTGTAAAAATTATAGTTTTAATAAAACTAAGAAACACGCTTTTATAGTGAATCGAAATAAAAAATAAAAAAAAAAAAATTAATATAAGAATAAAATGATGAACGAGAAAATTAATGTCATTGGGGTAAAAGCGTGGGGTGCTTTGTACTACATTTTTACACTAACTGGGAATAGAAGTTAGAAACTATAACAATTGATATATTTATAGAACACCCTACATTTTTACCCCCAATGACATTAATTTTCTCGTTAATCATTTTATTCGTATTAAGAATTATTTATTTTTATTTTCAGAAAAATATTTATATTATGGTTAGAAATTGCTAACACACACCCACCCTCCACTTTCTCATTTAAAGAACATTTTTTTGTTCGTCTTATTTGTATTAACCTCAAGGGTATTTTACACTTGCATATAATTAGCTTTAAATTAAAAACACTCGCTATAGGGTTACACCTTATTCTTTTAGTCGCTAAATCTGGAATTAGTCGCCAAATCTGGAAATGGTATATGGAATTAGTCGCCAAATCTAAAAATGACATATGGAATTAGTAGCCAAATTTGAAAATTGTATATGCAATAAGTTGCCAAATCTGGAAGTGGTATATGGAATTGTCGCCATATCTGATTATCGTTATTCCTGACGATTTTGATTAGGACAATGGAACAAAATTATGAAATTATTGTATTGTCATCGGTCCTTGACAAGTGTGCCAAATTTCGAATTTATCCGATCTTTTAAAGTGGGTAAAAATCGAGTTCTAAGATTCCGTTACATACAAGTGAAACTTATAAAAACGTGTTAAAAAGGGGTAAAATGCAAAAATTTTGTGTACTTTTCCATTTCGCCAGCACAGGAAGTAAAGTCACCAAAAATTATATAATCATAGGCAACTGGAGTTTTCCGCTAGGTAACCTTTCACCATCGCATTTTCAAAACAAGTCGCAGTATTTCCTTATTAGTAATCTTTCAACCTGTCACAATAAAAGTATCCCCAAAAGCCTATAAAATTAACATTTTTTTATGTGCATACTATGTGTTGTCGCCAACAAAACCTGATTGGTAAGATTTGCCCCGGCGAAATAGAAAATTACCCCAAAACTGGATTGTGTACGTATATACAAAATAATTCACTCATAATTAAATCTTGGCACTTCAAATATCTCGATGACGCTATGAACAGAAAGTTTAACTTTTATGAACAATCATGTATGTAAGTGGATTAAAAAAATCTTCATTTTGTTCGAGGGTTGCTTTCCAAGTTCTTTTTGTTCATTTAATTTAACCAGATATTAATACAAATATCACATTATAAAAAGAATACAAAATGCTTTGATAAAATAATTGATATTGTACATTTGAATGGAACTTTTTTCTGCAATATCTCAAAACACTTATTGTTAATAATAAAGGGGTTTGATAAGAGTTGAAGAGAGGAAAAGTTTTCAATAGGGAAGAATTTCAGAATTAAAAAAAAAATTAAAAGGATGCTTATATGTATACGTATTATCGCAACCTTATTGGCGACATTATATGAAACGAAGCACATGTTTGCCAATTCAGCGTGTACGACACATGCAAAATCGAGGTTGCGAGCTTGGCAAGTTATCTTAAACGTTGGCATTGTTGCGATAGTACGTAAACACCAACAAATTTTTTTGAGTTTATTTAGTAATTAAATGTAGTTAATATTAAAGAAAACTATTTACACACATCAAGAAATAACCGTATCGGAAAAATGAATAATTTGTGACAAAACTAAAAATATTTTTATGAAATGATAATTTATTCCTTTTTAAAACGGTTTTCTAACAAGAATTCTGAACACATTTTTATTACATTCTTAATATATATTATTTTTTCATTAATTATTTTATTGTTAAGAGTAAGATCTAATCAACTGATTAATGTAATTAAATGATGCAATGAACTTTCCCCCTCTTTTTATTATTATTACAAGCTTTTATTTAACTTACAATGTATGTATGTATATACATACATACATACATGTATGTATGTATGTAATTTGTTCGGGTGGAATCTTGCAACTCAATTTTGAAGCTGATATCTTACCCTTTTGAGCTGAAATTTTGTATACACGTTTAGTTTGGATGACAATGCATGTTTTGACCATTTATATTCCGATATTGCAATTATATAAAAATATATTAATTAAAAATGTTAAACTAGTTCTGGGCGCCAACTTCGATATATCTGCATTGTTGTAATAATGTTATTGTTACAACAATGACAAAAGTTGGCGTCGAAAATCGGTTTTCAGCCAAGCTGGAATTTCATAACGTTGTGCTATTGACTGTATTAATTAACTTTGTCTAAAAAATAATTACATTTCAAAACGTAAAAATAATCTAATTTCTACAACGTATGTAATTTTTTAACAAATTTCTATCTATTTTCTTGGATTTAAATTCAAAACAAAAAAAGTAGAGCTATTTTTCAAGTAGATTGGTACATTGTATACCTCTGCCAACTTAAACTGGGATGGAGTATTGTAGAAATTCTTTAAAAAATTTATCTAACTTTAATCTATGAAACTCAGACAAAAAATAATTATAGAATAGGAAAGATCATTTTTTTATATATCTTACCCATCAAAAAGGAATCTGCTAGGAAAACAATTAGAGAAAAATATTATCCAGAAATGTAATGTATTTTCAATAAAAAAAAAAATTTTATATTAAAATGAATGATTTTTTTACAGAAATTTTCTAATTTAAGCCTACAAGTAATTTAAATATACCTCATTTTATCACCAGTAATCTAAAAACACAACTACATGTGTCCTTAAATTTAATTACAGATTGAATCTGTTAATTTTATTTGAGTTTTTTTGTTTGAAAAATTACGGCAATTTTGCTTTTCTAGATGAGTTAGGCACATTGTAAAACTAGCTCAAGGCTATTGATATCCATAAAATGTGCCAAACGAGAATAATTTGCAAAATGTCCTGAAATATTTTTAAAATAAGGAGAGTAAAAATCGAATCTTAGAAAAAAAAGTTCGTTAAATAGAAAATGCACTTCACTATTTGGAGTTATTTTAAGAAAAAAAGAATAAAATGTGTGCTTGGTTCCAGGAAAACGTTGTTAAAAAAGAGAAATTCCCAAAATAGAGGTTCGGTACATGGAGGTCTGACTGTATAAAAATAATGCGATGGTTAATTATTTTTTCAAAATCAAGTTTCTAAAGATGACCTGAGCAATTAAAAAAATAGATGCTTAAGTAGAAGATATTCAATGTCCAGCAAAAATTTATCATTAGTTGATAAAATTTTCTTTTTTGATTACAACATGCGTTTTGAATTTTAAGCATTTTATTGATTAATACAAATCTTTAAATGCCTTTTGAAGTTTTTTTTAAATAAATAACTAGATTTTTCTTTTAACATGTTAGAGAAATATATCCCTTACCTTCAAAATATTTCAAATAAATAATATATTCTTTAAGATTTTTCAAAAAATAGTCAAAATTTTAATTAAACATTTAATAACTTCGTCATTTATGAAGATAATCTCACGAAACCTTTCTTCGTATGTAGAACAATATTACCCAAGATCTGCTCGAAGATTGAAAAAACTGCTTAAAAATTACGGATTTAAAAAAAAATTGTGTTTTTCGTCTAATACCCTTTTTGCGAGAATTGATTCAGCTAATCAGAGATAGAGAACCATCGTTGAATGAGTTGAATAGGCTGAGAAACCTGTCCAGCGATAACTAAAAAGTAAAAAATAAATAAAAAATAAAAAAAACTTTTTAAAAACAAGCTTTTATTTAAACGCGCTAAAAAGAATAAAATAAACTTTTCCTTTAAAACTTTTTTTACTATCAACTTATAACGCCATTACACAATTTATATGATATAAAAGCTTGTCGCGAGATTTACCTGTGTATATAAACAAGTAAAATAAATAACTTGACCTGATTGATTTTAATTTTTGAAAATTCAAACTAAGTAAATACGAGTACTTAAATCTCGCGACCAGCTTAATATCATATAAATTGTGTAATGGCGTTATAAGTTGATAGTAAAAAATTTTTAAAGGAAAAGTTTATTTTATTCTTTTTAGCGCGCTTAAATAAAAGCTTGTTTTTAAAAAGTTTTTTTACTTTTTATTTATATAAATGACTTAAGGTATCCGACTACTTGCGACAACTTTTTTTTGAAAAACTGAAAATATGAGGATTTTTTTGTTGTCTTTAGATTTTTTTAGTACAATTTAGAAAAATATGCCAAAAATAAAGAAGAGAAAAAGAAATCATTATTACTAAAATGTGTGGGAAAAAACTCGTAAAATTTACAAAAAATAACCTAAATGCGGCCCATTCTGTACCAAAAGTTTATGAACAAATTTTCAATTTTTCAATTCTGATGGGTTGCTATGTTACGCATTTTTGAAATGACCTTTAGGTTAAGAGATATTTAAATTTTTACAAAAAATGGAGCACTTTATCTTAGTTATTATATGAAATTGCTTTAAGAAACAGTGATTGTATTCAAATAAGGGACTGTAAATTTTTTAATAAATCAGTGATTGATAAATTTGAAAGTTAAAACACTTTTACTATTATACAGAACATACACAAAAAAATTTAGTTAATTATTTTCAAAACTTTTTTAGCAATCGCTGGCCCCGTTTAAGCATTTTTAAAGGAAAAAAAAAAACTCATTTTGAGAAAAATGTGTTTTAAAGTATGGCATCTTTCTTAAAGTAATGGCATCTGCTTTTACTAAAGCACTTGTAGTTTTTGTTCCAGTGAATGCGGAAAATAATAAACTTGGTATTTTTGTAAATCCAATAAGATGGTCTATACAATAAAATCATAAAATTTTTTATCAATTTTTGGCAAACTTGGTAGTCGGATACCTTACAGAAAGGAACCCCTTTTACATTTTAAAGATGAACCAAGTTTATTTGAAATTAAATCTCTAAGACAATTTTTTTTCTATCTATTCTTTAAATTAAATTTAAAAGAAATTTTTTGAAATATTTTTTTCCCTGTGTGCTTTTTTATTACTATATTATGCTATTCTGTTGCTATACTGTATGTTAATAACTATAATAAGCACTTTTTAAGTAATATTTTTTAGCTCAAATGTCTTTTGAAGTAAAAATGGTGACGCATTCGAAAAATAAATAAATAAATAAACCCAACGAAGTATAAATTTTTTTTTTATGACATGATTTACGTAAATGATTTTATTTGGTCTAAAAACTATTTATGAAAAGGAATCTTAATTTTCTGATCATTATCATGGAACTTTAGCACTTAATTGAGCATAATTTAATAGACGTAAATAGAACTGAATTTCTCTTACTTTTTTGATGTCAAAACTGTTCATGACAGGAATAGTTGATGGATCGCAATCATCATTGATGGAAGCTTGAACTGGAAAAATTAGAATAGAAAAAAATAGAATCATTTTATCTGGATACTGAAATATTTACGTTACAATTATTCACTTCTTGTTTATTTTCTTGTCTTTATGTTTAATTAATTACTGGTAATTCTTCATTGGTATTAAAATGATAAAAAGGAATGAGATTTCAAACACATTTCTATTTATATCCAATTATTATCTTTAAAAACTTCCAATTTTTTACAACATTATCAGAATATTCGTTGAAAATAATCAGTTAAGAAACTTTGTTCTTCCAAACGTTAATATTATGATTTAACCACAAAGATAATTTTTTATTTTAAAAAAATTTTGTTGATTTTTTTTTTTATTAAAAACTGTTTTAGAAAGTATTGAAACAGAAATGGAGATTATAAAAGAATAAAATGTTCACGAAATTTCCGTTGATTGTTTATTGTCGAGTTTGGAATAATTTAAAATAATGAAATAATTTGAAATAATCCTATTTTGTTAATATATATAAAATTGCATTTTATTTATTATTTTATTTGATATAAATTGTGACTTCAACATTCGGAAGTAATATAAATTTCAAGAGTAAACGAGAGCAATTGTAGAGACAATTCTATTATATAATTTTTGTGTTGTTCAAGCTCTTTTCAGATTTTCCTTTTTTCTAAAATGGCACATATTTTGAAACCATACAGTTCTAACAAGATCATAAATTTTAAACATTTTTCTCATTATTTTTCTAAGAAAACATTCACACATACAAGTGATAGAGATGAAAAAATAATAAGAATGAGACAACTTAATATGAGTAAAGTCACAATGATTCATAATTAGATGCACTTATTTATAATATATTTTTAATCAGGTTGTTATGAAATTGTTGAAATTTTTCCACAAGAAAAGAAATAAAAAGAAATTAAAAAATATTTTAGAAAAGATCCTTAAAAAGAAATATTTTAGTCGAAAGTTTAGACTCTTCATATAAATCACATAATATTTTAAATTATAAACTAAAAATGAATGTAGCGGAATGTGATAAAAATTCAAAATGAGGTTTAAAAGATTCGTATTATTTCAATTATATGCAGTCGTTTATTGTTTTGATTAAAACGAAAAGTTGATTCCAGGAAAGTGAAAGTGAAGTTTTTATTCTTGTCAGTTAAGATTCTGAAAATCAATATGTTTTTTTTTTCGTGTTGGCAAATCTAGTTATTTTCATTAACAGTTGTGTACCGCTAATAAATAAACATCGAATAACAAATAAAAAAAGTAAAGGTAAAAATCAAAATAAAAGCTTCAACTTTTATTTTTTTGTTTTTCAACTTCTTTAAAATCTTAATTGGAAAAAAGTTAAAAGCAAACTATTAAAAAATTAAAAACAAATGAACACCATTTTTTAAACATTGAAAAAATCTATTTCATATTTAGCAGAGTATTAATAAAATAATTTTTATCATATCAGACTGTTTAATTTAAAATTCCTAGTAAAAAAGTTTATTGATCTCTAATAAAACTAAAAAAACAAACAAACAAGAACATAAATACGTAAGTCATTTTTTTTTTTTTGGTTTTAACTTTTTGGAAGTACAGGATAAGCACAAATAAGCCTAAATGTTTGAAAAATGAATTCTTTAAAAACATTCAGAATAGAAACTACTTTAACAATTTGAAAA
The DNA here is from genome assembly GCA_019973975.1 of Trichonephila clavata. Taxonomy (NCBI): domain Eukaryota; kingdom Metazoa; phylum Arthropoda; class Arachnida; order Araneae; family Nephilidae; genus Trichonephila; species Trichonephila clavata. The sequence continues at coordinate 7,814 of BMAO01002592.1, read as the reverse complement.
TATTAAAACTGATTTTCTGTCAGAAAATAGCTGACAATGAGCTAGAATCTCGGGGATATTATGTTTCTAAGAAAGTGCCATGGGGCAAGCTCGGAGTTCATACACTGGCGTGCAAAACTTAAGTAACAATGTAAATTTTAAAACGATATCCATGAAATTGCAGAAAAGGGGCTATTGTGATCAGTACAATGAACACGCAATTCAGTAGAAAGGAGATGCGTATGCAAATATCAGGAACAAAACATTATAGGTGACGTGAATGTACTCAAAACGCGCCTGGTCGGCACGCTGAGCTCTTGACTACAACAAAAGGAAAGATGGAGGCGCAATTAAAGACATTCGCTGCAAGTGCAAGTAAGGTTTTTCGTGAAATATGTCTAGAAGAAATCACCTGAACGACTTCACACTTGGAAGAATAGCCGGGAAGCTAGAGGAGGAGCATAGTTTAACCAACGTAGCCGAATTCTGAATCAACAGAGCACATAACCGCTCTTATGCAAGTTTCTTGGTTAAGTTGCCACAATTTAATTTACAGCCTCCGTATTTCTAAATTGCGAGTGAGAATAAACGTACCTATGTACACCATTAGAAAATTTCAGTTTAGCATTAAAGAATGTAAAAATGCAAACTTTAAACGGAATAACGGAATTTGAAGTGATTAAAATTCATGCTCTTATAGCTTAGTTTGATGATATTTAGTACTGAAAGAAAAACTAACTGAATAGTTTCCTAAAAATTAAAAATTGAGATATAACAGAGTTCGGTCATTATATAAATCGTGACGACATTTTGAAAACATTAAAAATATATAATCCCATACTTGTATATTTCGAAGTGAGGTTAAAAGGGAACATCTAGAAAATATGTTATTCTAAGGATTGTTATTTTCCATTGCAAAAGTGTCTCCTGTTTTTTAAAAACTTCAACTTTTAAATAATATCATTGTTGGAAATTTCCATTAAACATCCCAAAAAAGGTAAACTTCCATTTTTAAATTCCACACCAGTGTTATTTACAGGAATACGAAAACATTGATATTTAAATTTGTTTTTTTTTAATGCTTGAGCGTCATCTTGTCTAGTATTTATTCGATCTAATATATATCTCAGAATTCTTAAGAATGCTTATACTTTCACTGCTATTTCCAGAAAAAAAGCATGTGTGTGGCTTGTTCTTTTATTTTTTTTAACGAATCATCTGTTTATTTCCCGTTCCCCCCACGATTCACAAGGCAGAGCAGTTGTAACGGAGTAACATTTTAATCTTGTCCAGACAACAGATACCACAGACATATTATGAAGTGATAATTTCTATTTTAGTTAGCAATTATTCTATTTTTCTTTAGAGCAACATAGATAATTTAAATTTGAACTGTAAAAAAGATTTCTGGGAAATTAAGAATAAGATCTTAGGAATTACTTCTGCATTTATTATAGCAATACATTGCGTATGTAAATAACAATTTAAGGAGTTAAAGGTAGGCTCTGTATTCTTTTTAATATGTTATTTCATTATCATCATCCATAGCTTGACAGATCAGGATGGGCCAAGGCTTTCTGAGCCAGACATTTCCAACCACCCTTACTTGCAGCCAAACTCCTCCAGTTCTTAGCTTTAAGGAGCAAACAAAATCTTCATCTATTTCTTCTTCTAGTTTTTACTTATTTAGTAGCAGTATAAGCCCCGGCAGAGTTCTATAGCGATAGAGGGATTGGACACTTCTTGAACAAAAATAGTATTCCATAAATCTTTTTGTACGAGAAAAATTCTTAAATTTATTGAGTCATCACAACGCGAGATATCCTTCTTAAAACTAACTTAATCTACGAGAGAGGCACCGGGTATCTTCCAGTTCAGACTTCAAAACAAGAGGTGGAGTTGTTAGCCCCACGCTCAACCCTCAACCTGAATGACCAATCCCCTGATGTAATTCCCAGGGGCAGCCCGGCTATGCCCCAGGCGCTGGGTGGTTAGGCAAGAATATAAATTTAACTCAATAAAAAACGTTGGACTGTATTACCTTTGAAAACTTTAAGAAATTGAGGCTGAAGGTCTACTAGGCTCACAGCCTGAACTTAGAACTGACGTTTAAAGCCAAATGATTTCTGACAACCCAAACGACTGGCTCCTTGGCGCTCGCTAAATTAACAAAAAATACAAATGGTAAAGGCAGCCTTAACACTGAGTACCATTTTAGTTACCCTTTATGACATGTATGAGGTACATTGGTATACTATTTCACACCGAGTCATAACACGTTCTTAGGGATAAACTTAATAGTTGACTTATTCCAACTCAGACTAATTTTTAAATTGATGGAATTGCTAACTTTAATCTTTGATATTGTTTTCTTATTGCAACAAAAATTAGAATTAAAAAAATGACAACGGGTGTAAATTTTCATGAAATTTTATCGTCATTTATTTAATTAAATGTTCGAAGAAATCACAAATCAAACGAACAATACAATTTTATACACAGAAAATAATAATAGTGTTACTTATCTAAAATTACATATAAAAACAAACTGTAATGAAAAATATAAATGAACTTCTAGCAAGCTTCTAGCAAATGAACATCTTCTATTTGGGATCTTATGTTACACTTTTTATATAAAAACCATATTTCAGACGTGAAGAAAGCTTTAAAATTTTTTTTCGAATAATATTTCAATGATATTCGAATTCATATTTCTATGGATAAGATACAATAAATATCGGAAAGATTAAGTTTTTGATGTGTAACATCTTTCCTCTCGATTGCTGGAGATTTGTGGGAGTGATTTTGGGAAAAGGGACGGAAATGCGTAACAGGAAGTTGGGGAAGCGTTCGCTATTCAGTTTGACCAATCAGCGCGCTTGGTGGTGTCTTCGCTACCTCGCAGTGAAGTTCTGTTTCTTCTCCTACATTCGGGAGAGCCTCTCCCCCCTGCGGTCTAGGCTTAGAATCTTTGCTTTCTTTTGTTTTTCTCACTTTGGGATCAGAGAAGAAGCTAAGTCCTTTAGCTGTATCTTGTAAAGATATGTCCACGGGGGGTCCAACTCTAGTAGCCATCAAGCCTCCAGCCTTTTTTATATTGTTAAATTTAGCATTTCAAAATATTCTAATTCAAAAACTCGATTTTGTTTGTGCTTGACTCTAAATCCGCACATACCAGCAAGTCTTATTAGACTTCACCAAGGATAAACTTGCGATCCATACTCTCAATTGTCAACGTCTGAGAACTCACCAACAGATTTCGACGTTATTTCACAAAATTGTTCGTTACTCATGTTGGCAAAGAAGTGGTTAGATAATGACGAACGTGTTTCGATACCTGACTTCGATTGTTGTGTACAATTTAAACGACTGGGCCACAGAGCACTTGGTGTTGCGATCTATCGCAAACATAACAATTCACATCTTGTGGCTCATCATATGGATATTATTTATCGTCAAATAAGTGGATTGGGTATTGTTATTAAAGATATTGGGGACATATGTGCGGCAGAATGTTTATATGAAAATGGACAAACAGTGATTTAGGTGATCGTATACATTTTTCCGAATCAAACGGGTCAAAAAATTAAAGATTTCCTACATTTTTTACTTTTACCATATACCGAAGGTGGTTTTGTTCTTTTAAAAAAAACTATCGCTCGCTTTCCATGATTTTGAGTGGTGATTTTAAAGTTAACTTCAGTTTGCTAGAAGCAGAGCCACTCATAGCTTTTTTGAATGAAGAATTCAAGCTCGAAATGAACACAAATCGAAATGTTTCGACAACTAACAGTGGTACTGTTATTGACGCCATTTTTCAACGGTTTTTAAATACCTTGAGATCACAAGTATATGTGTCATATTTTAGTTATCTTCATTACCGCTCTTCCCCAAATTAAACAAGAATAATTATTTTTGATAAAAAAATTGCATTACTCCTGGTGTTAATTAAATAAAATTTTCATTAAAGATATAATTATTCCATAGAAAATTATTTCCAATCATACTCGATTCATTTTTTTCAGGATTTAAGTTGCTATTGCGAATTTACCACGAAAACATGTCAGATGTTACACATTGTATAAGACTACTGTAAGGCTCGTTTCTTTTTTTTTTTATTTAAGATATAGCGAACAATCAAATTTAGTAGAAGAGTGCACTAATTATACAGGTTCTTATTTTATGAGGCATATTTTATCACGTTCAGCAGGTAGTAAAAAAATAGGGTTACATCTGTTACTTATATTTTATAAATTTACATTATTATTTATATATTTTATTATATATGATTATATATGCCTGTTCTTTTTCTTAAATAAGTTATAGTATTTAATTGTGAAAAAATAGAATATTTTATTGATTCTATACAATTCGAAAATGAAACGCATTACGAAAAGAAATTTAAGGAGCTCAGATAAAATTAAAGGAAGAAGATTGATAAGGAGATAAAAGAAAAAAAAAGAACTTTCGCAACAGCTTTTCGAATCCTTTAAGCAAAAGATAAGAAATTATCACTAATGTCTCCTATATATCTCCGCTATTCTTAGAACTTATTAACATTAACTCCAACAATGGAAGTGTTTTTTTCAATTCCTGCAATTAATTCCTGCACTCTCTCTATATATTTATATATCTATCTTGTTCAAATTTTTAATCGTTAATAAAATGCATTTTAAAGCACTCAGTTGAGCTGAAATTTTATATATGCGATTATTTTGGATGATAATACAGTAATTTAATTATAATTAAAACTAATTATTCAAAAAATTACAGATACAGCCACGTTGGCATCCTTTTTGGCGACTTAGCGACCATTTTGGTAATTCATGTCAAAACTCGAAAAAGGTTTTTTTCCCCTCACTCATTTTAAAGCCCTCATTTAAGCTGAAATTTTCTATACACTGTTGTTTTAAGAAGCAATACACTCATTTAATTATAATTAATTAAAATTAATTGACTGAAATTAATTATTTAAAGAATTATAGAAACAGCCACGTTTGCTTCATTTTTAGCGACTTAGGTCAAAACTTTAAAAGATTTTTTCCCCTCATGTTTCAAACCATTCAGTTGAACTTAAATTTTATATACAAAATTGTTTTGGATGACAAAACAATATTTCAAAGATAATTAACTAAAAACTAATTGCCATGATTCTGTCATATGTATATAATATTTATATTAATTGTACTATTTATAAAATAACTAAATAATTTGTTGTTGATCTAAGTAGAAATTGTTTAATTTTTTTAAAATATTACTTGTTGCTCTTTTATTCAAATGTGTGATTCTGTCATATGTATATAAATATTTATATTAATTTACCTATTTAATAAAAAGTAACTAAAATATTTTGTTGTTGATCTAAGTAGAAATTGACTTTAATTTTTTTAAAAATATTACTTGTTGCCTCTTTTATTCAAATGTGTGATTCTGTCATATGTATATAAATATTTATATTAATTGTACCTATTTAATAAAAAGTAACTAAAATAATTTGTTGTTGATCTAAGTAGAAATTGACTTTAATTTTTTAAAAATATTACTTGTTGCCTCTTTTATTCAAATGTAGAAAAAAGTCCTTTCGGTGCTTTGTTTTTAGCAATTTTTTCCTTCAATCATTCTATCAAACCGACCTTTGAAATCGATCGTTGGACTAAAACTGCCCGCTGTCCGAAAAACGACAGAAAAATCCGACCCGAGTAGGGTTACCATTTCTTGTCGGTTGGCGCGGGTTAGCAACTTGGTGACAAAGTTCTATAAATGTTTGTCGAATACATGGTGAAATAAGAAATATCTTCGAAATAAATTTGAATGCGTGCCTGTTACAGCAAACTTTTGGAAAGACAACGGTATCATTTTTAGAGTAAAGCGATAATATTCTAGAAAATAGTTGATTATAATAAATTAATAAGAATAAATAAAATGTTTAAAAAAAGTTTATTATTATGGCTTAGAAGGAAATTACATGATTTTTAATCGTGTATCTCTTAAATAAGAAATTAAAAATAATTTTTTTATAAAGAAAACCCTAATTTTTTGATGATTCAATATATTTTAAAATTAGTTACCATTGTGCGGTATATCCAAGCTAAGCCACTATATATCCTTACTAAAATAAATAATATTAAAATAATATATATTTTTTTATATATACTCGCTCTCTCTCCACATGCACGCACATTTTCACTAGCATCAGTGTACGTTTTAGTAACATGTGCGTCCACTTAACACGCTATTAGCTATGACTCTCTTTTTTTAAGTAATCACTTACGATATATCTCCTAGACATTGTGATGTCAGAATTCTTTATTGTATCTTACTTTTTATATATAAAATTTGAAATAATCTTGTTCGAAAGACGACACGACTTCCTGTCACTAGAAGACAATAATCTATTTTTTTTTCAAATACCAAATTCAAATTATTATTTTAATCATCAAATTTTAATTCTTGTAAAAAACTTTTCTTTTAAGGGATATTTATGTCGAGTCAAAGTGTATACGGAAGTGAAAAGTTTATATGAACCAAGAAAATCTCACTATTATTGAACGAATTTAAAAGGGATGAGATAAGCGAAAATTGCCAAGGAACTTAATCTATTTGAGTTTGCACTGCGTGGATCGATAAAGAAATGAAGACAAACTTCGTCAAATTATTGATAACATTGATTGCGAAAAAAGCAGGGCTAGAAAAAAAAAAGACTAGAACAGAAGAATATCTTGATAAAGTTGTCCTAGGGTGTCAGATAATAAGGAAGAAGAATCTGTAACAAGTCTTAAGATACACATTTGAAAGTCTTCGAAGCAGCAAACAAATACTGAGAGATTTTGACAAGTACTATACTGTTCGAATTAATTGGGACAAACATATTTTTCTTGTTTGAGTTGGTATGTGATTAATAGTGATGTCCCGAATCACCTCAAACCCGTTATATCTGCCTTTAGGTAGTGTGACAGATCGACTTTGACTATAATTTATTCATTTTAGTGTATCAGGAGCTCAGCTGTGAGCCTTTCAGTGGGGTAGCTGGTAATTTCAATTTTGCGTTCTGCATAAGACTTGTTACTTTTACTTGTTCAAAGATGGATATTACTCCGAGGAACAGTTCTGAAATAAATCGCTCTCAATGAACACACTTCTATGACTGTGAGAGATATAACTATGGTAGTTGGTGTGATCGAATTAAGTGTTTAAGAACATTTCAAAATTCTGGATCATCGTCTCCAAAAAGAAAAAGAAAATAAGTGGAAAACTACTCCAAGAATTGAAATTGATAAATTTTAATACTTATATAAAATGTAAAACAACTCGAAAGACAAGAATAGACTTTTGAAGGTTATTGGATAATGGTGTTGGGTAGATATCTCAACCGCGGAACAACAGACTTCTGGAAGGTAGCATTTTAGAAACAATGCTAAGGAAAGAACTTCTTCTAACACAGAAAATAATGAAAAATGTCCAAGCCCAGACCCAAAATACTGATCATGGATTATTTAATGACTAGTAGTGATTTTATGGTGATAAAACATTATTTATGCAGGATACAAATCAAGTGTACTTAGACAAAGTGAAGTTAAATTTATTTACTAGATCATATCCAACAGATTGTAAAAACACCATTCTAAACAGATGTTACAGTTTTCATAACAAATGGCTCTGGAAAGCTTAGTTCCTCTTAAATACATGATAAATACTGCCAAATATGCAGAAATATTAGATAGTAGGATTGTTCCATTCTTAAAACATTTGATAGAACATTTCAACAGGACTTGAACCTTGTCACAATTCGAAATTGGTTCATACTTTTGGAAAATAAAATAAAGTGCTGATTCTCT
>BMAO01002591.1:84061-141708 GCA_019973975.1 Trichonephila clavata | reverse complement strand
TTTTTTTAGTACAGTACACTGCTTTCTGTTAGTAAAAAGTTCATTAGTTGCATTATTGTAAAATACAACATGTGAAAAACGCGCTAAAGTTACTTGGCCATGCCAATGATTGATATCATGTTTTTTTTCCATCTATACACAGAAATTCATTACACGTTGTACATTTTGAGTGAGGTTTCGACTGAATGTTTTCTAAAGTACTGCATCCTGGGGTAAGAAATGCTGTATTTCCTTAACATGAACTACCGCACCTTGAGTTCAGTCTCTTGATCGTCATCCTAAGAATCTACCGAAAATTCCAGCTGATAATTTGCTGGGATTTCTTTATCTGAAATATCATCTGCAAGTACATCATTGGTTTCAGATAGAAAGTTCTGTAACAAATCCAAAGACTCTTGAAGACAATATCGAACAATTTAAAGCTATAAAAAGGCAAAGAGAAATATCAGATTATTTCCCATAAACTCAATAAAAGTTTTATTTTTCAAAAAAATTGAAAAGTTTGTATTAAATTTTTTTTAGTTCTTGTGAGTGTTTTCATTTCATTGATTGTTATTAAAAATATGCATATATGCATATCTATAAACTCTAATAAATGTAATTTTGTTGTTAATGTGTGTGGGTGTTTTTTAACACGAAAAAATATTTCAGTCCCGTCAGATTCGTATTAAGCGATTTTCACTGTACCGCATTTTAAAATGACATTTAAACTATTTCAGGTTTAATTTCTCATTTCGTACTTTTATTATCTACTCACACATTATTTCTAGACTGCCATAACATATTTGGCCTCCTTTTGTGAACATTTTTACTATCTAACATTCACATACGTTTTAATACCTCTTTTATAACGGTTTACGGCTTGTTAGGGTTCATGTAAGTCACTAGATGACGCTATTTAACTTATAAGGTATGTACTTTTGTTTAACCGCCAGAATGTAAGAACAAAGAATTGGTACGCAGCTGAAAGAGCCAATCGCTCTATGTTAGCGATATTTTTTATATATTTTATTTGGAATAAAATGATTTGAAAAGAGATCAATATGGTTTCAGTTCTAGAAGAATACCGTTGTTCAAAAACCTGATATATTGTTTTGAATAGATGTCTTCAAAAGATGATAGAACATTGTACATATGTATATCAGGTTTCTTGGTAAAAAAAAAAGTGTACGTTATACTGCAAATGAACACTGCTGGCCAGCGTAAATGCAACACCCTGAAGGAAGCACGCAAATAACATGAAATTTACAACATGCATTAGCGGAGGTGAGATATGCAAATGGTTAGAAATTCAGCGCAGACACACATCACGCACGCCTGCGGCGCCACCTCAAAGCGCTATTTAAGGCTTGGAGATTTCGACGATTTCAAGTTCAGCAAATGTGTTTTTCTTGTGGGTTTTTTTCAAAAAACGATCAGTTATGTCTCGTAGAAAACAGCGATCAGCTTTTGATCAAGTATCCGAGTTCGACAGAGGAAAGATAGTGGCCGGCCGAGATTGCGGATTATCTTTCAGGGAAATCGGTAGTAGTGTTGGACGAAACCAAACAACTGTAATGCGGATATGTGACCGTTGGATGCAGGAGGGTACGATGGACCGACGTGGTCGATCGCATCCACCTCAGTGCACCACTTCACGTGAGGACAGGCAAATTGTGCGCATGGCAGTGACGGATCGCTCAGTCACATCATGAACCATAGCACAGCACATTGAGTTTGTAACGCATCATTTAGTGTCTGCGCGTACCATTCAACTCCATTTACAGCAGAGTGGTCTGTCCGCAAGACGTCCATTGCTTGGTCTACCCTTGACAGAGAACCACAGACGTCTCCGCCGCCAATGGTGCGATGAAAGAAGGATGTGGGTGGTAGAATGGAATGAAGTTGTCTTTACTGACGAGTCACGCATCTGTCTGCAACACCACGATGGTCGGATTCGAGTCTGGAGACACCGTGGAGAGAGAACGCTGAACAGCTGCGTTATGCGCCGCCACACTGGTCCTGCACTGGGTATTATAGTATGGGGTGGTATTGGGTATCACTCTCGCACTCCTCTAGTACACATTGCCGGGACTTTAAGCAGCCAGCGCTATATCTCCGAGGTGTTGGAGCCAGTTGCCCTTCCTTAACTTCAGGGCTTGGCCACAGCCATATTTCAACAGGATGATGCGCGACCACACGTGGCACGCATTGTCCAAAAGTTCTTCGTCAATTACCAGATTGAATTAATTCCCTGGCCAGCTCTCTCCTGATCTTTCGCCGATAGAAAACATGTGGTCCATGGTTGCTCAACGATTGACCCTGATTACACCCCCAACTGCCGCACCTGATCAACTTTGGCAACGTGTGGAAGCTGCTTGGTCTTCTGTACCCCAAGAACACATCCAAAGTGTCTTTGAATCAATGCCGAGGCGTGTGGCAGCGGTGATCTCCTACAATGGCGGCTACTCTGGCTACTGATTCTGGCAGGAACCACACTTCACAGAAGTCTATAAACTTAATCATTTGATACTTGGTCAACATGTTATCTACAAAATAAATTTTGTTGTGCTATCTCTTGTCTTTCTTGGTGTTGAATTTACGGTGGCCCCACACAGCAGTGTACTTAAAAAATTTTTTTAAAAATGTAGCTTGAAAATAAAGGTGCGCACAATACGCCGGGATAGATGGCACTGCAAAAATAAAACCCATTTAAGAGTCTGGATTTCTTTCTCACACAAATATCAGTGAAATATTATTTTGGAGCTTCAGCCTCTGCTCTTTAATAATATTAAAACTAATATGCTAACTTTTATTTAATGGAAAAATGCTATCTAATGGAATAATGCTATCTAAATAAATGGATGTTTGTATGCATGACCTCGCTTCATTCCAACACCGTTCAACCGATCACTATGAAAATTGGCATGCATAAAAAATTTTGTGGAGAAGGTTTCTGTGCTATCCTCTTTACTGCAGCTCCCCACCAGATGGCGTTAGAGCATATCAACTTCTGCACCGTTCAATCAATCGCGCAGTTGCCAACATGGTCGTCAAAAATGATGTCAACTTCGCTCTATCGCCAACATTTCGTTATGTTTCCACTGAATCACCATTATAAAGTAAGGAACGGCGTTGCTTGCGAATATTACAATTTAAACATAAAATAAATGCAACAGAAAGTAATATTAACGTATTACACATCCAAATATAAATTACTCACACTATTTTAAGCATTCATTACTCAAAATTTGTAACAATATATTACTTTTGCTCAGCAGAGATCAGCTTAGGAAGGTAATTTCAAAAATCTACCCACAAGAGAGTTACGGAGTATTATAAAGTTTTAAAAAAATCTTTTTTATCAGCGATTAGACCTACAGACTTAAAATTTAGCAAATATGATTTTTGTTCAGCTGAGATGTGCAAAAAGCTTTTTTTTTATTTTGCAATTCACGTAAAACTAATTAATTAAAAACTTCATTGCCCTTCAATTTGTATTGTTTAATTTTTCAATTCACCCGTGTGAAGAACGGGTGTACCAGCTAGTTGTAAATAAAGTCCAAATGTAATTTTGAAAATTGTAAATAAAATAAATTATCCAAGTAAACAGTAACTTATACGACTGCAATAGTAAATTATGTGATCAAATTTGTCTTCATCAAATGTGACAAATAGAAAAAAAAATATTTGAAAAAAATCCGAGAAGAAATAAGAATATGCTATTGCTTCTTATTAAAATTGTTATTAAAAATAGAAAGAGACCGAAAAGTTGACAACATATGTATGTATAACTTGAATCATCAAAGAAATTATAAAATAAGGCAAAATAATGTATTAATAATACATCTGAAAAGTCTTTTAAAAAATTAAAAATATATATATAATTTTTATTTTTATCGAAATTAAATTTTAATACAAAACTACTTTTAAATATTTTTTTATATTATTTGCACATTTACGAATGGATAAAATATTTATTTTTACTTTCCAAATTTATGATCTAATTTAACTAAATAGTTATTACTATATAATTATAAACAAAAATAGAATATAGTAAAACCTGAAGAACTAAGTTTATTGATACAATACCATTCTCACAAATTAAATAAGTTCTATAATTTTCTATTTTTATAAAAAAATATTACTTCCTGCTTCAAAAAAAAATATGAAGTCTTGTTTTTAAAAAAATTCTATTTTTGAGTATATAATAAATCACCAATATTTTAAACCTCTTCAATATTAAAAGTATTCTTCAAAGAATAGTGTAAAATTTTTAATTTAAATCGCGGGCATTAAACTTATTTTTAAAATGCATTTTTCATGCAATCCCTTTAAAAAATATAATTGTATTTCGGACTTTTTTTTACACTGCTGGCCAGCGTAAATGCAACACCAAGAAAGACAAGAGATAGCACAATAGAATTTATTTTGTACATAATATCTTGATCAAATATCAAATGATTAAATTTATAGACTTCTGTGAAGTGTGGTTCCTGCCAGAATCAGTAGCCAGAGTAGCCGCCATTGTTGGAGATCACCACTGCCACACGCCTCGGCATTGATTCAAAAAGACTTTGGATGTGTTCTTGGGGTACAGCAGACCAAGAAGCTTCCACACGTTGCCAAAATTGATCTGGTGCGGCAGCTGGGGGTGTTATCTGGATCAATCGTTGAGCAACCATGGACCACATGTTTTCTATCGGCGAAAGATCCGGAGAGAGCCGGCCAGGGAAGCAATTCAATCTGGTGATTGACGAAGAACATTTGGACAATGCATGCCACGTGTGGTCGCGCATTATCCTGTTGAAATATGGCTGTGGCCAAGCCCTGAAGGTAAGGAAGGACAACTGGCTCCAACACCTCGGAGATGTAGTGCTGGCTGCTTAAAGTCCCGGCAATGCGTACTAGAGGAGTGCGAGAGTGATATCCAATACCGCGCCCCATACCATAATACCCGGTGCAGAACCAGTGTGGCGGCGCATAACACAGCTGTTCAGCATCCTCTCTCCACGGTGTCTCCAGACTCGAATCCGACCATCGTGTTGTTGCAGACAGATGCGTGACTCGTCAGTAAAGACAACTTCATTCCATTCTGGCACTTACATCCTTCTTTCATCGCACCATTGGTGGTGGAGACGTCTGTGGTTCTGCGTCAAGGGTAGACCAAGCAATGGAAGTCTTGCAGACAGACCACTCTGCTGTAAACGGCATCAAATGGTACGCGCAGACACTAAATATTGCGTTACAGACTCAATGTGCTGTGCTATTGTTCGTGATGTGACTCAGCAATCCGTCACTGCCATGCGCACAATTTGCCTGTCCTCACGTGAAGTGGTGCACTGAGGTGGATGCGATCGACTACGTCGGTCCGTCGTACTCACCTGCATCCAACGGTCACATATCCGTATTACAGTTGTTTGGTTTCGTCCAACACGACTACCGATTTCCCTGAAAGATAATCCACAATCTCTGTAGGCCCCTATCCTTCCTCTGTCGAACTCGGATACTTGATCAAAAGCTGATCGCTGTTTTCTACGAGACATAACCAGGGCCGTCTTAAGGCATGGGCTAACTGGGCCCGGGCCCAGTGCCTCGCCTTAATTAGGGGCATCTTTTCGTTCTTGACTTTGTTTTAATAAGATCATGATTCGGATAATTTTAGTGGTCAAATATTATTCCCGTACATATTCTCCAAAAAACAAAGAATTTCAAACTGCATGTCAATTGGCAAAAATTGTAATACTGCATTATTATGCGCGTGACCGTAACCCATGTCTAGGCCTAGGCCTAATACCATAAACAATCATTCAACTCATTTAGTCAAAATATGGCCATCGGTCGAAGCGGTCTGCGCCAAGGTTTTTGAGATTGTGAGTCGTACACATTTATTTGTATAAAATTACCATTTGAACGAGTATTTAACAATGTATGCTATATACTGTCTACTTTTAAAGATTTCAGATAGGGCCTACTTTTGCATAATGACCCGGGGCCTCAAAAATTCTAAGATTTATCTGGGCCCAGAGCCAGAAAGTGTCTTAAGACGTCCCTGGACATAACTGATCATTTTTTGAAAAAAACCACAAGAAAAACACAATTGCCGAACTTGAAATTGTCGAAATCTTCAAGCCTTAAATAGCGCTTTGAGGTGGCGCCACAGGCGTGAATGATGTGTGTCTGAGCTGAAATTCTAATCATTTGCATATCTCACCTCCGCTAATGCATGTTGTAAATTTCATGTTATTTGAGTGCTTCCTTCAGGGTGTTGCATTTACGGTGGCCAGCAATGTATAAAGGGGTAATAGTAAAAACCACACAACGCTTCTCCATCGTTAAATGCCAAAATGGGCCATATTTTGGCAGTATAGCCTTTGCAGACACTCCAAGTGTGAGAGTCCTTTTGTTGGTGGCATCTTCAAGTGGTCGCTCCCGCTACCAAATTTTTGACGTTTGAATTTCTTCACAATTCAAGCTCTCTCGCGTCGGATACTAAATATTACTGTGATTTAATTTTTCCGAGAGTACCAGAGCTAGACTGGTATTCAAGGGATATGCTATATGCCACATAATTATATGACATGAACAATTTTCGCATCCAGAAAGTCTATCGACTCCAGCCGGGATCGAACCCATCAAACTCTGGCATAGGAGGTGGGCACGCTATATATATATATAACCATTCTTATATATTTTTTGTTTCATGTATTCAATTTGAAAATAAATTAATAAAAATATGCAGTTGTGAAATTAATAACTTGATGCCTAGTCTCAAATCATTAAAAAAGCATTCATGTTCGACAGCGACTGATGGATGAAAAGTTAATTCGTATTGACTTGCTTGGTGGTGTAAAGGTGAAGCACGATCAGAGTCAGAATAGGTGTGATTTGGATTAATTGCGACTGACTGGGGTTTGTTTGGTGTGAAGGGAGCCTTATGCAGCAGGATGTAAGCGACACAGTATTTTCTTCTCTGCGTAAAGTTGAAAAAGAACTCATCAGAGTCCGGAATCAAAAAGATTTTTAAACGTTTATTAGCCAGTTTTTAAAGTTTCCAGATAACTGGTGCGTAATAATTCACTAATAATATTTTTAACTGTTGAATAAAAAGTGTGTTATTTCTAACTATGGATATTTCTTGTGTAATTGCTTATAGAATTTTCAAAAGTTAAGTGCAAAAAAATTGAATTTGTTTTAATCCCTATATAATGAATAAATCAGAATTGACGAACAAAGTGTTTGGTCCCAGTGAATTCATTAAACTGGGATCTGACTGTTTTTTCATTCAAAATCATAAATTATTGCATTAAAAAATGTAGCCGCTTGGATTTCATACCCAAACCTGACAGTACGACCACTGCAGCGAATGATTTTTGTAGTATCAACAAGGCCAACGATAAATTTCGTAATTTTGAAATGGAAGCTAAAAATTTAAATAACCCAATTATTTTGTTGATAATAGTTTGTTGCTTCCAACAAAATTAAGCATTATTTGTCTGCACTAAGCGGTTCCTTTCATCTGTCTTAATCCCTTGTCTAATCCAGGGGTGGCCAACCCGTGGCACGGCAGAGTTGTAAAAGTGGCACGCGAAGATTTATTGAAAGATTAAAAAATTTGAAAAGATAATAATAAATACTAATTTTATTTTACTGTTTTATTGAAAGTTGGTGGTTTCAGATAAAATGAAACATCAAAATCTATTTTAAATACACTTAAATAATAATTAAAAATATATAATGTAGACAACACTCCTTCATTGTTGTGTGCTTTGGTTTTCAAAAGGAAGCGCATTCGTGGTATTCTGGAATTTGAGGGAGTGTGTTTTAAAGTATCTGGAAGAAAACGATGAACTGCCCAGTGAGTGTTTGCTTCTTATGAATGAAGATATCTTTGGGAATTAGGTTTTCTTACCAATACTACAAGGTATTTAAGTAATTTAAATTTAAGGTTACAAGGAAAAAAGTTCGTTCTTTTCCAATCCCGATTGGATCTTACATCTTCTTTTATGAACGCATTTGGCCTTTTTCGTCTCTACTTTGGAGAAAAAAAAGAGAAAATGATGCACGCTTAGAACAACCCGATTCTGCTAACATCTTCGAGAACTAATCCTAATGTAGATGATTCAGTAAAAAACTACGAAATAAAAAAACGGCACTAAGAAAGTGCTGACTGTTGAATAATTATTTAGAATTAAATTTTTCTGGTTACTCTTTTTTACTTCAATCCTAACCTAATTGATTGAAACTGAAAAGAAAATTTATACAATAAAACTTAAGTTCGCGTCTGTTGTCTAATTTATTATATTATTTTTAAATTTTCACTACTTAGACATAAAGTATGTGCTGCTTGCGAAAAGATTTTATAAGACTATAAGTAACATTTTTTCACCTTTTCATATTCGTTTATTTGTTGGAAAAGTTTGAAGTGGCCCACATAACTTTTTTTTAATCAGATAGTGGCACTCTTCCCAAAAAGGTTGGCCACCCCTGGTCTAATGCATTAACTGTTAACATAAAACATTTGAAGTGAACTGAATTATGCGCGCATCTGACTTTCGATGTTTACAAATTCAGCGAATTATTAAGGTATTTGCTTCAATTTTAAAAGGTATAGCCGCTTTCTTACTTTTGGATAAACTCTTTGATATTCTCTATTAGACAATAAAAGCCGAAATGTATTTTTACGGGCACTGAAGTGTTCACAAAGAAATTAATCATCATTGCAAATTAAGTGATGAATAATATAGCCAAGCAAAGGAAAATAGTTCTGCATTTACTTTAACATGAAAGACAAAACAAAATTAATAAAAGCGAAATCTAGCATAATGTTTTCATCCTATGGACATTTAAGAAGTATTCTGGAATTCATGGAGAAGAAAAGAAAACTTGTAGTATAAGTTAGAGTGTTTTTAAGACTCGAAATTTGGTGGAACTTTCTTACGATTCAAACATAGTAAATACTCTACAACAGCAAACTTTGCCATAAGAGTGTACATTAAAAAGCTGTTTATAAAAACACTCTCTCCAGTAAAAAAATTATATTCTTGTGTTTGCAAGAAAGTCCATAGCCATTGATATAATTAAATGTTAATTTAAGTATACTTGCAGAAAAAGAAACTGGTTGAATTCTGCTAAAAACGCTTTTCATTGAATAGTTTTGTTAAAAAAAATCCCTTTTTATACATTCTTTTGTTTATTCATTCAAATGAAATGTCTCATATATGTGAAATTTGTAAAACTTCTTTTTCTGTAAGAAGTGAATTAACAATACATATGCAATTTCATACTAAGGAACAGCCTGTTGCTTCTGAAATTCGATCAAGTCCTTCCTCATTAATTGGTAACTTGAATAATTCATACATTCATTCCAGTGAAAAGCCTTACGTTTGTGAAATTTGTAAAAAGGCCTATTCGACTTTAAAATGTTTAAAACTGCATACAATTGTTCATTCTATAGAAAAACCTTATGTTTGTGAAATTTGTAAGCAGGCCTTTGCCCAAAATACTCACTTAAAGATTCATATGCGTATTCATTCGAATGAAAGGCCTTATGTTTGTGAAATTTGCAATAAGGCCTTTTCACAAAAACCTCACTTAAAGACTCATTTAGGTATTCATTCCAATGTAAAGCCTTTTGTTTGTGAAATTTGTAATACTAAATTCTCTAGAAGTGGTGGTTTAAAAATACATATGCGTATTCATACTAAGGAAAAGCCTTACGTCTGTGAAATTTGCAAAAAGGCTTTCTCTGCATGTAATAGCTTAAAGATGCATTTGCGTATTCATACAAAGGAAAAGCCATATGTTTGTGACATTTGTATGAAGGCCTTCTCAAAGAGTTTTAACTTAAAAAATCATCTACATATTCATTCCAATGAAAAACCGTATGTGTGTGAAATTTGTAAAAGAGCTTTTTCGCAGAACGGTCCTTTAAAGAGGCATATGCTTATTCATTCTAATGAAAAGTCTTTTGTTTGTGAAATTTGTAAGAAATCTTTTCCCAAAATTGGCTACTTAAATCAACATATGCGAGTTCACACCACAGCAAAGCCATATATTTGTGAAATTGTGAAGAGGCTTTTACATTGAGTAGTAACCTTAAGTGTCATTTGCGTATTCATACTAAAGAAAAGACTTATGTCTGTGAAATTTGCAATAGGTCTTTCCCTCGAAAAAGTAATTTAGGGTCTCACATGCGCCTTCATACCAACCACAAGGCTTTATGCTCGTAAAAGGCCTTTTTTTTTCTAGTGATCACTTAAAAACACAGTTTCATTTCAAGGAAAGAAGTCTTAAGTTTGTGAAATTTAAAATAATGTTCCTTTTCTTTTTTGCAAGTTGGGAGTTGAAAATTCATATGCAATAAGAAATAGCCTTAGATTTGTAAATTTTTTCTAGAGTCCTTTCTTGCAAGTTAGTTAATTAAAAACACCTTTGTACATTCATTGAAATAAAATGTTCATTTGTAAAATTTGTGTAAGTGGGGTGTTTTGGGGATATTGGTAATTTAATTGTACATTGCATATTTATATATAAAAAAAAGTTATGTTTGGGAAATTTGTAATAAATTAAAATTATGTATTAAAATTTACATTACCTTGTGTATTAATTAAAATTTAAAAATTCTTGCAAATCACTTAGATTTATTTTTGTGTTTATATTTAAAAAAATCTCCCATGTATAAAAAATTTGTGAGAGTTTTTGTTTAAAGTAGTTCATTGATACATTGCTGGAAGCAATATAGTATTAGAAAAAAGAGCTTTAAAATATAGTATTTTTGTGAACTCTCATGAATGAATCTCAGTATGTGTTTCCTATAAATGTTCCTAATTTATTTTGTGTAGAAATAAATTTACTAGTCTTCGCATGTTCATGTACATTTTCTAATGGTATTTAACTTCTTGCTCCCTTCAAATTTACGGGGTGAAATTTCTCTCTATATTCCTTGTGTCCATGATATTTTCAGGTTTGAGTGTTGAAAAGTATCTCACCAAAAAAAGTTTGAAACAATCTATTTCTTAAGCCCGGAATATTGTCTATTTCTTAATCCATACACCAGACGGCAGTACCAGATTATTTGTAACGTGTTTGGTGATAATTATTTAATTTTTTTTTAACTAGATGTCAGCACAATCAAACATATGTATTAGCAATATGTTTTTGTAATCTTATATCAAGTACTTAGTTACACTCTTCGTGAAAACATGTTGGTTACATTCTCTGAGAAAAAAAAAATATATATATTTTTTAATATTGTATGTATTATAAAGTTAGAGTCGATAAGTGAATCGGATTCCACTTTTAGTACTTTTTTGTCACTGATTACAATAAAAAATATGGGAACTGTAGACGTTGTAGACCAATATGTTGGAGATTACTCTATTGCTCAAAAATGAGATAAGAAGTACTATAAGAAAATATTTTTTCATTTGTTAGATTAAACTATTTTGAACTCCTACCTTATTTACAAAAAACAAGGAGGCAAAAAATCACATTTGATGTTTCATTTACCTTAGTAGATGAACTTATTGAAAAGTATTCTATATCAAAAACCACTGCAAAAAGAGGCCGGCCAAGCTTGGAGAATAACCCCAAGTGTTTGATTGAAAGACATTTTACTAAACAGATACCTCCAATTGATAAGAAGTGTAACCATCTACAGAATGCAAAGTTTGTTGTTCCAAAAGAGATGAAAACAATAAGTGATGCAGAAAGGAAACTCGGTACTACTGTCCAGATTGTGATGTTAGATCCAGACATGATGTCTCATGCTTTTAAATTTATCACACAAGAAAAAATTGCTAATGTTTGTTTATATTATGCATAAGTGTTATAAAATTTTCATTTAATGTTTAAAAAACATGTTTTTTAAAAAATTTTCTCTTTGTTGGAAAACTAATTTTGCTTTACTCAAAAAATTAAATTTCGTATTTCAATCTAAAAATTAATCCAAAAATTAAAAATGAATACATGTATTGAACATGTACTTATATATATATAGTTTTATATAATTTTCTTGAATAAAAAAATAGGAACTTTTTGGACCGTTTTCTTCAAAATTATTCGTCTGTTAAGGGGTTTGTTAAGTGAAGGATGGAAACATCTCCACACCTAACGGGTGAAAACGCTTGTGATGTGGCTCCATTCACGCCCTGTTGGGGAGTGTAACTGTTTGTGTATATAATATGGGTGAATCAAAGATCTTTAGCAGTCCACTGTGTTGTGTTTTTTTGAGTCGAGTCAATTCATTTTAGAGACACCGCTATCGACCACTTTTAGTGCTAACATTTAGTGGTCCGTCAAGCTGGAGGTAGAGCAGGGTTAAAACACAGATTATAACTTTTATGAAATGATTTTAACTC
The DNA here is from genome assembly GCA_019973975.1 of Trichonephila clavata. NCBI lineage: Eukaryota > Metazoa > Arthropoda > Arachnida > Araneae > Nephilidae > Trichonephila > Trichonephila clavata. The sequence continues at coordinate 129,367 of BMAO01002591.1, read as the reverse complement.
TAGTATGTCATTTATAGAATTTTATTTCAGTTTTTCTTTTAATGCAGTATTTGGATTTCTTAAGCAAAAGAAACAAACTGGAAAAATCAACCCTCATTCATTCCATTTTGTGGAGAATCAACAAAATTTTATGAAATATGTTTGACTTTTCTAATAGAAATTTTGCTACTTATGTATTATCACGACAATCGTCAACTCTATTAATAACTCACCAAGTTGGCAACCCCAATGTCCTATCTGACATACTCGCTGAATTGACAACCAGGTGCTTCGTTTCATTTAATGCCACTAATAAGTTGTGATAATATGTATATATAAGTACCAAAATTTTTTAAGCGTTTTTACCTTCTTAACCTTTATAGTTAAAAGACTATCTTAAAATTGTGAGTTTCAGTTTTTTTGTATTTATAACAATTTTTTTTTTTTTGTATGTTGGAAAAATTCTTACTTTGGAAAAGATTGCCATAATTGGTTGTGTTAAGTGCTAGTTTTAGTGGATTTTTAATGTACTCATTTGTACCAAACACATTTCCTTCAATTAATTTTTTTCTTTATACTCATTGTATCATTTTTACATTTTAAACTCTTCTATTCTGTCAATGAATGTTGTATTAATATTTATTGATAAGCGTAAATTTGTTTATTGGGTAATTATGTATTAACATCATGCCAAATTTACCCCATGCAAATCCTGTCATGATATCAAACACATGAGTTGGAAAAGTTACCCGACTGACAAACTAGAGAGAGAGATTCTTTCATGTGTGTGCAAAAGTCAATCATAAATACAATTCATCCTGAAACAAGTGTCCATACTCAAACTGTCAGAAGAATGTGGAACCGTGCAAAATGGAGGAATAAGAAGCAAGGAAACAGCACAACTTGATTTATAACTGCATGTGTGGGAATTCAGTTGATGAAAGCATCAGGACGATGACTGTTTTGACTCTATTTTGAAGTCCATGTTGACCCATTTTCTACCAAATCTGACTTTTGAAGTCAAAAATCTTTTTTTCTAAATAAAAATATGAGGAAGAATATTTTTTGTTATTGTTCTCTTTTGCTTTTATCATATGGTTCAATTCATGTGGTGGAAATTTCTCTGTCATAATGTTAATATGCAAGTACAGTTTGTTATACCAAATTAAAAACATTCTGATAAACAAAATTGCATTTATTAAAGTACTACACTTCAATTGCTAAACAATTTATTTATATTACTTTATCAGTTTGCTAGCATCTAAATTCCCTGTTTCGTTTATATTTTATATACTTTCAAATTATATGTTTATTTAATTTTATCCTGAATTCATAAAAAAAAGTAACTGATTTACTTGTTTTTGAATTTATTTCATTGTTTTTTGTACAAAACAGATTATATTCTACACTCAATATTACATCATATTAATGCCACTATAAAAACTGATCAGCATTTTTTTTAATAAGGTAATCAAGGAGAATGTGAAGAAAAAAATTTAAAAACTTCTATTTTTTGTGTGTTTAAATGTGGTAAAAAAAAAGCACTTAATGCATTTCCCCCTTCATATTACAAAATTGTATTACAATTTTTCATATGATAATTAGCTCTTACTTTTAATTCTGCATTATTTGTACAATTATAAAATAGTTATGTTATCAATGTGTAGTTTTTTCCCTCCTACTTTCAAAGAGGTAAAATTGGAACTTGGTCTATTAAAAAATACTCAAGCATAATATTGATTAAAATAATTAATGTACTGTAAATTAACAAATTTTAAAAAGCGAAACGGATCCCAACAATATGGGATCGCTATACTTTCGAACTGAATACAAAAAGGTTGCAACAGTTGGCTCGGAGCTAAAGCTACACAAAGGATTTCTCGCCAACACATAATATTATATGATAAAAAAAAAATCATGCCGTTTGGATCTTTAATTCAAATGTGTGTGGGAGCGGATAATAATATTTTTCTCAAATAAGAACAAGATAAATGTAAATTGGAAATTTTTATTTTTTTTTATTGTGGCCCATAAAAGGTTAAGTTCAGTATATTTCATCTGTTAAGTCTCATTTATATAGTCTTCTGAAAACACTGAAGATTTGTTTCTTTTTGCTTTGTGGCTTTTCACACTGAATTTATACTTTAAAAATTAGAGTTAATATTTTATTTTATTAGTTTTGAGTTATTTTACATGTATTTGAATAAATCTATAAAATGTTGGTCAAATAATATTCTTGGTTTGCTAAGTATTTTGTAAATGTTACCGGCAAATTTGTATATAAATCCGGCATTCTATAGAATGCCTTAGCATTGTACAAAAGACCTAAATCTAGCCGGTAATGTATGAAATGATTCTTATTTCATACATTGCCTAGGCTTTTTATAAAATGCCTAATGAAAAACCGGCAAAGTATGAATTACATATCCGATTCGTTTCAAATATTGCGTACAGAATTTGAGGCAATTAACGCGTGCCTCAGAATTTGTCAGTTGCACATTGTAGTTTGTTCGGGAGTGTCAAAGTACTCAATATTATTTAAGCTTGTTCAAAAAAAAAAATTATTGTTTCCTGTGCTGCATGAAAATGGTGGAGCAAGGTGTACTGTTGGAGAAGTCGTGATCGATAGCAGGTGTCGGCAACCTATGGCATGCGGTACAATTCTCAGTGGCACTCTGCACTACTCAACAAATTTGTCAATTTTTGAATTAATGGAACTTCATAAATTTGTAATGGTCCTTATTTGACAAACATCTCCAGAATTATGAAAAAAATTTGGAAGATAACTCTAAAGGTAAATGTACAGCTTTTTTTTTTTTTTTTTTTTTTTTTGTAAATTACTGAATGCCATAGCTGGAGATATTTAATTGTTTTCAGAGAAAAAATTGCATGTTGTCGACTTTTCCGCGTTTGGTTCTACGTATCGAAGTAAAATATCTTTCCTCATACGAAAAATATTTCGTGTCCCCAAAGAAATTGTTTAACAACTGAATGCTCAGAATCATGTCAAAGTGAAAGTCACAAATTAAACCCCCAGATTTTGCGATACGAAAGTAGAGCGATGTAGCACAAGATTCACATTAAAAATTTTATTTAACTGTAATGAAAGGAAATTTTTATATTGCCTATTTCTTATTTTAAAAAACTATGTTTAAAAATACATAATATATGTACAACTTCGAGTTGTTTTTTTTTTTTACCTTTTTATTGAAGAAATAGTTATATTTTATGCATTTTATTTTTATGTTAAGAAATATTTTTAACTAGCTGATATACCCGTTCTTCGCATGGGTGGATTAAACAATATAGATTGAAGGATAAAGAAGTTAATAATGAGTTAATTTTACGTGAATTGCAAATGTAACAAAAAAAAGCTTTTTGCATATCTTAGCTGAACAACAACAACAAAAAACTTATTTGTTAAATTTTAAGTCTGTAGATCTAATAGTTGATAAAAAGGATTTTTTTATTTATTTATAACACCCGTAGCTCTCTTGGGGGTCAATTTTTGAAAACAGCTTCCTTTGACACCTTCCTAAGCTGATTTCTGCTCCGCAAAAGTAACACGTTACAAATTTTGTATAATGAACGCTTAAAATAGTGTAAATAATTTATATTTGGATGTGTAATACGTTAATATTGCTTTCTGTTGTATTTATTTTATGTTAAAATTGTAATATTCGCAAGCAACATCGTTCCTTACATTATAATGGCGATTCAATGGAAACATAACGAAATGTTTGCGATAGAGCGAAGTTGGCATCATTTTTGGCGACCATGCTGGCAGCTTGGCGATAGATTGAACGGTTCAGAAGTTGATATGCTATAGCGCCACCTGGTAGGGAACTACAACAAAAATGATTGCACAAAAAGCCTTTTTTCCAAAACAGAATACATATATTGCCAATTTTCATAGTGATCGGTTGATAATAAAATCATAAAAAAAAAACGTGCATTGAAATAAACTATCAATTTTTATTGTATTTATGGTTCACAATTTTGGCGATAATGGCTTACACATAAGAGATAGATACATGCTATCGCGAGCTTTTTATGTATACGTGATTATATACGTATAAATCTAATGGTTATTACAGCTCACACCAGAATAGCTTGCAGATGGCAGAATTCTTTCCTACTCACTTGACATTTATCGTTATATTTTGGACACTTCACACAGTATCTTTATAAATTATAGCCTATGTGTTATTCTGATGTATAAGCTATATTATTGTAAAGTTTCATTAAAATCCATTCAGTTGTTTTTGCGTGAAAGAGTAACAAACATCCAAACTTTCGCGTTTATAATATTACTAAGGATTGATGCAAAATTCATGTATAAGAAAACTGTAAATCTATATTATTGAACTCTATTCTCTAACATTGCATGCATTATCACGGGAAACCCAAGGACTGTTGGTTGTTGAAAAGCTATGATGTGATGTTTGTGGAAAATAAAAGTAAAACTCTCATGTAACCTGTTAAAGGGATGCGTCAATACTATACAGCAGTGATTCCCAACCCCCGGTTCGTGGATCAAATGGTATCGGGTCACTCAAGGAGCATCAAATTATTTCCCTTTTATTAACTGGAGTGTATTTCTCTAGTGTTTGTATGTGACTTTCCATGGAAATCACTTCATATTTCATGTAAAATCACTTTATATTCATTTTTTGGAGTAACTGAATTTTATTCTGAAGACATGTTTAAATACAATTAAATTATATATTAAATCAAGACAATTTAAAATATAAACATTCAACGTCCCACCCTCAGCGGGTCGCAGTAAAATTATCAAACGTTGACCGGTCCGCGGGGATAAATACTGGGAAGTACTCCTATACAGTATTACGTCACGGATTCTGAGTTATTTTACGTACTTCTCTCTCTCATGAAGCTCATTTGGCTATTGGACACTGAGGACGTGATAGAATTCTGAAAGAACTTTCAACCAAATACAAAAACTTGACATGTTATGATATTGGAATGTACATCCTCCTTTGTGAACTTTGCCAGAAAAAAAAATTATTTTTAAAAAGGCATTTTTGTTGTGAAATTTTTTATTTCTTTCTGATTGTCAATATACTGGCACTTGTAATGAGTGGGGAATAGGATGGTTTCTATCGATTTGGAACTTCTGAAGGTATATTTAAACAAGTATATGTGAAATCACAATTGACTTAGGGCCCTAAGAACTTGCTTAGAATTAAAGATATTCCTGAACATGAAATTCCTCTTCTGTCAGTTGATATTTCTCATTCCAATGGAAGCGGCCAAGGATTCGTCAAAAGTATGTGTGTAAAACAAAGTACCAAAATAAGAATTATCTTTGCGTGAAAAATGTAGTGAAATGTAATTCAAGCCTACAATGTTGCAATAAAAAGGTTAGTTTTGAGTTCTTATTTTTTATTTGAAAATTTTGTTTTCCTTAATAAGAAAGACAAATTTTGTTTGGTGCAACTTTCATTTTTCTTTACGTATTTCGAATAATTTTTTAATGGCACTCACATTATTTTGAAAGAATAACATTTATATTTCTTATGAATGTACGTCACTGATACAATAGCCTTATCATGACCGATTTTCATACTTTGCCTATATAGCTTTTCTCATTCTATAGAATGCCTAGGCATTTTTTACAATCCTAGGCAAAGTATGAAATAATTTTCATTTTTCATACTTTGTCTAAAAAAAATGGCATTCTATAGAACGCAGGCATTTCATATTTTTTGCGGGTAACATATATCTTATTTAATTAAAAAATATATAATTTAACTATTTCTCAAATTTGCAATTTCAACTATTTGGATTCGAAAATTAAATGTAAGTAATTAATACACACCCAATAACAAATTTTGGTTAAAAAAGCATTGCCAAAATTCTTATGTTTTTTTTTTCGGAACTTATACTAAATATGTATGGATTATCAAAAATTAAACTATTAAGAAGAGATTTTAATAATGTAAGCATAAATTTTGTTATTTTGAAAATAGAATCATTTATTTCAGCAAATTAAAAATTAAATCATAATTTAGTAGCACAGGACTAACATACAATACTCTAGAAAAGAGAAAAAATTTTCTGGACATATTTTATTAAACAAAATTTTCGCATTGAAGCAGAGCAAATTGGTTATCTAACATTTCTTGATTTTTCCGGAAATGATAAGTAGCCCAAATACATTGGATGTGTGTAAGGTCTTTAATTCAAACTGGTAAATATATCTTAAATGATTATATACATATAAAGCAATTTGTGTTTCTTATTTAAAATTTTGGATTTACAAAAAGTTGATCAAAGTAATTTTAAATCGTTAATATTTTTATTAAAAAAAGGATTTCTACAAATTTAAGAAATTATTATGACATTGTTGCAAAACAAATAAATTGAAATCAAAATTTTAAAATTTTTTAAAGTTATTGTTTTAAGAATGTTATTTAGGAAGTTATGAACTAAATCAATCATAAAACTTTTTTAATAGCTTCTTTTATTTACTTAATGATTTTTTAAGAAATACAGTAAAAAGTCGCGTTACATTTTAGTAAAGTAAGATAACATACACATGATTGGTTTTAGACAACAAATCCAGACTTACAGTTCTGGCAAACTTTAACATGCAATTTTCCTATTGAATTTTTTTATGGATTCAAATTTGAATAACACTGCATTGGCGATGTCGCAATGGGACATACCTAGAGGCAAGAGAAAAAAGAAATCTACACATGTACAAAACGAGAAAACCTGATGTTAAATAATATCAAAAGTGCTTTTAAATGTGTGCTTTAAAATAATTAAGTATTATTTGTAATCAAAGGATAGTTCTTTTTTTGTAAAAGAACATAACAAGTTTCACAGATTTAGAATGCATTTTATTTTGGCATGATAAATGTTAAATACATTTCACATGGACACTACTGCATACAACGTTGGTGCAGTCACAAAGATTATTTACCACGGTGGCGTTCACAACGGTGGTTCAAATACCTCCCATAGACGAATAGATATCCATTTATAAACGAAGATTACGATTCTGGGCCTTCATCTACGATTTCTTAAAAGTATAACCCCTCCCATAAGCAGTGGCGTAACTGAGAATATTAGGGACCCCGTGCAAAGTCAGGTTTTGGGGCCTCAAACCGTACTTGACGTCAGTCAAGCTTTGAACCCCCTATACTCCCTCACGATGCGGGGATGTAAGTTACGCCCCTGCCCATAAGAGTAATCTGTGTACGCCACTAAGTTACCGGCAGTTCATCAGAACAGAAGTAGAGTACCATTTTGTTTGTCTGCACAAATTCATTCTATCTAATATTAATCGTATATTATTTTAATTATTTCTTGAATAAAAATGTGAGAGATGCTAAAAAACAGGATCCTCCCTTTATTGCTAAAAATCGAGAATACTTCTCTGATAAGAGAGATTTAAGAATAATTTATCCCCAAAAAGTTTGAATTAAGAAAATTAAATAATAAGAAGAGAAGAATTCCAGAAGTAGGAAAATTAGAAAGGAGAGAAAGGAGCTAGATTTAAAAGAAACAGAAATGAGGTAGTTCAAATCAAAATCATAACAAACAAAATGCGATAATTTTATCTATTGAAAATTAGAATCCATAGAATTAGTACGCTTACGTTTCTTGTACCAAAAAAGTGTAATTTTTAGCTTTAATTGAAAAAGCTTTTCTTTTAAACAATATGAATTATCAGAGAAATGTAAAGGGGAAGGCGTTATTGATTTTAAGCTTTCCAAGCAACTAACTGGGAATGATAAAGTGAACCAACCCCTTGATCTAGAAACTACACTCAATATACTTATTAAACAAGCTCTAAATTGGCCCCTACGTTGGCAGAGAATCAGTGTTTGCACTGCCAAAGCAAAATCATGCACCGAAGTACAAACATATTTTCCAAATGAATATTCAGCATGTTTAGAGATTCCACTATCACAATGGTGCACACAAAAGTGAGGTCTGAGGGTTCAATGCCCTTTTAAAAAAACATAACCCCTCCCATGAAAGTAGTCTGTGAACGGCATTATATTATGGAATGTTTAAAACTTAAAAACCTATCCTCTCTAATTCTTTGACACTAAAACTGGAATGACTAAATTCGAAGTCTGCAAAAAAGAAAAATGATAATAAAAGAAATTGATTCTCTCAACAAAGTCCTTGAAATTAAATTTGAATAAAAGAAAACAATATACTTCTTGCTGAGAAAAAAAATGCTATTTCAACTTGAAAAATTCTGACAACAGGTACAACACAAATGCTCCCACTTATCAATTAATACCTGGCTGCGATAGTTGAGTGCTTATGGTATCTAACTCGTAATCATAGCGGTTGAGTCGCAGATTAGGGACCTAGTGCCTCTGATAAATTTATCGAAGGTCTCCTTCCGTTAAAGTGGCATGGATGCTTATAGAAAGTGGAATGGCAGATCAAGTCTAGACCATATCGCTTGACAGTGGTTCTAAATTACGAGATCTGTCTCTAGTAGCTGTCGTGTTGCTTCAGAGTGCAATGTATATCAACCAATATCAAATAAAACCTACCAAGAATTACCATCGATCATATCACTACACTGTTTTACGGGATATGTACCCTTTTCCCGTTTATTGTTATTCGTTACATGAATTCCTACCAACGTAAATGTGAAAAACAATTAAGTTTGTATTTTTCTTTTAAAAATCATGATACAGCCAAAATAATAGACTCTTTAATTCTGGGAATTCTGAAAGAGTAAAAATTAAACCTTAAATAAAACACCAATTGATAGCCTTAATTTTAAAAATTATAAATTCAAATTTTATTTTATTCAATTTAGATTTAAATACTGATTACAGTTTTCCATTTTTCATAGTTTTGGAAAAAAACTCAAAAAGTCCTCGTGAAAAGTCTAGTCAGCTCATAATTTGTACGTCAAACCTGAACGGTCAACGCACTACGTTTTTCGACTTTAATAAACACACACTTCTACTACTACTTCAATAATTTGTTTGATTTGAGATCAAATAGCGATTTATAAAGTTTACCTGCTTTCAATATTGAAGTTTATTTCAAGGTAATTTTTAAAATTCATTGATTCTCATTGATGATAATTTATCAATTAATAGAATTAAAGATGCTGTTCTACGTGTTTGGAATTCGTTTTTTTATTTTGAGCGGACAATATTGTTAACTTAAGACAATTCACTAGTTTTGTGTAACTCATATTTCTAAAGTTCGCGAATATTCAATTTTTAGTATCGTATTTATTTAATTTTTGGCTGTGAGTTGGAACCAAAATTTTTACGGCATACTTTGCCTAATGTGTCATATAAGTCATAATTACAACTTTCAATTCAAAATCTTACTATCACATGTTAGTTTAATTCAGTGTTAATATTTTCCTTCAGTTCTAATGTTTTCGATTTGTGTGTAAGGACAATCAAAACTTAAAAATTGATAAATTTATGAATTTCTTGAAATGGTTTTTCCTATTCATAATTTCTTCGAAAGATTTGTGGGTACTTTTTTATTTAAGACTTACCAGTGACTAATTGTCAAAGATCACATGGATCAACTGTAATTTAATCAGCATAAAAATTTCAAAAGAAATTAATCTGGAAACAGTGTTTATCTGACAAGGTTTTTATGAATATAAGTAAGATAAAGGTATTCATTACTTATGAATGGGATGGTTAAAGTGTAGTATTGGGGGGGGGGAGCTTTGCCATGTCAATTTCTTTTGGCAGCCAAAATCGATCGCCAAGCTGCCTCACTTAGTGATAGATGTCCGGAAGCCAGAATGAATTCCTTATCTCACCATAATATCTATGTAAAAATTGCCAAATCCAAAGCCACCCCCATACTACACTTGAGCCAAATGGGATACTTACAGGAATTTATAAATTCTCCTTTTATTTTATATATATATATAAGGAACCCCAATTGACATTTTTTCTGTTCTCTCTAAGAATATTTTTTATCAAAATTCTTGGGTTATTGATTGCTGCATTATCAAGTTTTTTAAAGAAAATTATGTGTCGGATCATAAAAAAAAATATTTCACTACCAAGGAAACTGTTGTATGCATATATATTCATTATAGTACTTACAAATTGACATTATATGAAATGAAGCACATGATTGCCAATTCAGTGCATGTGACACATGCAAAATTGGGGTTGCCTACTTGGCAAGTATCTTGAACGTTGGTGAATGTCGTGACCTTCATTGTTATCATTGTTTAAGTTAATTTTGATACTTCAAAATATTTTTTTTCATGATTTAAATAATATTTATAGTTAACCATAACTGGGTCTAATCAAACACAAAGCTACTTGGATATTATAATTCGAGTTATTTATGATTAAAAAGCAAGGGTAGTAGGGTTAATGTTCTCAGTATCAAAAATTGTTGGTACTTCTGTACTATCGCAACAATGCCAGTATTCGAGATAACTTGCCAATTTGGCAACCATATGCTTTTTTCATATAATGCCGCCAATACAATTACGATAATACATAAGCACCGAACTGTTTTATGAACCAGTAAGAAGTAATCACACAGGAAATTGGATATTTGAATGAAAATTTTTTGGATAGCTTAAAAATAGTTTTTGACAGTTAAATCTATATAGTGCATTAATGAATCAAATTTGTAGTTGATTGAATAAACATTTTGGCTACTTATGTATTATACAATCAAACAATTTTGTCAAATCAAAACATGTTGCCAAATGCTTTGATATGCTTCCAATAGTAGAAAAGTCATTCCAGGCATGTTCAGACAATAATAAGAATGATGGCATTTGGTGACATTTGTTTAATTGCCAATGGTCCTTATTTGGTGAAATTAATAAACAGTATAATACATAAATACCACATTTTTTATGATTTCAGATAATAAAGAGAATTTTTTTTTATGTTGAAGTAAGATTAAATTGTTTCAAATATGACATTGTTTTAATGATTAGGAAAATCAAGATTTCTCGCACCCCAACAATTTTTTTTCAGTTATAATTGGAACTTAAATCACAACATATGATTTATGGATTTATAATAGCCTGTAGATAAATATATAAAATTGTAGTCACTGTAAGCTTTTACATGGTTTTAAATCAAGAAATATAGATATTTTTGAAAAATGATTTGATGGCATGTGGGAGCATTTCTTAAAATAGTAAGTGCCTTGGTGGCTGATGAAAAGAATTTGATACCTGATGTATCTACAAATGTATGATGAATTTATTCTGTTATCACTAAGTTAAATTTAAAACTTGCTGTTAAATGAGCCAAGCTGAAATTGCTGTATTGAATGTCTACACAAGCATTGTGAAACAAACCAAATCATTTAAAAAGCTTACAATGTCTATCCAGAATATCGTCTTGTACCACTGTTGTTATGGTAGGTATTAAATGTGTTTTAGTTATTTTGCTTAAAAAATATAGGTACTTTTTTTATTTGCCGGTGCAAATCTCGCCAAGCAGGCTTTATTGGCAACACACAATGTATGTTACACAAATGTAAAGAAAGTTCTCATTGGTTTCTCATGTATCTTTGATGTATTATGAAAAAGACATTACTGATAAGAAAAGACTGCAACTTGTTTTAAAAATGTGGGGGTAAAAGGTTACCAGCAGGAATATTCCATTTGGTGTCAGTTGTATCATTTTAAGTGACTTTATTGCCTGCACCAGCAAAAAAAAAAAAAAAAAAAGAGTACCCAAATTTTAAATTTAAACATGTTGGGATCTTAATTTAATCATTTGTTTTAATATTATTTATCTTTTAAATTTTAGCCACTTTCATGTCAGGATAAAATTTATGGATTCTAAAATCTCTTAACATTCTTGGCAAAAACATAAGTTATATTTGTTTCGAAATTTATTATAAATGTTTTTATGTCAGATCATATTCATTGAAGGTGTATAAAAGCTCTTAAAATTCATAAATTTTAGATTAATATGGCTTTAAAACTTTTAAATTCTAAATTAAAAAAATACTTTTACATTGCTTTAGGAAGAGAAATAAAGAAAAAAATCATAAGACTTAAAGAATTTAAATTCAAATTGCAAAAACATTCAATTTACTAATTAGTTAATTGAATGTAATTTCACTTACAAATATTATTCTAATACAGTTTTTGGAAAAGCAACATAAGTTCTAAGGACTATTGAGTAGGCAGAAAAGTAATTTGTTTTTAATCTGAAATAAAACAAAATTTTTATTTGGAAAAATTATTTTTTAATCTAACAAATATCTTCCATTCTGTTCAATGACCTTTTGTCATTTTTCTGCTAACTTCATGATTCAAAGTTCTTAGAACTTTTTGTCCTTATCAGCAAAAAAATTGAAGTATATTTTTGGTCATCATTATTATTTATATTTTTACCATTTAAAATTTTTAGAATCTGTGAAATAAGTGATAATTCAATGGGGTAAAATTTGGGCTACACAAGGGATGCACAACATAACTTTTCAACCAAACTCTAATAATTCCATATTTGTTGCTAAATTTGTATAGTAAAGATGCATCAAGCTTAGATCATGGTGTTTTTTGATTAATGCTATAAGAGCCAATCCATTTTAGTTCTTACGTATCATACCAGCAACCAATTTTACTTAGTAGTCACCAAATGATGTTATTGTTTTCATTGATTTGTTACATGCACTGGAATAGTTTTCCACACTGTTGGCTGCCTGTTGTAAAGTCTTTTAATTTGAAAAAAAAAAATCAAAATTTCAATATTTTAATATTTAAAATATTTTGTTGTAACTTGTACATTGTAGAATTTCAGATTTATTTAAAAGCTTTTATCATTTAGAACATATTTCATTTATGAAAATTACTGAAGCTTTGATTTGAATTTAATTGGGTACTTACTTATTATTGTAACCTATTGGTGATATTATATGAAACAAAGCACCTGGTTGCCAATTCAGCGCATAAGACACATATGAAATTGGGGGACCAACTTGGAGAGTTATTAATAGAGTTGGCGATTGTTGCAATAATATGTAGTACCTTTAATTGTTATACATAAGTTTTCTTTGCATTCTACAAATTATTTTGCTTTGTTAATATTTTATGAATTTAAAGAAACATTTTCTAATTAAGTATCATGCACTTTTATTTTTTTAAAAAAGTATTCTGTTTTTTGGTTTTGTGTATTTGCTTAAGACACTCTTATGAAATTCTTAACCTCTGAAATTATTGGCATAACATATTTTATAATTAATCAATTTATACTAAAAGTTTTTGTTTTGACTAAATTAGTATGTTATCTTGTTTTTGAATATCATAATGTTATGATGTCACTGTATTTTTTAAAATTTTACTCTTAAAAGATTACTTATTTATTTCAGATAATTCAGAAGTTAGTCATCAAAGCATCTTCCCTTCTATCACAATGGATGACGATTATGATGATGAAATTGATACTGATCGAGGGTGGTATGATGATACTAATATGGACCCTGATTCAGATTCACCCTCTGCAGAAGATCAAGAAGCAAGAAATGCTATGATACAGGCAGAATGTCTCGAAAAATTCAGCAGTCAAGATTTCATCATGGAACCAGAGATATTTACACAGCTGAAAAGGTATTTCCAGTCCGGTGGAAATCCTGAGCAAGTTGTTGATATGTTATCTGAAAATTACCATGCCATTGCTCAAACTGCCAATTTATTGGCTGAATGGCTGATTATGGCAGGAATGAAAATCTCTGAAGTGCAGGCACTTGTTGAAGATCATTTGCGAGAAGTAATAATTAGACATTTTGATCCTAAAAAGGCTGATTCTATCTTCACAGAAGAAGGAGAAACTCCAGCTTGGTTAACTGAAATGATAGAGCATCCTACATGGAGATCATTAATTTACAAGCTTGCTGAAGATTATCCAGATTGCCTCATGTTAAATTTTACCATCAAGCTAATTTCAGATGCAGGATTTCAAGGAGAAATTACCAGTATTTCCACTGCCTCTCAACAGCTTGAAGTGTTCTCACGCATATTAAAAACTTCAGTTGCAAACTTTTTGGAAGGTGGTGAAGAAGAACTTAAAAAGAACCTTCATGAATTCTCCAGAATGGTCTGCCATGGGGAACATACCTACTTGTACAGTCAAACTCTCCTACATTTACTTGCTCAAGAACCAAGAGGAGGATCAAATATCAAACGTCTTTCTCAAGAAACTAGTGCTTATGTTCAAAGAACTGAACATAATGCTACTCCTATTACTATGGCTCTTACTGGGGCAGCTGCTGTTCCTCGAGCATGCCAAGCATTATCAGCAATGTTGTGTAAAAATGCTTTAAATCCAGCTGATATCACTGTTCTTTTCAAAATGTATCAAGTCGCTGAGCCACCTCCTGTAGAACTAATCAGAGTTCCACAGTTCTTGGATTTACTTATGGACTCGTTATTTAAACCAGGAATGAAAATAAATCCTGAACACAAACCAAAATATATATATCTTCTAGCATATGCAGTCAGTGTGCATGAGACATTCAAGAAGGGGATTCGTAAAAGTGTGAATAAAGAAGAATTAAAAACAACAACTCAGGCTATTGAAAAAGTGCATATGATATGCAATGAAAAGAAAGGGTCTTCTGAATTAATACCAGAACTTGGTACTTTATATCATTGCATTCGTTTTCCCATTGTTGGCTTAGGAGTTGTAAGGTGGGTTGACTTTACAGTTTCTGAAAAAAGCTATTTTAAATTATCCACTGAACACACTCCTTTGCATTTAGCTCTATTGGATGAAGTTGCTACTTGTCATAATACTTTGCATCAAAAAGTTTTGGAGCTTTTGATTCGATTGTTTGAAATGCCCCAAGAAGACTTGGATGTTCTTGTGCAATTGGAAATGAAGAAAATGCTTTTGGATAGAATGGTTCATTTGTTAAGTAGAGGGTGTGCAGTTTCTGTAGTAAATTATATAAAAACTTGCTGGCAACAACAAGACACTGATATTTCTTTAATTCGTTACTTTGTGACAGAAGTTTTGGACATTATTGCACCTCCATATACAGCAGAATTCGTGACTTTGTTTTTACCATTAGTTGAAAATGAAGATATAACTGGCAAAATGAAATTCGAAGGTGGAAATGATCCTGTATCTGAATTTATTATGCTTTGTAAAACAAACTGTTTAGCACCCATTTAATAAGAATGGTTCTAGAAATAAACAATTTTAATTTTTTTGGTTGTACTATATTGGTTCAAGCATTATATATAAATATGTGGTTGCTTATTTTTAAAACGAATAAATCAAATATTAGTTGGTAATTATTAGGCATGAAATTTTGTATTGTTTGGTAAAAATAATAGTTGTTTTGATTTTCATTAATTTATTATTTCATATATTTTCATTATATTTCCTGTTTTCTATTGATTGTATGCTATCTTATAATTAACGAAGGATTAAATGGGAAATCTGTTATCTTATATATTTTTATTGAAAATTAAATGTTAAATTAATGTTAAACAAAGCACATTTTCATTTTGTTAGAGAATTTCATGGTAATTTTTATTGTTGATATATTTTAAGATTAAAGGATTTTTAAAGCTTATGATTGTTTTTGAATATTACATACTCATACATATTTCTAGCTTTTAAATTTTGATGTGTGATTTCCTGGCACAAGTCCTGGCTAAGCAGGGACGTAGCCACTGTCATATCAAAAATACAGGACCCCAAAATGCATAAACAAGAAATCTGAAAGTGTTAATGAGCCCCAATAAAGAGCTCCCAAGGAAGTTTGATACAGGGCCCTTTTAGGACTATGCCAGTGAAGCTAAGCAAGATTTTATAAAAAATTTAATTGTTATTTGTGTTTATGTTTAAATTATATATATATTTGACACATCAAATTGCATCTTTTAGACTGCAAAAAAAAATCTCGCATTATTGATTGGGGTTTGAAGAGTTTTGAATTTCATGAATCTTAATAACATTAGTAGAGAAGTTAAATAGAACTTCGAATAACCAATATAAAGTTTCGTGTAAAAATATTTTTTTAAAACTGTGTAGTATATTTACATTTTTATATATCAAGAATAATAAATTACATGGGGAGTTGTAATCAAGTTTTTATATTTATGTTGTTCAACTTAAACTCAAAGTGCTAGATGTTACAAATAGGGGAGAAAGTTTTTGTTTGTTTGGAATAATTTTTTTTAGTAATTGAAATTGATATTTTTACAAATATGTTTAAAATATATATGCTGTTCACACAAAAATACCATTACTTAGAATTATTTTCCGTATTATATTTCCATCATATTAGTTTCTATTATATATCTAATTATGGTAGAATTCAAATTTCATTTCAGCTGTACTTTGTATTAATTTTTTTATGCATTAGTGAATTAAAAATAAATTTTAAAAAAAAAAACTTTTCTCACATATTGCTAGTTAAAAAATATTTTTTTTTACTATGCTGTCATTTTTTTATTCAGCCTGTAATGAAATATATATATACAGTCAACTCTCGTTATTTCAAACCTTCGATAATACAAAGCTCTCGGTAATTCGAAGTAGATGCTCAGCCCCCTAGAAAAACTCTCGATGTTTCGAATTAAAACAAATGTTTTGGTACACTCACTATTTCGAAGTAAAATCTGTAGCTGGCCAGACTACGACACACTATAATTCGAAGTTTAATTTTTTATAGCTCTTGACAATTCGAAAATTCACTATCATGTAGAGTCCTTTAGCAAACAGGTTGGAGCTTACATGTTTTGTCTCTGCGTGTCTTCCCTGTAATGTAGCTCCTCTTTGTGATGAACATATGTCTGCCATCCATTCTTTATATTTCTTGGTTCCTCAAGCAAAAAGACACTTTTATTGCTTTCCTTCTTCAAATGGACAATAGGCCATCAGCACTTGTTGTCAGTCATCCATATTTTTGTTTAACACATGGCTTTGCTACACATGTGTTCAGAAAGGATGGTCCAATATTGTGAAGAAGAGATGTATAGGATAGTGTATTTTGCATAGACCTGACATGACGATTTATGACTTATGGTGTGTGGCACCAAATAGGGCCTGGATCAGACCTACCTTGAAGAACCAATGGTGTTGGGGACAGTGTCTGACTTAACTGATAACAGATTTTTTCATCAAGAAAGATTACTTATGTACAGTATGTATTCTTTTAATAATTGTTTTTAATACATACATAAATGTATTCTTTTAATACAGGACTTTTAACTTCTGTATAGTATTTATAATGTATATGTACTTTAATATAATTTTATACATCTGCACAATTGTTGTTTTATTACACAGTTTCAAATTTAAATGTTTTAGAAAAATTTCTTTGTGTATTTTGGAGTTTTTTTTTTTTTTTTTTTTTTTTTTTCTGTGTATTTTGGGAGTTTTTTCCTACCCTCTTGATAATTTGAAGTTTTTCATTGGTCCCTCCAACTTCGAATTATCGAGAGTCGACTGTATATTTTTTTCAAAAAAATTTTTGAGTTAAATAGACATATCACACTCATCCAGTTTAGATAATATCTCTGAGCCACAAGGGGAATTTTAAAATAAATCCTGAATGTTTGTTTTGCTGCACATGAGTTATCTCCTAAAGCTGACAATCTGCTCTTAAAAATATGGTCTATTTCTCTAGAAAAACATTTGCTCAGAAAATTCTTTCTTTTCCGCCTGAATGGTATCCTTATCACTTGATCATGGTTCAGGAGAACTAGACAAGTCACTAACTTTTCCTAAACTGGGTTATTCATAATTCCCTCCAAGGTTTTGAAGTGCTGTTGTAAAAAACAAGATATCAATCATTGGCATGGCCAAGTAATTTTAGCGCGTTTTTCACATGTTGTATTTTACAATAATGCAACTAATGAACTTTTTACTAACAGAAAGTAGTGTATTGTACTAAAAAAAATTTAAAAATTATTAAATTTAAATATGATTCGGCTCATCTAGGGCACAAATGCCGAAAACCCGAGGTCAATTGGTTGCTTATTGGCCGAGAAAAAGGTACGACAAAATATGGAACGAAGACGAAATTTGCGTCCTAATAGCGCTTTTGTTCCACTACGTGAAAAACGCGCTAAAAGTTAAGTCAATTCGTACTTTGGATGGATGAATAGAAAGTATTTTATCCACGATTGAAAATTTGAACAAGATATATATATATATATAGTAGAACGTCGTTTTTCCGAACGTTTATTATCCGGACCAAAGTCCGGATACGTTTCGCAATTGCTCAACAGCTGTTTCGCGTGTGGCCAAAAGTGACGGGAAACCTAAGGTGAGGGATATTTGGGGAATTTCAGTTATGTGATTTGGTAAACAACTGCGCGGAGTATTAGATCAGTTCGTTTCTTAGTGAGATGGCTCTTTTGTTGATGTAGAGACCTGGATGGCATGAGATGCAGAAGGCTGAGGATTTCAAATGCTAAATGATGACGAAATTGTGACTTCCGTGCAAGAAGAATCCGACCCTGTCGACGAGGAAACGGATGAAGACGAGGACAACAACGAGAGTAACAGGTCCATCAAATGCTGACGCGTTTCTGTGTTAGAGACAGCTATGGAGGGGTACGAATAGCAATCAGAGTGCTGTCCTATTCAACTACTGCTGCACAAGAAAATCTTGGACCTTGCTGCCAAAAAACGAAGGTGTACAATGGTACAGCGAAAAATAAGTGATTATTTTCCACAATAAAGGTAAAAGTGAGAAATTTCACACCTATTTTGCTTTTTCTTCAAGCATGTTTTCTGCATGTGATGATTTTTAATATTCGTATGGTGTCCGGTTTAATATTCTGCATGGATGTATTCAGTTTTCGGTTATCCGATCAATCGCGTATCCGAACGGTGTCCGGTTCAAATTGATTCGGATAAACGACGTTCTACTGTATATACATAAATAAATTTCTCTATATATACATAGGGAGAGAGGGAACTAATAGTAGGAATTGAAAAAAGAGCATGATTTGTCTGCATTGTTGGAACAATGCACATCCGGTTTGGCTGAAACACCGGTATTCGACGCCAGCTTTTGTCATTGTTTTGTTACATTGTTACAACAATCTAGATAAATCTAAGTTAGCGTCGAAAACCGGTAATTAATGATTTGAAAAACTATATTAACATCAAATGTCACCCACTACAAACTTAAAAGTTTTTATTTGAACTTGATTCGATGATTAGAAATTTTTTATTAACGATTGAAAATTTGAACAAGATATATATATAGAGAGAGAGAGTGTGTGAGCTAATAGTAGGAATTGAAAAACTAAGATAAATACTAGGAAAAAAGAACATATGAAAGAATACAAAAGAAATTCGTTTTATTTACATATTTTACGCGTATGTGAGCCCTTGATCATACAGCATACAACAATGGAATAATCCAGTTCTTGTCACACTTGGAGGGAATTATAAATAAAGCCCCAGAATTAATTTAACCTAAAATCCATGTAATTGAATTGTAAGTATTGGATTGAGTACAAACATAGTTAATTGCTAACTAATGAATAAGTCTAATGTTAATGGTTACATTTATATAAAAAAAGTTTTTTTCATTTTTTAAAGACGCAGGAAAGTTACAATTATATCTTCGACCAACAGAAATAACTAGGGCCATTGTCTTAGTAGCTGATTTTAATATAGCATATATGTGTCTGTTCTCCAAAATGTCACCCAATATAATATAAGGTTTTAAAAGAATTTCTCTGCTCCAAAAGGTAGGAGTCCCCCTCAAGTGGGGATGAAAATTAAAGATGTGATTTCCTCCTCAATCCTTGATGAAGCATGAAAGTTGAATAAACACAAAATTATAAAGATTAAATTCCATATGTAAAGGTTTGAAACATGAAAAATTATTTGTGAAACTACCGGAATATATTGGTTATAAATTTTAAAACTGTATTCCGTTTAACCTTTTGTGTTTTATACTGAAGGGAACTTATTCTTCTAATGAAATGATGAGAGAGGTATATCCATCTATGTGTCATCCGTATCACTAAACCATTGTTCAAAAGGACTAGTTCAAGGTCAGTCACCACCATTTTTATGATTATATTAATTTAAACCAAATCCCTGAAATTGAATTATAAGTATTTCATCAAGTACGCGAATTGACATTAATAAACATTGAATTGGGAACTAATGATGTAAGTTTAATATTGATGGTTACATCCCTTTTTCTTAGACATTGGTTTAAAAGATTCTGGGAAAATTACAATTGCAATATCTTAGACAAACAGGAATAATCGGCCATTTACTCTTGCTAAATGATTTTAATACAACATATGTGCTTTTAGCCTATAACAGGGATCAGGAACCTGTGGCACGCGGTTCAATTCTCAGTGGCACTCTGCACTGAGACTCTACAAATTTGTCCATTTTTGAGTAGATGGGAAGTTGATAAATTTGTAACGGGCCTTATTTGACATACATCTTCAGAATTATGGGCATTTATGGAATTACGAAAAAATCTGAAAGATAACTCTAAAGATTTTTTAAATTTCGAATGGCAGATTACAAGACAACTGCAAACAAAATGAGAAACAGAGAATATTTTGACAAAAAACAAAGGATAACTCGAAAAATAATGAAAGAAAAAAAAATAAGAAAAGAAACACAAGTTCACAGTATAGTCTATAAATCACACATTTTGTGTCTGGCCTTCCAATATCTGCTCCACATGGATTCAGAGCTGAGTGCACGGCAGCGTGCCAAATGAATGGCGTCCATTTCTTCATTGGAGTCGCACAGCTTACAAAGTGGACTCTAGACAATGTCTATCATGTTTAGATGTTTGGGCAGGCAGTCGTGGCCAGTGGTGATTCGAAAATCGGCCATAACTCTAAAGATAAACTTACAGATATTTTGTAAATTATTGAATGTCATTTCTGAAGAGATTTAATTGTTAAAGAGAAAACTGCACTCTGTTTTCCGTGTTTGGTTCTACATATTTAAGTAAAAAATATTTCCTCATATGAAAAATATTTAGACAGCAAAGAAATTGTTCAACAACTGAATGCTCAGAATCGTGTCAAACTGAGTCGCAAATTATGCCCCTGATTTTGGGATACGAAAGTAAAAAGTTTAAAGTCCTAGGTTTGCCTTAAAATTTTCATTTATCTTTTTGTTTAACTATAACGAGATGAGAAATACCTATGTTTTAAATTGTCTATTTCTTATTTTAATTAATATGTTTAAAAATCCATAATATGTGTGCAATTTTAATATTTTATTTTTGTTGAAGAAATAGTTATATTTGATGCTGTTATGTTAAGACATATCTTAAGACGATGCAAAACTAATATATAATAAAACGAGAAACCTACGTATGTGTTATAGACTTCTATTCTCTGACTCTGCACACATTGTCGCTGAAATCAAATTGTTTCAAAAATGTCCTACTGTGTGGCACGCTGAATCCTATTGGTAGGTTGGTTTGGCACGTCACAGCTAAAAGGTTGTTGACCCCTGTGCCATAGTAGTTAATTCAAACATGATGAAAGAAATATTAAATGAAATAGACTATATGATTTGGTAAAGTTTTCAGTTGGGAGAGAGTTTATTTACGATGCAGCAACTTGTGTACCCATATGTTATAAAAGTAAATAGTCATGAATATTTAAATTTTTGGAGAGTGGTTTGAGGACACTCAATAACGCTGCTTTTTGAATTTTAACAGAGCCGCCCCTGATAGGGAGAAACAAGAACAAATTGACCCATGTAAAGCACGGAAACACTACAAGGAGAAATTTACCAAACATTTAGTATTTCTTAGATTTAATTAAAATATTTTGGCCTGAGACAAATTTAAAACAATTACTTTTGTTAACTTCATTTGAGTTAAATTAAGTGTATTGATTTTCTCTTTAGATCTAAATCAACATTTTGTGTACTTAGTAGATTTCAGTTAATGCCTTATTAGAGAATTTGTGAAATTTTTCTTTTTGTAAATTAAAAAAAAATGCATTTACAAGCCATTTTTTTTTATTTTACCTTACTTTTTTTTCAAAAATTTGTCTCTTCACACTAAAATTGAACCCTTGTTTTGTCTATAAATTATATATGTATATTTAAACTAAATTATACGTAGCATATGTTCAATGATATATTCCAAAATTTAATTAAAATTTATTAATAAGCAAATAATCCATATACACTCATGGACAAAAAAATTAGCGCACCAAGAAATAATTGCGGGATCGTAACGAAACTTGGCATGATGGTACATGTCGTAGAGATAAGCAAATTAATAGAAATGCAGCGTGATTGCGCATTACGTATAGCCGGTAGAGGGCGTTTAACGTCGTTCTCCGTGGAGTATAAAACAGGTAACCAAGGCTTGTTTGAGTGTGCTGAATCGTTTACAAAGGAAGCGCCGAGGTAGACATGCCATTACGCCATTTTTGAAGACAATATGAGCAGCTGTCGCAGTTTGAGAAGGGGAGAATCATCGGCATGATGGAAGCTGGGCGGTCAACTAGGCGAGTAGCTCGTCAATTAGGCCGCTTTGATTGTGTTTTGAGGAGGTGTTGGGATCATTGGATCCGAGAGATGTCATTTACACGAAGACCAGGCTCAGGACGCCCTCGACAGACCAGTCGTCGAGAAGACCGTCACATCGTAAGAAATGCACGCGTACAGCCTGCTGCTTCATCGGCCGCCATCCAGGCACAGGTAGCCTAGGCCCCTGGGTCTTCTCGAACCATACGAAGGCGCCTGGCTGAAGGACATTTGGGATTGTGCGCCCATTACGCGTGCTGCCCTTGACGCCCACCTATCGACGCCTCCGTTTGTAGTGGTGCCGCGCACGAGGAAACTGGACTGCAGCGAAATGGAACCAGGTCGTTTTTAACGACGAAACCAAATTCAATCTCAGCAGTGATAACAATCGTGTTTGTGTGTGGAGACCCCATAATGAGCATCTCAAACCTGCCTTTGCTTTACAGCGACACACCGCTCCCACAGCTGGTGTGATGGTATGGGCTGCCATTGAAGATCGTAATGCGCATGTGTCAGGTTGTCGGGCTGTTCTCATTTTCAAAGGAAGGGTGAGTCACCTTACTTTTTGGTCTTACCTTGTATAATAAAGATTTAACGTTTATTAACATTTCCATTTCATATTTTATACTTGTGTATAAAATGCAATGTGTGTGTGCGCGCGCAAGTACTGTGTTTAAGCGTAAACATCTTTCAAAATGTAGAAAAATACTAGACTTTAGAACAGTGGCGTAGTTACGAAATGATTTTTTGTTTTGTTTTGTGAACCCGATTGGTAATGTAACGTTGTGACCCCAAGTTTGCTTAAGTCCTGAATAGCAATAGGGATCACACAGCTTCAGTAATAAATTATTTTTTATTAATAGCTAACGCAGAATTTACACACATTTTATTGTATCTATAAGATATATCTTTTGCACATCTAGTGATCCACCAGGTACCATCGACTGTTGGGATCGTTCTCAAGGGTCTGCAACTGGATATCGTACTGTCCCAACACCTCTTAGATAGAAGGCCTCTGCGTTAAAACGAAAAGAGTGTGTAACGTCACACATAGTAGGGAGAGCGTGTCAACACTCCACTAAATTAAATTTCTTGTATCTCGCTTCACAGCCTTTTTTCACCAATCGCCAAGTCCCCAGTCACTTGCCGATCTGTCTCTTTAAAGCCCCTGGGTGGGCCTCCCTCCTCCCACAATTTCTGATTGATAGGAACATGGATCTGCATCCTCAGTCTCGGTCCCAATCAAAATTAGTTCTTCTGGGACAAAAGCTTGTATGGATTGTGATCCTCATGTCACCGTTCATCGTAAGCCACATGAAGGGCCTATAAATTGACCTATCACTTCAACACTGAGAATACAATCCTTGACATTTCTTCCTCACAAGAGCCGATATTCCCTTCCATACATGTGTAGCATGGCCACATGTCAGAGGGAACATAAACAGGGAAAAGCGTTGAAACAGATGTGTCCCATCTATAGTTCACTTTGAAGAAAAAGCCATCTGGCGATTCTGTTCGCCTCAGGGAGTGAGGAAAAAAAGAGGGATAACAAACAACTGTATGAGAGACGATGCTAAAGTATTCTTATTGTGGAAGATTTAACACTTTATCTCAAAACTTTAAATATATTAGCTGTTCACCACTACTGTGCACTCAATATTTACCTGCAGTAAATGCCCGATATTAGACTCTTTGATGTCTTTCTATTCGTCCTTTGTGAAATACTCTTTTATCTTTTTCAAATTTTAGGCTTTAATTCAATTTTAATTTTAGCATTTTCAACATATTTCTCGCATTCTAACAAAACAGCACATTCATGTGATTTTTTTGGACCATTTTTAGTTCCGTCTCGTTATTCACGTATGGTTTCAATTACACATTACCTATCTAGAAGCCATATACGACAATACAGTGGCGTGTGTGTGTGTGTAACGTACACCCCCGCAACGGGAGGGGGGTTCCAGGGTTCTAGGGGGACCAAAGCTTGACTGTCACCAAATCTACCCTTTGTAAGATCCAACTTGGGGGGCCCAAAGCCTGTCTCTGCTGGGGGGCGCAGATGTTCTCAGTTACGCCACTGCGACAATAGTACCCAATTCTTAACCAACTAAGACTCCAAATAATATATATAATAATATATATATCGCTGTCTTTATGAAATAAAAATCTTTTACCAACAGTATTGGATGTAATTAGGTGTTTTCAAAAAACAAAGTTTAATTTTGTAAGTTTCTTAATAACATTTTTGCTTTAAAAATTGGCACTCTTCTGTAACATTTGTTTTGATATTTTAATTAAAGCGTTTCAGTATTTTTGGGATTTTCCAACAACACAAAGGGGTTTTTCTTAATGATGCTGCAACTCTTTTAATCTCGAAGAGATAAGATTTCCGGAAAGACGTTGTCCTACCCTATCCTTTCAGGAAACTCTATGACGTGGATAGAATTGATGGAATCTTGTACTGATCTTTTGAAGGCATAAAATGACTGGGAAAAATGTGAAAGTTAAAAGGAAAATAATATCTTAGTAAACAACAAACTACTTCCTTTTTTCAAGCGCATATAGTAATAATTTTCTAACATTTTTTTTTCAAGTGCTTCAGTTATTTTTATAATCGAAGAAATGAAGTGAAATTTCTATAAAAATTATTTTGCTTTTATGAATTAAAAAATATATAATTCGAATCACATTCAGTTAAAGGTGATCTAGGATTACGGTTGTATTATCTGTATGTCTGACATATTCCGAAGCCTAGAAACCCCACAGATATTTGAAGACCGTGTTTTTTCTACAGAATTTTCTCTTACATTATTTGATGTTTTAATAAGCTAAACATCTAAACGACCACCAAAATTAATGCATTTTGCTTGGGATTGTAATAGCCTGTTGATAAAAAAGATGGTCTTGAATAGTGAGTTTTTATTATGTGCAATCATTATGGGACATATGCATTAATATTTAATTGAGATTCAAAGTTCTCGAGTATTTATTGTACGAAAATTTAAAGATTTAGGTACTATCTCAAATTTAACTGTTATTTATGAAAATTAAAAACAATAATCCCAATGTAAAATATAGTGTAACATTAATCATGATCTGCATAACTCAGTTAAATTGTTTACTTCATTTTTAACCTTTCAGTTGGTGAAGCAATTTTTATGCATGTTTCAGAAACGTGTTGATCACATATTGTATTATTACTGACACAAAGAATTGAAACACAGGTGAAACAAAGGTGTGATTTGCTATATCTTATCAAAAACATATATTTTAAATTACAATATTTGCTTGTTTACTGAATCCCAGTTGTGAAAGTTACATATTTTCTGTTCTTGAAATGAAACAAAATAATTCTTTCATTCAGCAATATATATATTGCTTTAAATATATATATATGTACCCAATTAATTTTTTACTCGGTAGATACGTTCCTTAAAACACCGGGGGGGGGGGAAATCGTGTAGAAAATACATGCGACCTATCTAAAATTTAGAAATATGTTCCAAAATTCAAAATTTTAAAAAATTGTGAAAGACGAAAAATCTTTAAATATTTTCCCAAAAAACCATGCAAAAAAGTAATAATAACATCCATGTTACATATTTATAAAACAAAAATAATTCATTTTTATTACAAAAAATTAATATTAATGTACAATGAAAATTTGGTTCTAAAAGTTCAAATTTGAAATTAGGAATAAAATTACTAACAACTATTCATCGCTATTTGATAGCAAGCGTGCATGTTTAGTACGAAGTGGATCAAAAATGCTATCATCAGTAAATTTGTCAGGTATGTCTAGCACAACTGTCGGTTTTGATTCAAATGAAGAATTACGTTCGTTATTGACGGCATTTTTTTTTTTTTTTTGTAATTAGCGGCTGTTTGTTTCTTAAAGTATCCCACTGGTTGCGACAACTTTTTTTTTAAAAAAGGAGATATAGGGATTTTTTTTGTTATTTTTAGATTTGTTTAGTGCATTTTAAGAAAAATGTGCTAAAATTAAGAAGAGAAAAAGAAATTATTATTACTAAAATGGGGAAAAAATAGGTAGAAATTGACAAAAAATGCATGAACGCGGCCCATTCTGCACCAAAGGTTTATTAACAAATTTTCAATTTTTTCAATCTAATGTGTTGCTATATTATTCAATTTTGAAATGACCTTCGGGATAAGAGATATTTTCTTTTTTACAAAAACTAGAGCACTTTATCTCGGTTACTATATGAAAATGCTTAAAAAGACAGTGGTTATATTCACATAAGGGACTGCAAATGTTGTAATAAAACAGTGATTGATAAATCTGAAAGTTAAAACAATTCTACTATTATACAGAACTTACAGAAAAAATTTCAGTTAATTATGTTCAAAACTTTTTTAGCAATCGCTGACCCCGTTTGATTATTTTCAAAAAATCACATTTCGAGTAAAACGCGTTTTAAAGTATGACATCTTGCTTAAAGTAATGGCATCTGCTTTTACTAAAACACTTGTAGTTTTTGTTCTAGTAAACGGAAAATGATAAACTTGGTATTTTTATAAAGCTAATAAGATGGCCCATAAAATAAAATCATAAAAAAAATTTGTCAATTTTTGGCAAAATTCACAGTTTTAGGGTAGTCGGATACCTTAAGTTGCCTATATAATGCTTGATATCCTGCAATACAAAACTTAAGACTACGTTGAAATTTTAATGCACACTGTACATCAGGATCATGAATAAGAAAATGTTTTTCCCAACTTGTGGCAAATTTCAAGCTCCCGAGAATTAAATCAGCTGTTAATAACTGAACTTCACATTTGATTTCGTCATTATTTTCTTTATTATTATAAACTGATCAAATCGCCCCCATCCAAAGGACACTAATTCCATAAATTTTTTTTGAGATTCATACCAGAACAAAAAATGTGTGTAAAAAATTCTTTAAATTCGTGTACCGTGATATTTCAAAGTCCTGTAAAAAGGAGGAAATGGATGTATATAAAATAAGGACTTATGATATATATACATATAAAGGACTGGGTCGTGGGTAGTCTAGTGGTTAGAGCATTGGACTCCAGACCTGAAGGCCTGAGTTCGATGCCACTAAATACCACCGATTACACACGGAGCACGTACTCGTTAAATCAGTGGGTCCGAAAGTCTTGTGGGCAGTTGCAGTAGAAACCACGAGTGCAGGGGGCTGGAGAATATTTATCTCCCCTTCAGTTCCCTGTCTAAATTATGGAGGTGGAGATAGGTGGTGTCGCCTTCTATCGTTAAGAAGTCCAACCTGTGTGTATGTGTCTCACAGACTCTGGCCACTTTCATTCCTTCCCTTCGGGAAGGACACAACAACAACATATAAAAAGGATTCCTATGTATTTCAAATTAAATAAAATGTTTGGTTATTCTAATTATGATTTCTCCTATTCGGAGATGCATGATAATCCTTTTCTGTTCGATGTGTTTTATTATTTCTGTGAAAACTCTGATATTTTCCATCGAAAGATAATTTTTTCCGAATAGATTTGATTATTGCTTCTGTAATATTTTACCCTAGCTCTAGGAAACGTGAGACCGTAAATTGACAGTATAAATTGTATATTAAACATTTTTTCCCGTTTATTCTAACAATATTTCTATAAATATTTTTGTCATCTGGGGCATCCGATTTGAAAATTCGTTTTTCTGTCAGGAAAGATAATTTTTAACAGCAAAATGTACATATTTTTTTTATCTAGTTCTTTTATTCAAATTCTGTTGCTAATGAGGATGCAAAGTCTTTATTTATTATGAAATAAATATACAACGAACATACTCACTTTTCATAATTAGGGATTTTAAATAAATAATTTAATTTATTAATGTAAAATCTAAATTACATGAATAATTTTAGAATATTAGAGTTCTAAAATTAATTTTATTCCCGAAGTGTTCCACATATATTTAAAATTCAATATTCAAAATCTCATCTTAAATTACATGAGATCTTATAAGAATGACTAGAATTTAATGTTTGAACTTCAAATTATTGATTTAAAAAACGTAGGGAATTTTTTATTGGATTTATTGTAAACAGATGCCTGTTTTATATGCACAGGAATACTACATATAACGCCTTTCTGACGAGAAAGTGCAAATAAAAAAAGGTTTTGAAATTAGATTATATAATTCAAAACGAAGCGAAAAGAAGTCGCAGAATATAGCAATGTTTTGTCCAAAACTTCTCTTGAGATAGAAAACGTTTTATTTAATATTTATTTTAAAGTACATAATGCTCTCTTTTGTATTCAACACTTTTCGCATTATACCATTCCGATGTCAGTTTTAAAAGGAATTAGATATGTTATTCAGCTTATACCATATTTTTTTAAAAACGAATTTATAATATTCAATGGCGTTACACGTAATGATGTTATTTTCCTATGGTCAGTGCTCTTATTATACTTCCCTAAGTAATTTTTAAGAATAGCATCTGGAGCTTATGACAATAATTTGTATTAATTGATTGTTATTGTTTGAGATTTAAGCTATTTAATATTAATTGTCGGCCATTTAACCATGAACAAATATGGTTATGTTATATTTTATTAATGAAAGACAAAAAATATGTGACTGCTATCTCCGGAAAAAGGTGGAAACACTTGGACCAACTGCCATGCAATGACATCACTTAACCGGATATAGAGATTTCACGTCATGATGGACACTATCTGACTGGACTGTGTCCGCGCAGCTCAAACATTTACTCAATTTGTTTTTCTTGCCATGTCTAAGATTAGTGGTATAGGCTATCGAGATATTTTAAAGAGAAATGGAGTTTTAGAGTTTCTGTAAGGAGGCCCATTAAATGATGGTTTTCCAGGTTTTTTTTTTGTAAAGCTAACAAAAAAATGTTTTGATATGTTTTTATCGTATTTTAAAAACAATGTAGTGGACATTTTCAGATTTCCTGCAGTAACACGAAAGCTTCGATACATACGACCGGAAACTAAGTGTTGTATTTCCTGTTTTGTAATACGAGTTTCTTCTTTGAAGGGTTTCTCTTAAAAAACTAGCGTGTTCTTTCAAGTCATTTTACATGCACCATGAATTATCTCACGATATTTTACAAATGGATTAGCATAATTTCGTGGATTTTACTTTTACATGAGGCTTCAGGTAAGTGGTGAAGATTTTAGCTGTTAAATTATCATTAAGGTCCTCGTATGTCAATAATTACAAATTAGCATTCTCTTTTTTTAAATGTTTTTTATTTAAAGTTTCATTTTAATAACGATTTTATTAAAGTTATATGAAATGAATGTAATAGAATTTTTAATCAATTTTTTAAAATATTTTTAATATTTCTCTTAATTTGAGATTCTTAAAATTTGTATATATACACAAAAAATTGTGTGGAATTACAAAACGTTCATAAAAAGCTCTTTGGAACATTATTTTGAGCTATCACTAATTAGAAATGTTTCAGATATTTAGTTTTGTTATGCAAGTAAATTTGATAATAAACCAAAAGTGTTGATAGTCATTTACTTAAGAAAACGTGGCATCTGTTAGAAAAATTGTAAAATGAAACAAAGAAAATAAAGAGACAAAGTATCAGATAAAAAAAAAACTAGCTTGTAGCTTTTAAAATTTTAGTTATTGTTTTATTTAAATATAAATAAATTCTGCACAAATTAATTGCTTCATTATTTTAAAATACGTGAATTGACTATACTTGAAGCCAATATTTAGTTTATAGCTTATGATTTATGTAAAATAAATTTCAAAGAACTTAATAAAACATGTGAAAACCCCCGTGACAGAAACGCCGTAACAAGTACAAAGAGTTTAGAAGTTTATCACGTGTTCTAAATTAAAATACTGAAAAAGAAATTATGTTTACATTTTTAAGTAGGTTATCCTTAAATCCAGTTTTTATTACTTTTATAAGAAACTGTAATTTTTATCTAAAAGTATTGTCTTTTTGGTAACTCTAATATTTATGGCGTTTTAATACAATAACTATTATTGTGTTGAAATTTTGAGTAATTTTTTAATTAAAAAATCTTATTCATGTTTTGTGTTTTCGAAATAATTTAGAATTTTCTCTTTGTTTTCCCTTATACTATTTTCATAAATAATCTTTATTGATTAAATATAAAATTTTTATGACAAATATTTCAAACCATGATTTAGAATGAAACACTCTAAAAGTTGACTATTTAAAATAGCATATGTTGAAATTTTTTTCAAACACTTCAATGTGACTTACAGCTTTAAGAAAAATAGAATTCCATACAACGAAATTCTTACTTTTGCTGCATTTCTATGAAGTATCTAAGCTTACTTATAAAATAAACAATCTTTTGAAAATGTTGGGATTGTTTCAAGTATAATTCATGAGAAATTGTTTAGGTTACAAATTATATTTTTTAACTAAAATTAAATTTTATTGCAGTTATTTTTATGTTATTTTATTTACACTTGTTTCGGTATAAAATAAGAATATTTCATTAAAATACAATACATTCAATATTATGGTAAGTACTAAAGTTTTGCCTCAAAAATTTTAAATTCCCTGCTTGCAGTTTATTCCCTACATGCAGTTTAAAACTCAACAAGAAATATAAAGAATAAATTTTTCACGTAATTTCATTGCAGTTTGTTAAATTATCGCAACTTTTTAGAGAACACATATTAAATTTTTTTGTATGATTATTAGATAAAAACATTTTTACTTATCCTAAGATCCAAACCTATGATATGCATTAATTTAAACTGACTTTAAAAATTTAGAAGGGTTAAGTTACTTTGTAGCATAATATATTATGTATGTATAATATATTAAAGAAACGATAAATTCATTTTGTATCTGTGTGCTATAAATTAGTATTTATTCAGGAAGTTGTCCATAAAGTATTGTATATTCCATATTTTTTACGATAAAATAAATTATTACAATTAATTCGTTAAAAAATCATATAAATATACCTCGTTTGGAAATTTTGTATTTTAGTCACATTCATGTTTATATCCACACGAAAAAATGTACTGACAATAATGAATTGCAAGTACGAAACACACACACATTATTTTCCACATTTTATTTATATATTTTACGACTACCCCTTACGAAAAATGCGGCACTATGAAAGAATCGTTTGAAATTTACTCCACGTATTAAAAAAAGTAGCTTAAATAAATGGTCAAATTTACATTGCAATAAAACTGTGTAGTAAAATTTACAGTGCTGCTGGCAGGCATAGGAATGAGAGCCTATTAACGCTTTGGCTTCAGATCATGCATATCCTGAATGTCGTGCTGAGAAGTGACAGTCAGCCTAGCTTCTATTTCATGCCAAAGTTCAGCCAAGTTTTCTGCCCAACGAGTGATACGAGCGAATCACTGCCCTATATAATACCAGACATGATCAATGGATGGCACATTCAAGGAACATAGAAGCCATGAAGAAGCGAAATTTGTCGTGTACTGAAGAAAGCTTGTATGTTCCGAACAAAATAGTAGTACAGCTCCTGGAATACTTTACTGGAGAAAGTAGGACATCATGCTTCATAACTCATTGATGTAGAGTTCACTCTTCAGGATACCCGTAATTTGAAGTACGCAGGATCATTTATGAAATCCAATATTGACCTAAACCAGGGGAGGCCGACCCGCTGCACGCGTGCCACAGGGTGGCACGGCAGAGTTGTAATAGTGGCATGCGAAGGCTTACTAACCAATTTTTTTTACATTTTTAATGAAACATTATTTTATACCTAGCCTAACTCATTGAACCTGTAAACAAGTATTACCAATAAAACTTAATTTTTTTAAATCTTATTTGTTATATTATTTTTAAATATATACTACTTAGACGCATAAAAAAATGTACTATTGGCGTAAAAGTCTTATAAAAATCTACAAGTAACATTTTCCCACCTTTTCATGATTTTCGTGTTGGGAAAGTTGGAAGTGGCACGCATAATTATTTTATGCCAGATAGTGGCACTCTTCCCAAAAAGGTTGGCCACCCCTGATCTAAACCATAAATTCAGGCTTTCGTTTCGTTATGACGTCAACTAAGACATTCCGGGAGAAGTGGTTGTTTAGTGCCTGATAGGTAAGTATCTATCAAAACAATCAAGATAGTAGGGGAGGGGGGCTTATTGGAAAATATAACTTGTCAATGATCGGATCATCTTCGACTCTTGGCAAGCCTGTTGTAGCCGGAGGTGTCAAAGATTCAAATTCGAGGGAATTTTGCTCAGAAGAATATTTATGTGTACACCAAACATTAAATCCCGATTTTCTTAAGTAATAGTGTATGATTGGCAAAAACAATATTTTTATTGACTTGCTGTAGTAACTATACAGTTTATTAGAATAGTAAAGTAAAATAAAAAGGAAATAGTAAAAATAGTCATGAAGAGAACAATAATATTATATAATGCATATAATGCATTCATATTTATTCAGTAAACGTGTGATAACGGTTGGTTTCCTCATACATCCGAACCCTCTTGTCTACCTGTAAACCCGACCAAATATGTGGTGAGAAACAGAATAATCCACAGACATGATTTCAGTATAATCAATTTATTAATACCAATTAGCAATCAGACACAATACAATTCTAATTAAGGTAGCTGATATATAGTAGAGCGCGGAGGTGAGATTCTATAACACGGGGATACTACTACAGACCCTCAACTGAATCTAAGACAGCTTAAATACGCTCAAATATAACTACGTTTCATACGAATAAACTAGCTTCTACTTAATCAAACGCACAGTACCTGAGCTTTTTATGCCTCGGATCCTACATGGAAACTTACAGGTGTTCTCTTCGGCTTGTTCAAATGTTCGTTGGCTCCACGCTCTGTAATCTTTAACTAATTTCACTCCTTTCCAATCTTGAACTAAGAACTAATTCCCAAACTTTATGTTAACTCCTACTTGCACACTCCAACGTATCAACTTCAGCGTGCCAACAACAACAACGTGTCAACAAATTACTGCCAACTCGCGAAACCAGAATTTATATAATATACCTTATTTACATAATCACGTTTCCTTACTCGATGAAGGTTGGTTGTACTAAATATTTTCCTTAAGGAGACAAGAAGGGATTACTGGAACCACGTATAGATCCGTCACAAACGTTATAACATTCGTGAAAGCTCTTTAAACATTAAATATTTAGCTTTTATATAATGTAGTCAATAATTTTTTAAAAAAATATATTATTTTAAGTTGTTATATATATTATAATATCTATATAAGACAGTCCCTATATCCGTGAAATTTTCATAATTATTCTTTATTTTATTGAACTAGTTTTCCTTTAATACTTAATGCATTTCAAAGACATTCAGTAAGAATATGGTTTCAAAACTTTATTTTAATTTTCAATTGTTCAGATCAAAATGAATGTTGCAAATAAAAGTGAAATACACAATTTAATTAGAATTCTTAACAAGATTTTCAATCAGACAATATTTAACTTACTTCCTTTTTAAAATTTACTGCTAAGATTTTGTAGTAATTTAATAATGATTTCATCCAATTTTTCAACAACACATTTGTTGAAATTTTTTAAGCAAATGTTATCAAACCAGGAAATTTTGAAATGAATACCCTTATCAATAGATTACTTGCTCCAATTTTGTCTACTTTGGGGTGTGTCTGATCATGTGATTCGAAATGTTTTGTATTGTCATTTTAAAACATCTGAAATAGGAAAGAGTATTTGCCGTCTATATAAACTGCTTGTAATCAGAGTGAATCAAAGCCGTTAAGGCAAATTCGAATATAAATAGCAATGATTCATTCAGAATCTTCAAAGAAAGATTTTATTGCAATGGTGGTAAATATATTCAATGTATGTTAATAGTAACATAAATTACTATAAATCTAATGAAGCTAAGCAATAAGTAGAAACATAACAAGACAGTATAGGGTTAATGCCAACAGTATATTTTACAAACTATTGATCATAGAGACAAAAAGTGTAGGGTAAAAAATCGTTTTTAGGCGCAAACTTTTCCCTAAATTTGCTTATAATACTGAACTGAAAAGAATAGAAAATAATGCATGAAAAATTTAATAAGCTTCGAAAAATACAAAACCTAATACCATAATAATAACATAAATCTACATACCGTAAGAAAAAGTTAAAAAAACATTGAAAAATATAAAAAACAAAGTGTTAACAGCAAAATATTAAGTGAGTTCAACCAGAATCCAACAAAACATACGTAACGGGAAAAAAACTAAAACAAAAGTTGTCCAAAAGTGCTTTAAAAATTATATCATAAATTTAACAAAGAAAACATAAAAACTTTATAAAAGACTCAAAAATATTTTGTTGCAAAGAAGAGGCATCTGTATAATTCAAAAATAAAGGATTTAGTGGATTAAATATTACCAATTAAAATCATCATCGGTGGTGTCATCTGACGAAAGTAAAATAAAGAGTACGGAGAAATGAAACCAATTAAGAAATAAATAAAAATAAAATCTTATAACAAATTAATAATATTGAACTTATTATAAACGTTTGCATATGGAAAATAATTCGAATAGTAATGGTCCAAATAATAATTAGAAAGTATTTTAACATTATTAATCATTCCATTATTTTTATTATCTGAAAAATTGTTTCGTTGCAAATATTAAGTATAATATTAATATAATCAGAAATATGAATATTATACTACCCGAAAAGGTTTAGTAAAGTTAAAACTATATAATTTTCTCCTTTTTTACCAAAAATATTACTGTTTAATTTGTTTTTAAGTTATTCGGATGTAAACTGTAGCAATTATATTTAGATTAAAATTATATTTAGATAACTAGGATAAAAATTAATATTGGGAATTATATTCAATTGTATTATCTCTATTAGAAATTTGCTATCAATATTCGGAATATATACACTATTTCTGGCAAGCGATTAAATCAGCAATATTTTTAAAAATATAAAAAAAGCTCCTATATATGTGTATGTGTGTGTTTATATATATATATATCTTATACGTATATACATACATATATATATATATATATATATATATATATATATACGTATGTATAAGATGAATAAAGTGGACCATATATAATTTAATTTAATATTCTGTTATTAATGTTTTAATTGATATTTCCGTAAGCCACTGAATGTTGGAATAAAAAATTGACTGTATTTTTACGATCTTAAATATCTTACTTATTCTATACAAGTTTTTATTTTTTTTTTATTAAAAAGGATTAATATTTTTACTAGTGCAAAAAAATTCGTAATACCACCAAGTTTCTTTATACGTTACTAATTGAATTATTTCAACAACACCCAATACTAGCTGTTTTAAAAATTAAATATTTCTAATTAAAATAGTAAATTATGTTGTTTTTTATGTTTCATTATTTTCGTTTCAAACGCAACTCGTTTCTTTAAAAAAATGAAATAAATAAATATCCTGAGTTATATTGTAAATTTTGAAAAAAAGTGCGATTTATTTCTTTTACATGTTTGAAAAAGAGACTTTCCAATTTGAATTAAACGTTTGGTTTGGTTTTATATAAATAAAACAACAACAAAAAACTACTTTAGAACTATACTTTTTTATAAAAAAAAGTAATTGCGAACGAAAGAACTTTTTAAAATTTTAATTTTGCTTTTTTTCTGCTGAATACATAGGAAAATATCACTTCTCACATTTCTGAAAATACGTAACGTATTTTCTATTATTGTTCTTCCTTAGGTCAGTTCGATGCAAATTTTACATTGCAAAATGTGTGGGGAAGACTACAACCTGGCATGAGGTCCCTCATACAATGTCTCAGTGATGAAAACCACAAAAAAATAAAGTTCTCTCGCTTATTAGACACAGGACAGGTAAGGAATCCATTATTTTTCATTCATTTTATGTTATTTGTTTTTCAAATCTGTTTATCAGAATAATAAAATGGTTTGCTTCCAAGATTAATGCTTGAAGACAACTATTCAGAGAACATTTAGATTTTAGAAGCCATCAATATTGAAGTTCCATGTGGTGCTCATTAATTATATTAAATATATAGATGTTTTTGTACAAAAATTTGAATTTTGACAGTTCCAGAGATTTCCTCTTGTAATATCAAATTCAAACAAGATGCACGAAAAACTAAAGTAGTTATCTTCACCAGAGAATTGAATTTTCAACAAAATAATTTCAAATGATTATCGACTTTTATACTGAGATATTTTAACTCGAGGTAAATAAAATTATTTAACTACATATATAGAAGATTATTCAAGGTGAAATTAAATAATCAGTGAAGCTAGAAATTATCTAAGTATACAAAGTGAATTCTACGCACATTGACGCCTTAAGACTTCTTGAGATCCTGGGCCACTATGCGAATGTAGAACCCACGTACTACCCTTTTAAGTAGACAGTATATAGCATACGTTATCAAACACTCGTAGGCCGTGGGTAGCCTAGTGGTTAGAGCATCGGACGCCAGACCGGAAGGCTTGGGTTCGATGCCTGATGCCACCAAATACTCGCCGAGTACAAACGGAGCATGTGCTCGTTAAATCTGTGGGTCCGAATGGTGTCGCCATCTATAGTGAGCAAAATCGTGTTGTCACCTTCATGGGCTCAAAGCTTAGGCTAATGACAGACGTATATCTAGCCCGTTGCCATGATGAATTTCGTGGGTCTCGATCTGACTACGTCAGAAAGGTGGCATAAGCAAGAACAACACTTGTACAGACAGTAAGCCGTAACACCTAAAAATATGGGATTCACAATCTCATAAACCTAGACACAGACCGATTCTATCGACTGCCGTATTTTGTCTAAATACAATAGAACATCGTTTATCCAAAAACTTATTATCCGGAGCGTCAAATATCTGGACCAAGTCTGGATACGTTTTCGAACAGTGCAATGCTAAACATTTGTTTCCTGTGAACCTAAAAGTGACCGGAGAACCCAAGGTGAGGGATATTTGGGGAATTTCAGTTGTATTATTTGGTAAACATCTGCGCGGAATATTAGGTCAATTTGTGAGGGGGTGTATACGTGCTCTTTTGTTGAGTTTTGTTATAGAAACCTGGATAGCATGCGATGCAGAAGACTGTGAATTTCAAATGATAAATAATGACGAGACCGTGCAAGAAGAATCCGACCCTGTCGACGATGAAACGGATGAAGACGAGGACAACTACAACAACGACGAAAGTAGCAAGGGTCCATCAAATGTTGACACGTTTACTGCGTTAGAGACAACTATGGAGTAGTACGAACAACAATCAAAGTGCTGCCCTACTCAACTAATACTACTCAAGAGAATTAGAGACCTTGCTGCGAAAAAATGAAGGTGTACAATTGTACAGCGAAAAATAAATGATTATTCTCCACAATGAAGGTAAAATTGCGACATTTTGCGCCTATTTTGCTTTTTCTTCTAGCACGTTTCCCGCATGTGATGATTTTCAATATTTGTATATTGTTCAGTATCATGTACTGCATAGATCGCATTCGGTTTTCGGTTATCCGAACAATCGCGTATCCGAACGGTGTCCGGTCCCATTTGGTTCGGATAAACGACGTTCTACTGTAAGTAATTCTGGTGTATGACGGTAGGCCTAGACACGGACGACAGACATAACACAATAATACAATATTTCCACTGCTGTCAATTGTTATATAGTGCGAAATTCTCAGTTCTTCAGAGAATATATCGGGGAAATAAAATTTGTCTGGTAAAATTATTCGGATGTTATTGAGCCTAAGTCGAGAAAAAGACGTGGCCTTGGTCCCGGGCCTAGTGAGTCCACGACTTAAAACGTCTTTGTCCACGTAGCGATCCAAATGATTGTTGGTAATAAATTTTAAAACTAGTTCACACTTGAAGATATTATTTCCCTCATAAAATTTTTTAAGAACTCTGTTAAATATTAAATTACAAATCCTATGCATTTCAATTTGCATACGAGTATTCACATAAATAGCTTCCAGTTAACGTGGATTTATATGAAAAATGTATAATTGATAGAACAGAATGAACACCATATTTACAAAGGAACCACATAAATATAATCAGTGAAGTAACAAATTTAATTTATCCTGTCTTCTACCAACTCTTTAGAATCATCGCCAATAATTCTGAGAGTTACTGTAATGCTGCTTTAATGCAACTAAAAATACTTTACTTTCATGAAAAATGTGATTTCACCATACATTGAAAACTCATTTTTTGGAGTTAATTTGCATTAAATGTCATGATTTTAATGTTTAAAACTAATCTTTTAATCTCTGTGAGAGAAAAGCATACACATTTCCATTCAGAAGCTATATTAGAAACTATGAGCTAAACACGTTCAAATTATTTTTTCCATTTTTTTTATAATATCATATTAAAACATAAAATTGGCGTATAAAACATTTTAGCATAAATATAAAAAAACTAGATGGTTACAAACTATTTTTTGTGATGCAAAATAGGAACTTAAATTCTTTTGCTAAAATGTTGCATCACCGCATGAATATCAAGATTCGAAACAAGTAATGCCATCTTTAATATCGAACATATATACCTGTTATCTGGATCAATTTTCGACTAAAAATATATGATTGCGAATAATCATAAAGAGAACTAAAATATTTATGAACTATTCCGTAATAGGGCACCAGGCTTCCTTCGTCCTCTCAACAATTTATGCAAGGAAAACCAGTGTTTGCCAGAATTCTTTTTATGCCAGGAGAAGACAATCTGAATCGTTTTGGAGTATTTCAATGCAAAATTATAAGACAAAATATTGGGACTCGTATTGTAGCACTTAAGCTACCACCATCAAATCTGGGTAAGTGAATTTTACTCCATTAGAAATTTAAGATAATATGTTTTAAAAAAGTTGTGTTTTACTCAAAAACATTAATGACTCATATAATCTATGAATAGAATACAAACGGTTATCACTTATTCGGTTTTCTGTTTCAGCTGAATTGGATGCTGTATCACCATATAATGTAGCTAATTTAGGTGATGATGTTGAGTTGGAGGTCAACGTGACAAAAGCTCTGGAGCTGCCCATCAAATGGATGCACGATGGCAAAGAGGTACCTGAATGGGATGGATTGTTGAAAGTGCAGTTGGATAACGTACAGCCAAAGGATTCAGGGATCTACGAATGCTTCTACGAGGGAAGGAGAGAAGAAGGTGCCCATGCCCTAATGAGATTACTAGTTAGAAGTAAGTGGATAAGTAATGATTTTTTCAGAACTCCTTTAATCAACCTTGTCCAGGACCGATGACAATAAAATATTTTAATAATTTTGTTCCATTGTCCTGATCAGGATCAGAAGGATTAAGGATTTCCCATTTTCAGATCTCATCCCGCATCTGGCGACTAATTTCAGATCCAATTTCCCAATTTAGCGACTAAAAGATTTAGTTCAATTAAATATAAAAGAGTGTTTTTTTTGTTTTTTAAGCTATAATTTAATTAATACCTACTTAGAATATATTGATAAGCAAAAGTTATTAGTTTTTTTATACGAAAACTATTATTTATATTTGTTGAATATTTGAAAACAACGTACTGATAAAAAAATATAATGAATCTAATGCGAGGGGTGTTTTGTAGATAAATAATAAATCCTTTTTTTTTTCATACTTTTTAAAAGTAAAGATTTAACCTAAATAAAAATTTAGCTTACAAATTATAAACTACCTAATGAATTTTATAATTATATTGTACACGAGAAACAATATTTGAAAACTATCATGAGATAATTTAAAAGCTTTTGTAGTCAGAATTTTTTTATAGTAGTTAGCCATTTGTAGATTATGAATTCTTTATGTCTTATTACATAAACAACATGGGGGGGGGCAAATTACTTTGGACCACATTACGTACTTGTATTGCAAACAATGCATAAGTAATGGAGTAAACGAGTCTTCATTCTATGCCAAGCTCTGGAGTTTAATTTGGTTAAACTTATAGATGATATGGATTTTGTACGAATTTATACTTTTGTAAATATTATTAAATTTAGCTCCATGTTTAAACTGCCTTGAAAATATTAGATTTTAATCTTGAAGCCCAAAACCTTTCAAACGTGCTCAGTTGGGAATAAAGTCTGGAGATCTTTCTGAAGATTGCATGTGCTTGATTTCTTCATTTTCAGTATAATTCTCTACAAGTTGAGAAACAATGTGGCATCATGTTGTCGTCCATGAATAAGAAACGAGGATTTCATAAAAAGGATGAACTCGAGGATCCAAAATCTCTTATCTTTACCTTGTTCCATTAAAGGAACTTTTTGCAAAAACATGAATTTCCTTTTGTCCAGCTCAGCCACACGAAAGTGGATATCGTCCTGGAATGTAATGAGGGATGTTCCACGACCTACTTCATTGATTTTCTGTCCGGTTATGATGTTCTTGACTCCCTCGCAAACGGGCTTTCTTTTGCACAAAAGTCAATGGTACAAAAACAGGTGGGAATGTGACACATACAGGGTTTTTTCTGTAAACTTTTTACCTGAAAATCATTGTTCCCTTAATACAGCAAACTCTGAAGACAGCTATCTGATGCATATCACCCTATCTGATCTATCTGTTGTTACTCTGTGTTGATCTGTTACAACTTATTTGCGAACATTTCCAATGGTTTGGTAAGTTTCCAATGTTTTAAAACAACACATTGAACACAATTTTTGAAGTCATGTTCTTCTGTCCATAATAATTGACCTTCTAACAATTCAATGATTCTACCATTTCAAACAAGTTGATTTTCCTTTTTTAAGTCATAATTAATACTTTTGCAACAGCTGGAATGTGAGTGGTCTCGGTGATTGCACAAACACAACCAGAACTTCAAATTCCCATTCGCATCATTTTATTTACTCAGCATTCCGAATAGTTCCTCTCATCATCCTGTTACAATACTAATAAAAATATTCATATGCGCAATCACTGATTAGTATCAATAGATCACATATGCTCAATTTCTAGCCTTTCGGTTTCAATAAACCTTTTCAGTTACATAGCAACCCAGTTTTTCTGAACTGTTGGATACCAATATAAAAAGAGTTATCCCAACTTGAACAGTTCAATTTGCATTTATTTTTAGAATTCAAATTTTGTTCAGGCAGCAGTAAACATGCTGCCTACTTCCGTTTTTTTAAATCAATATTTGCTTTTTTGGGGTATTCACATTTAAAGTGAAAGTTCTTATCCGGACATCCTGCCTAGAAGTTCCACAGAGAATCGTTGAAAAACAAACACCATTTGATGAAACTTCGGAAAACTGTTCCATATCTGAACCTGAAGATAACACTTTAAACTTTTTCCTTGACCGGTAATGAGTACTAGGAACTGATTAAGGGTCATTTGATGATGTCCTTCTGGTCAGGAACTAGAGATACGTAAGCATCATTGTATCAAGGTCACATTCTTAAAAATAGACGAATGATATAGTAGGAAGAGATGTCCTACTTTGCCGCAAGCTTTGAACGCAAACAAGTATAATGAATGATGAGCCTTCAGTTCTATATTTAATCCAATCGAAACGCTTAGTCAACAAGAAGATTTTAGATTTTTATTGATTTGTTACATTTATGAAAAAACTTTGGTTTATTAATATTACAATAAATCAAGTTTCAGATTTGTTGAAATGAAACTTTGTTTAGTATAATTTATTATATTAAAAATTGCTAATTATATTTCCTTTTTAATAGAGTTAGTTTTTCATTATAATAATAAAAAGCAGTCTTCAAACTTTGTTGACTCATGGAGCCTTTGAAACTATAAGATATTTCAGGGAAACCCCTTCCAAAAACGTCTCTCCCCTCCCCCCTCCGTTTTCCTTAGAAAAGTAGATCTTAAAATAATACTTAAAGTAGATCAACATGTTATACATAGATATTTTAAATAAAAACTATTAAAAATACTCTATTTTTTACTAATTTTTTTATTTTGATGTATTAATATAATTCAATTATTAATTCGTGCTGTTGGTACCATCTCTACCATTACATCATATTTAATAACTGGGGAATACATATTTTCAATTTTTAACACAAACTATCGAAGTCTAGGTATATTGAAGCTATTGGCAGTCGCATTTCACATTCTGCTTTAATTTGATTCCATATTTGGTTTTTGTGTTAACATACATTGAGAAATAATTTTAACTTAAAACGTTGAGAAATATTTTTAATTTGTTCTGAAAATCGTTAACAACTGTGAACATAGAAGACTATGTGACGCAGAAGTTTCAAACTGTGTGAGAAACTTCTATGTCTTCTGTAAATTTGCAACCTAAAATTTAAAGGTGTTCCTGCTTAACTTTAGACTTTAACGTTGAATTTGTTGATATGTGATAAATTGTTTTTTATTCTTTAACAAGTTTTCTGATTTATCTATTCATGCTCGAAGCACGTAACTTTCATGAAATTTTTTTTTATCCATAAAATATTTATTTGTATTTTTACAAGCAAACTTCCATTAAGAATTCTATCTTTTATAAAAATGAAAATTTTACTAAACTTTTAGCGTTTTGATTATGCAAATAGTGATCACTTGCAGAACCCTTGTTAAAGTTCCAGAGAGCCCAGGCTGAAGACTTCTGGCCTAGTTAGTGTACACTGAGATTGTTTAATATTTTAAAGATGATTTTGGTTTATTTTGAATTTTCTTTTAATGGACAATGTAATTACTAGTAATGGTACATTAAATACTTTTTCTTTAAAATTTGATTCATGGAAAGAAATTCACTTATATATATAGCTTATAAGATAAAAGCAATTTAATTTTTAATACCATTTTTTGGTGCTAAATATGATCACCATTACCCATGGGGTCTATTAAACAGTAGGAAACTGGAAGAATAAAATGTTGAATATTTGAAAAAAAAGCCTTTTCATTATACTGGTTTGTGTTAGACTAGGTCTCAATTCCTTCATTTTACTGTCCATACAAATATCAAAGGAATCAAATTATTATTTGCATTCATAGATATCAATTGCATCTTTAGACCAATCTTCATCCTTCATTTCCTTATCTACTTTATATTCTGTAATATTACTAAAATCTTTTTGATCCTCCATAATACTATACATTGATGTAATTATTCGGCTTAAAACTAGTGTTAGGCTGTGGATCTGATAAATTAACACATACTTTCAATTGAATATTCGCCATCTTCATCATTTGGACTATGTCTAAATCTTCAGGGTCATTTGGGAAAGTAAAAAATAAATAGATTTAACTTCATCTGCTGTTTACTGTTTGCGTTTTTTATGCATTTCTATTATAAGAGTAAAAATTATTAGAACTAAAATGAATAAGAGATTTTGATAGGCAGTAAAACAGTAAGAACTGCAAAATATAATTCATGATTTTACTTACAGTAATAGCAGTGTCGTTTGCCACGGTGTTAATGAATTGTACGTTTTTATAGCCACAAATACATGGAGTTATGTGACAAAGAAACAAATGAATGGGGACTTATGTGTTGGAAAAAATGTATTTTGATATTGATTTCTCTTTTTTAAACCAAATTTAAAGCTTTATTATATATGGTCAAATGGTTTATTATTATTATTATTTTCTTAAGTGGTCAATAGATGGCAGCACAAATAAAAATTGGTTAAATAG
Source organism: Trichonephila clavata (assembly GCA_019973975.1). Lineage (NCBI taxonomy): Eukaryota > Metazoa > Arthropoda > Arachnida > Araneae > Nephilidae > Trichonephila > Trichonephila clavata. Next base: position 85,279 of record BMAO01002591.1, on the reverse strand, counting down.
TTTACTATGGGACGTATAAAAAATTGATGAAAGTTGCAATAAGTATATTTATTATGGCCTTTTAGAGAAGGATTAATAACTTCGCAGAAACAATTTCATTGCTTCAAAACCAAAGTCCCTAAATCATTAAAATTTATTATAAAGTATATAGTAACATTTAATAACCTTTTAAAATAGAAAACATCATAATGTGTCTTATTTTTATAGCACTTTTGTTTTTAGTAAATATCCTCTTTATAGCCATTCTTACATATTTAATAGTAAAATAATTCTTTATAGTCTCGTTTCACATCACAAAAGTATTTTATAGTTAATTTTATACAATGATTACACTATTTATCTAGGTTGCCCAGAAGATCTGTATGGTGAAAATTGTGACACGGAATGTCCACCATGCTACAACGGAGGAATATGTCATGACAAATGGGGAGTATGTGTTTGCCCTGCTGGATTTACGGGCCCAAATTGTGAAATAGGTAAGGTGTCTTTAGTGTGATTATTAATATCTAATTGTTGTATTTTAAGTCAAGTCATACATATTTTAACAAAAATAACACGATTAAAACTTTTAAGGACAGGATATTTAGGATCTCCGTTCCAGTCAATTCTTAACGTTCAGACTTAAGCAGTTAAATTTCATTATTAAATTAAAGCGTGAAAATCACAAATCAGAGGAAGTGTCATCAAATATTTTCCAACCCTTTTACGTATCAGGATAACCTTTATTTTTCTCACAATATAACTGTCTATTCGAAGCAGACGAAATTTATTACAGTCCAAATGCGTATCATATATTTACTGACCATTTATCTAGAAGTCTTTAGGTCATGCTTCTTCGCATTGGAAATACATATACGTCTCTATCATTAATGCACTCGATCCACCTTGAAAAAGATTATAACAGAATAAAACGATTGCTAGATGCGATGAAATGTGACGAACATGTATGGTAAATTATTAACGATTTCAAAGTGACAGGATTTTTAATAAGTCTCTAGTTTTATTATGTTTCTTTGTTATCTTAGCCTTTGGCACAGCAGAGACATCAAAGTACACTTCCACAGAGCACCGAAGATTCTATGGGAAGAAACAATGTCGACAGGAAGCCACTAGTAGACCCCCAGAGGGTACTAAGTCTATTTTAAATTAGATCTAATCAAACAATTTATAAGAGCTCTTTAGATACAATACCATCAGCTAAGAACATTTAAGACTTTT
>BMAO01002591.1:34995-83763 GCA_019973975.1 Trichonephila clavata | reverse complement strand
ACAAGATTAGTATAACTAGAACATTATGGTAGATCATGTATAGGCACTGATTTTAAAAGTAATTTACAGAATATGCGTAAATCTTGGAAACATATTTTAAAAAAATATTTGTAATAATTTTATTTACAATTTTAATGTAAATATGCATATGTGTCTTTTGGATATGGGTTTGTCTCTTGCTTTATGTACGTAAATGAAAAACACTCCATAGATTATTTCATTAAAAGCTTGCAAAATTCAAAATAACTGTATCCTAGTCACAAAAACCTAATTTGAAGAGAATAATAGCCTTTTCCCATGATTTCCAGACAAAAGTCACCAGAAAGTACTACTCACTATCCAGGAACTAATATTTGGTTATCGAAATCAATCAAGAAGAAATGCTGTCAGAGAACAGCTTACTATAATACGAGCGTGGAGGGAATGAATATGCCTAAATTATTGTTCCTAAAGTATTTCATTATAATAATAATGAAATATATAAGGAACTCTTAAGGGATTTTTCTCTGGTTCAACGGTTATTTATTTTAAGTATGTTGGATACTGGAGTAATTTCCCCTTTCCGCTGTTGTACAATACACTGAATAAATATCTTTTAATTTAGATATTTGTTCATAGTATGTGTCGTATAATATTATTCCTTAAATAAGTACTTTAAATGTTGAAAGTTCTCTCTTTATTAAAAGATGTTCAACATGGACGGAATCCTGCTTATAAAAAAAATCTTAATGTGTCATAGAGCATCTTTTTGTGAGAGATTTAAGAGGCTTTAGATTAGTAATGAAAGCCGTTGAACTACAACGGAAGAACAGTGATGGAACAAAGACACTACGTCAATCTACAGGAAGTAATTACCATGATAGATTGTGCGGTGAAGGCTAGTCAATAAAGAATTGCTTAGCTACTGTGAGCCACATCCTGTGCAATTATCTGTATCTTTATCATTTTTCTTGGTATCAACATTATAATGTAAAGCATTGGCCAATACTTCATGAAAGACTAATACTAACTTAGAATAACAATTCTGTATTCTAACAGAATTCTGTACACGAACAATATTTAAAACTATTATAATGCTGAACAATGTTTTTTTGGTAAATATTTCCGATTGTTTTTATTATGTGATTGATATTTTGAGATTCCATCTTGTTGTACCGCAGCAGTAGCCATGTACTGCATTGTTTGCATCGAAAGCTGACTTTGATTCTTGGTTCACTAAAGGATCTTTGCGCAGAGGACGTTAAGTCTGTCGAGAGTTAAATTTTTTATTTCAGCGTAATGCGGACTCTTAAAGAGTGGGGAGCCAGCCTCAGGTGTCGCCTATCACTAGATTATAGTTAAAAACTGAGTCTAATAGCCCTCGATCCTTCTCTGTCATATCTAACAGCCAGAGTTTCTTCGATAATAGCCCACACGTTGCTCCAACCAGGGACGTCTTAAGACTTTTTGAGGCCCCTACACAAATATATGCCTTACCATGACCGTTAAAAGTAGACAGTACCTAGCATATACATTGTCAAATACTCATACAAACAACAACTCGAAACAAATAAATGTACATGACTTACAATCACACCAACCAGCTCGACCGACTGCCGCCTTTTGACTTAATGAGTAATAATAGTGTATAGTGGTGGGCCTAGGCATATACATGGACTACAGTCATCCCATGTAGCCAGTTGACATATCGTCTGATATTCCCAGTTTTTTGGAGAATACAACCGGAAATAACATTTAACCATTGGAATTATTCGAATTATGACCTTATTAAGTCTGAGTCGAAAACGAGACGAAACCCCCATAGCTGCCGAGTCCCTGGCCTCGGACCCACTTGGCCCATGCCTTAAAATGTCCCTGGTTCCGACGTGTGATATTAATAAATAACCAATCCATCTCGCAGTTCAATTTGATGTAAAAAATTTTGTGTAACAAGCCAAAAACAAGAAAATGTCTATCTTGTAATTAAAAAGTAACAAAGAAATGTATTAGAGTAACTTATTTATAATTAGTTAACTTATTTCATAAAGAGTGACTATTGAAATAGCTAACACTTCTCACGCTTAATTTTGCCAATGATTTCAGACTTTTCTCTTCCTTTTGTTCTCCCTTTTATTCTCAGATATTAATGATTTTAATAAAACGTAATAACAAAGAGCAATTAAAGACGCACAAATAGAGGGATTGTTCTTTGAAATAAGTCTAAAAGTCCATTTTGGGAAAATTGGAAATTTTTTGAAATTCCTGTCAAAAATTATATGTTTCTGGGCATTACTTTTGAAACAATAGGCCCACGAACTAAATCTGTATATAACATTTTTAAAACAAAAACTCTGTTTTGTTTTGAATATTTAGATGTATCGAAAGTATAATCGTAAGAATACTAGCTAAATTTTTACCACTCTAGAGAACTCAAATTGCTAAAGATTACTGTTATTCGGAATACTTCATGTACCCGCGGTAACCTAGTGGATATGGTCCCGAACTCGTGACTGGCGTGTCTCGGATTCGAGTTCTGGTGCCACTGAAGCCTTACCATGAAGGGGAGTTTAAAGTCTTACCTTTGGCGTGGTAATTTGGAGACGGGGTTCCAGCTCAGGTGTCGTGGTCGTCACTTGACCGATGTCCAAAATTACGCGTTCTGTCACCTATAGCCCTCGTCTTTCTTTATAAAGCGATGGTTATACAACTCTGACTAAGAATGCTTCATTTAGAAACATATTATTGAAGCCATTTTCAAAAAATTGCAATCTCCATTGTTTTACTCGGACGTGGAAAATTTTAATATTTTCATTCAGTTGAATCAGACAGATATTTTACTGACATCTTTATTCAGATTTTTCTTTCCTATCTTTTCAGCTTGCGGCGGTAATCACTTTGGAGCAGACTGCAGTAAGTTTTGCTCTCCTCCGCAGAACAACAGCAACACGGATGAGCTGTGCGCTCTACATCTTTTTTGCAAACCAGATCCGTACGGCTGTTCATGTGCTCCAGGGTTCAAAGGATCTAAATGCATGGAACGTAAGTGACATGTTTATCTCCACGGCACATTTACTCCTAAAAGCACGAGAATGACTTGTGAAAAGTATTCGAATAGCTCTGAGAAGAAATAAAAAAGCATGATAAATCATTTTGTAAACAGCATTCCATAGTTTATAAGACAACGATAACGGTGTAGTTAATAAGACAATTTATAAACAAGTAAATCTAAATTTATAAAAATGTTGTTTTGTATTGAAATGATAAAAGTATCAACAGTTAGCTGTCTTATCACAAAATAATTACTATTAAAGAAAGATTATTTAGTGGATGCTACAGGGGAATATATTGTTCTGATTATACTTTACAAAAACGACAGATCATAGAATAACTAAACAGTTTATTCTAACACGAAAATTAACTGTTGAATCCTTAAAACTTAAATGTCGGCTGTGGGACGGGGGGGGGGTGAAACCCACAAAAGATAGGAAGACAGAATTATCAATGAACAGCAACAATCCTTGGTTCCTTCTGTTTGTGTTCGTCTTTCCGCACTTAATCTGGACTTATTGCGCATGCTACGACAGATATAAGGATAATACGTGTTCACGATTATGAATGATCTCACTATATATGAATTTTTTTTATTAAGAATTTCTAGTAAAAACTTAAAGGAATTGATGACAACAAAAGATTTTTTTAACTTGAAGGTGAAATTTGGGACTTTTCAATTTTAAATGCTCGTAACATTTATTAAATTTCAAATAAAATAACAATGGCTTAAGTTTTCCTTTTAATAGAGTAAACACAATTTTACATTCACATTTTCTAAAATATCTCAAAAAGAAAGAAATGTATTTTCACTCCACTATTTGGAGACAACTTATACAAGAGAAGTTAGACTGTAAATTCTGTTCTAGGACTGAATTCTCCAACTACGATACAGAAAATGCCTAGTCAAAAGTAACGTATTTTCGCAGCGGAATTTACTCACTATAATTGTGGAATTCATAGCATGAAGCTTACACTTTCACAAATACCTTTTGGTTATCGATAAGAATAAATCTACTGTAGACAATTATAACATTATTTTTCCGATAGAGCCTGTTTGTTTATTATAAAATATATATTATAGTTTATATCTGTTACAAAATTTAAACTTATATCTGCTTCATTTCTTAAAATTGGATAGGGAACACATTTGGATAATTAATTTGTGAATTTTGAATTAAATATCATTTATACAGCAAGAAAATCATTAAGATATAGATTTATTTGCAGTAATTAAGTTGGATGTATGTTAATATAAGACCTTTGAAAGTACAGTCGGACCTCTAAATAACAATGTCGCCAAATCCCGAAAAAAAGTTCGTTATATGGAAAATTCGTTATTAGAAACCTTTCAATTTTCTTTATGAACCACATAAAACAAATTCTAAATTCATAAACACTATATAATAAAAAAATTTAATTATTCGCACATTTTTGTAAATTAATATACATTTATTTTATGTATCTTGACTATCAAAAAAGAAAGAAAGAAAGAAAAACTGTAAGGAAAGTTACTTAACGCCTTTATCCACTTCTTGAAGAATTAAATTTTTTTGTTTGATGCTGAAGCACTTACGGTTTGACGTTTTCGAGCTACAAGAAACGAAGTTACTAGTACGACTGATCAACACTACAAAGGAACGGAGACTAGTTTAAGGACACGGGAACAGAAGACAACTCCATTGAGGGTGAAAGGGGGTATCAAAGATGTTTCCAGTGAATTGGACAAGGGGGGTTAAAGATTGCACTTCTTGGATGAAATACCCAGAATTATATTGCTTTCAAGGAGTTAGGCCCCTAATAAAACCAGTTCAAGATTTATGACCACCATAAATGTGTTAAAAGAGAGAATATCTTGAAACATCCAGAAATATCTTAAAAAAGGGAGAAAAGAATGAATCACAAGAAAAAAAGTTCGTTATATAGAAAATGCACTTCGCTATTGGGAGATTCTTTTACGAAGAAAATCGCGAAATGTTCTCGGTTCCAAGAAAAAAGTTCGATAGATAGAGGTTCGACTGTATATTATAAATTATATTTCTATTCCAGCGAAGTATTTGAAACATTCATATTAATCAAGCCTTCAAGCTGGATACAAATATTTACTCTTATTCGGGTCACTATTTTGTAATTCATCAACTAGGATTTATTGAATTTAAGATCTTGTTACAGAGATATTTTTTTTCCAATGGGGCTGCATTCTAGCAACTTAGCCTTTGCAGACACGGCAAATCTCCAAACGAGACAGTCATTTTATGGTGGCGCCATCTAGTGGCGACATCGTTACCAAAGTTTGGATATAAAACGTTTGAAAGCCACTGTTTCAGTGAATATCATCTTTCAAAAGTAATAAATTAATTGTATGCATTTCAGAAAAATGATAATTTTCTTTTTGTAGACTGTGAACCTGGATGGTATGGCGCAGACTGTAAACAGCCTTGTCACTGTGCCTTTGGTATAAGTAACTGCAACCGTATCACTGGAGCATGTGAAGGAGGATGCGCCAGAGGTTGGAGAGGGCAATCTTGTCAGATAGAAGGTAAGAATATAAAAATAAAAATACAGAAATATATTTTAAGTAGAAAATTTTTCCATGTTAACGCTTCGTATCTCCTACACACGACGATGTTCATTAACTAAAGTTCATAAAAGATATTCAATGTGGCTCGTAGTATTCAAAATAACTAAAATAACTTTGTACGAAAATGATAACTAACTATAATGATGCTTTCTTCTTTTATGTTTCAGATCCTGATTCCAATAATACTTACATTGAAACATCAACAATGGCTTATTGTTCCCCCGGAACCTATGGTCCGAGTTGTGAAAGATCGTGTCATTGCGCGGGAAATGAACGTTGCCACATTATAACTGGACAGTGTTCTTCAGGATGTGAAGATGGCTGGGGAGGTTCCACTTGTGGATGTAAGAGCGTAGCTTATTATTTTTATTGAAACTAAATTATTTCAAAAATAGAGTATGTAATGTTTCTAAAAAAATTATAATTTGTATTATCTTGAAATAAATACATGGACTTTATAAAATGTTATAAAAATAAATAATACTATGATAAATATTTAATAGAGGGAATTTTAGAACGCTATAAATTGTTTTTATTGCATTGAAATTCTCTTCTTTACATACGGAAAATGATACAAAGCTCTGCTGTAAATCAGCTGACAATATGTTTTCACATATAAAATTAATATCTTTTTCTAAATAAAAAATAGAATCTCTCTCTCTATATATATATACACACTCTCTAACAGTTAAATTTTATAACTATACCATCTCTTAGTTATGCTGTTGCGAAATAAATTTTTTTTATAAAGTTCTTTTAAAAAATGATTTTCACAAATGAGTAAAATTGTAATGTTTTATAAACGCTTAATTAAGAAATTTTTAGTATACGTGGCTTCTAATAGACATTTTGAAGATTTTAAGCATGTATATATATATATATATAAAGCATGTGTATTTAGGTTATTATTCAAATCGAGTAAACTCAATTTCTTTTTGGAAATTTCTTAAAATGCTGTCATAGTAACTCTTACAAATTTCAGACTAAAAAAGCTACATAATAATCAGCTCTGTTGAGTACCAATAAATATATTTTTTAAGTACCACTTCACTTTTTAAAAAAAAAATTCTTCCGTTGTCTCTCAAAATTTTACTCATTGTCGTTTATTGTTACCTTCATCACTGTGCTTAAAATTAGTAATAATATTACTAGGAAGAAATATTGAACAATTCAAAATATTAAACATACGAAATATGTGCGTGAAACATTTGGAAATTCATAAGCAGCTTATGCCTTCCAAATTATTCGATAAAATAAAGTAAACTTAAATTATTTTCTCAGGAACATTTCAAATGTTCTTTTTCTTTTCCATAAACTTAAAAAAATTCTTTCATTTTTAATAAATTATATTTGTAACAATTCCATAGCTTGCCGCAGTGGACGATTTGGAGAAAATTGTGAATCTACATGTCACTGTGAAGGTGGCCACCATAACTGCGATAAAGATGGATTCTGCTATTCAGGATGTGAAGCTGGATGGGCAGGGTTTACTTGCCAGGCTGGTAAGAGATTCAAATATTCTGCAATATGGATTTAAAAAATGGCAGAAGTGTATCAAAACATTCTGTTGTGTTATTGTTATTTAGTTTCTTAAGTGAAGACTTCTTTGCCTAATTTTAATACGTTTCCATTAAACTGTTATCAGTAGAAAATACTCGTATGAGCATAATAAAATTATTCTGTTGTTACAGAGTAAAATGATATTCTTAAAATGTAGACATAAAATTGCTATTATGAATAAATAAAATAAATATAAGACTGCTAACAATGCATGTTACTGAAGCTAATAATGATGTTATTCAAAAGTCCTTTACTAAATAAAATATTGGAAGCGTATTGTTTTCCCTAAACTTTCTGCTTTTATAAAATAGCAAACTAAGTCTTGCTTATCACTCATAAGCAATTACATACTTTTCCAAAGTTTATTATCATTTAATTTTATCTCAGGGATTTCTTTTTCAAACTGAACTTTTGAGGTATTGTATTTATAAAAATGTTAGGCTCAGATTCCGTCATTTCAAACACATAAATGCTTGGAATTGATAAATTCTAGCTCAGACGAATTTTTACCTATTTGAAATATTTCGAATTCTTAAATTATCCTTTCTCAACTAACTCAATTATAGGTACGATTAATACATAGTCTCATACATTGTTATATGTCTGAGTTAATTGAATGCATTAGTTATTTTGCACATTAAATAATTGACAGAGTGTACTCCCGGACGTTTTGGTCCTAATTGCGCATCAACGTGCCATTGCCATGAAAATTCAACTTCAGAGTGTGACAAAGTGACGGGTGAATGCAGTGGAGATTGTGAAGCAGGTTACATGGGGAAAGACTGCCAAACATGTAAGTTTAAATTATATTAAGTTTGCAATAATCATAAAAAGGTTTACTAGCAGTAACTGATTAACTGTGTGTGTGTGACTTCTCTTTCTTTATTATTAAATCATATAAATAACACAGATAATCAAAGAAACAAACTTAAAAATACTCGTATATAGGGGCGCATATATCTTATATTTTGATTAATTTTTATTTGTTTGAAACTAGTTTGAAGTCTTTAAAAGCTTTATTGACCATGTAGGTTCTTAAAATTTAGGGACTATATCTTTCCTGATGGTGATATTGAAGATCAAGTCATAAATATAAATGTTTCAATTACTGAAAATGAATTATTTTTAAAGAAAAGAAATGTGTTTTAAAAATTTTGAATAATTGATCAAATAACTATTTATAAATGCTTCAAAACTATGAATTAATTAATGTATAAGGGCCGTGAGTAGCCCAGTGGCTAGAGCATTGGACTCCAGACCGGAAAACCTATGGATCCGAAAGTCTTGTGGGAAGTCGCAGCAGAAACCACGGGTGCAGGGGGCTGGAGAATATTTCCCTCTATGTCTAAATTGTGGAGGTGGAGATAGGTGGTGTTGACCTCTATCGTGTAGAAGTCCAATCTGTCTCAGGCTCTGGCAACTTTCAGTCCTTCCTTTAGGAAAGGACACGACAACAACAACAATTCATATACTTTCACTGATTATGAATTTCAGCTTTATAGTAGAATTATCATTGATTGTAATTAAGATTAATAAAAAATTGCAGAACTATTTTTCTAAATGGAAGTCTTTTAATCGATTACAAATCGTCAAAGAGATTTAAAAAATAATAATAACAACTTACGTCTTTATTTTTGCCATAGTTGTCGAGCAACGGGTTCAAAACATATTGCCACTGAAGACCCACCGTGTCGAAAGTCTTGATGCACGTTAAATCTGTCTTGGCTCAAAGTCCTTTCATAGGCGAGGAATGGAAGTTTGGAGAGGATGTGTCAGCTTAAATTTTGCGCCCATTACTTGACCAATAGCCCTCGTGTTGCTTCAAAGCGTGACTCAAATTAAAATAAAATAAAATCCGTAACTGAGTTATCTGGTGATTGAGGTGATGCAAACTAATTTATTGATTCGAAACTCAAATTTATAAATGATCTTCTTCCACTACTATTGACATAAAAGCCACAGGTTGGCCAAGGCATTCTCAAGAACCCTCTTCCATTCCGACCTCTACTTAGCAACAGTTCTCCAATTAGTCGCTCTTAAAAGTTTAAAGTCTTCCTCAACACAATCAGCCTATCTCAGTTTGGACCTCCTCCTAGTTCTAGCTCTCATAGGTTTGTAATGGAAAATTCTGAATATCAAAGGATGAGGAGTCCACACGGCCCGCAAACCTCAAACTATCAATCTTGATGGATTTAATGATAACTGCTTCCTTAAACAGCTTGTACAATTCAAAATTTTGTCGTTGTCTCTACAACCCATTTTCATTAACAGCAGCAGAGATATATCTAAGAACTTTTAACTCAAAGATGGCTAGCTGTGTGTGTTCAGTCTGTAATTTCCAAGTTTCAGATCCATAGGTAAGTGCGAGTCTGATGATTGTTTTATACAGCATAATTTTTGCATGTCTTTTAATCAACTTTGACTTTAAGAAAGCTCTTAGACCATGAAGAAAGTGATTAGCAGCAATAATACGTCTTCTAATTTCAGCACCAATGTTGTTTAGAATGCTAAGGTTTGAGCCCAAACAGGCAAAACTATCAACCACTTCAAATTTATAGTTTTCAGTTTGCAGATAAGAATGATCTTCACGCGAAATAACTGAATACTGCGTGATAAATTTAAGGTATCCGACTACTTGCGACTTTTTTTAAAAAAAATGGAAGTATGAGATTTTTTGTTGTTGTTGTTTTTAAATTTGTTTAGTACATTTTAAGAAAAATATGCTAAAATTAGGAATAGAAAAGAAACTATTATTACTAAAATGGGAAACAATCGGTAAAAATTTACAAAAAATAACATAAACGTGGCCCATTCTGTACCAAAAGTTTATGAACAGATTTTCAATTTTTCAATTCTGATGTGTTGCTATGTTATTCATTTTTGAAATGACTTTTCGGATAAGAGATATTTTAATTTTTACAAAAATCAGAGGGCATTTATCTTTGTTATTGTATGAAATTGCTTTAAAAAACAGTGGTTATATTCACATAAGGGGCTGCAAATTTTGTAATAAAACAATGATTAATAAATCCGAAGGTTAAAAACACTTCTACTATTATACAGAACATACACAAAAATTTCAGTTAATTATTTTCAAAACATTTGTATCAATCGCTGTGTGGTCCCGTTTGCGTATTTTGAAAAAAAAAACACATTTCGAATAAAACATGTTTTAAAGCATGACATATATCTTGCTTAATGTAATGGGCATCTGCTTTTACTAAAAAACTTGTAGTTTTTGTTCTAGTGAACGGAAAATAATAAACTTGGTATTTTTATAAAGCTAATAAGATGACCTATAAAATAAAATCATAAAAAATTGTCAATTTATGGCAAAATTCGCAATTTTAGAGTAGTCGGATACCTTAACTAAATCCCCCTAAGTCACCAAATGGTGTGAAATTAAGAATTATGAATTAGCTCAAATATTGTCTTACTCATTTGCCCTTATTCAAAATTAGCAGATTTTACAATCTTTTTTCTTTTTTATGTAGTGTGTCCACAGAATACATATGGTGTGAACTGTCTGAACATGTGTGTCTGCTCTAATTTAGCACAATGTAATCGAATCGACGGATCGTGTGCTTGCGTAGGAAGGTGGAGAGGACGTATCTGTAATGAAAGTAAGCATTAAAAAGGATTGTTGCAGAAATAATTTTGAAAAAGGATGAAAATCTTTATTGTACTTTTAAAATATCATAATTTACATTTCAAAAATGTCACAATTTATTCATATTACTTTTAATACACATGCCTAATTTTCAGAAACAGGATAAGTAAAGATACATGATATTCCACAGAAAAACCCAAAATTTTTCTATTTAAACGAAATATTGTACAAAATGTTTTTTAAGTTATGAAATTAAATTAGAATGGAAGAGTTTACTTATTCTATTTAACATTTTATTTAATGCAAATAAATAATACAAAAGAGTTGACTTATTCAACTAAAATTTTACTTAATACAATTAAATAAAGAGTAATAATACCTTTTTTATAATAAATTTTAGCGTGTATTAAATGCGCTTTATTGAGATTTAAATGAAGAAAAGACATGAGGAAAGAGTCGAATAATTTGAATTTCTCTTGTTGTACACCGCAAACACTGTTAATGCCTTCAACTGCAGAAAATTTTTACTCTAATCTAAAAATGATACAAAATAAAATAAAAATTATAAAGCCTTTTTATTTTTGAAAAGTATTCATATTAGACTTATGCATTTAAAAAAATATAAATGAAAGCCTTAAGTCTTTGTAATCAGAAGAATTCCAACGTCTGATTGCTAAGACTTAAGGCTTTCATTTACGTTTTTTTTAAATGCATGTATATTGTTCTCAATATATGCAGGATATTTCTTTTAGTATACGTTATAAATTTGTTTATGATTTCATTATATGTTAATATTAAATAAGTTTGTAAACTTTGTGTGAATTTACAAATGCTACAAATATGCTAAATAGTTGTTTCAAGCGCATATGTTCTCATACATAAAATCTCTAAGAAGAATAAAATTATAATTGTTCTTTTAGTGATTTCTAATAGAAATAAATGACACAGTTCACTCATTTTATGTCTTTTTAAATGACTATTTTTCCAATTATATTATTTCCAAAATTTTTTTTCCCAATCAGGCGAGCCTCAGATAGTGGCAGCTACAGATGAAGAAGTCAATATGGGTCAACAGGTGTTCATTTCTTGTACAGCAGATGCTGTCCCAGAACCACAGATGAATTTATCAAGCAGGTAAATCTTAGTGAAATTTTGAATCATTTTGAATAGTTGTATTCAAAATTTTTTGATTGTAATAAAGTGCTAAACAACAAAAATATTTTAAGATTGCATGGAAATACTTAACGATTTCTTTTATTAACTTTTTTACAATAATACAATGCAAAGATCTTAAATCTAATTCGAAGTAATACAAGAATACCTCACTTGCTACTGTTGGTTCCTTGAAAGAACCACATTAAATAAATCTACACTAGATTCCCTTGGAGGTCTTGTCACCTAACGATATATTAATGTCATTTTCTACCATTTTCAGATAGACATACTGTGATACGCATTGGTTACTAAGAGGCTGTAATGTTAACAGGCTCAGTGCTAACCCCTTACGATAAGTTGAGGTCCACGTTTCTGTCCTCTCTCAATAAAAATAATTGTGTGTGGTCGAGGGTTTTTAGTCAACCCTTCCTATTACATTGACTTCGTGCCTATTGACTACCAGTTATTTCAAGCGTTCACCAATTCTTCCAGAGAAAATCTTTTTGATGATATTGATAATATGAAACTGCCAAACAAGACTTTCCCTCCAAACCTCGAAACTTTTAGTAATGTTTAGAATCTCTTTTAGTACTTTTAGAATCTTATGTTGAACGAAGTTTTGTCATCCATTTCAATGAATTAATCGAACTACCTACCACCTGTTGTTCTATTAATGTTCCATGTAAATAATCCATGTTCAGAAATTGATGGAACTTTTACACTTTAGTAATAAGATAAAATATATTTCAGATATTTTGATCACCACGTGACAAAATTGTTGCATCACAATTATTTTCTTGTATTTGTTGAACATAATTTTGCATTTGATTATTTTGGGAGCTCTTGTTGACATTTAAATTAAAGTAGCAATCGCTTAATCAGTGAAAAATACGTATCACAAAGTAGAAAATAATTTCACAATTTACCTTACGCAATTGCACGTTCTATCTTAAATAATACAAGTAAATTTTAAAAAATACTGAAATTTCTGCACGAGTTTTAATTTTTCAATAAATTTCTTTATAGTGACTTTCCCGGTTTAAGAGTTAGTGTCAGGCCATTGGAACAAAATCAGCATCAGGCGGTGGTTAAAGTAAAACCAGAAATATCCGGTTCTTTCGAATTCATGTGCACGACACGAAACGAACATGGGTTTGATATGAAGAAAATAACATTAACTGTAGTAGGTAGGTTAATTTTTTTTTATTTATAGAATATATTTTTAGAGAACAGAAATTTTCAATTTTAACTAAAATAAATGCTGTAAAATTCTTTAATATATAATTTGAATTTTTTTTTAAATGAATATGTTATACTGAAACTTGTCTAAAATGTAATTGGACATAATATAATCACTACTACTGTTTTTTCCAGATCCACCTCGACTAACTTCAAAGCCAGTGTTGGTGTCCAAAAGCAATCAGTCTTTGACAATAAAATGGAAAATTTGGGAATATTCTGAAGACGAAGGGGGTCTTCCTACCGATAGAGTTGATTATTTAGTAAGATACATCCCTGATTGATTTAAAAAATATTATAATCAATTAAGCTCTTTGAGTTTATGTTATTAGCACAAAAAGAGTTCATAAAATGAATTCTTTACATAAAAACGGATTAATGAAGTAACAAAACTGCTGACGTATTTTTCTACTGATATTCCTTAGCTAACACTAATCCATTTTAATAGTCTCCATAAAGAAGTAAAGTAAGATAGTAAAAACGCATATTAAAGCAATTTGGATATGCTGAAAGCTGAAACTGTAATAAATAAGAAAAATTTTAAGTAAAATCCATGCATTAAGAAGTTATTTGAAAGGGAAAAAAATAAATAAAACAAAAAGAAATTGAATATTTTATTCTGAAAATGCTATTACATGTAGCGAACCAATTAATAAAGCATTAATAGAACGCTGATATTTATCCAAGCTATTTTTCAGCTTAGAATAGTTTCGTAAAGTAGTTAATATCCTCATGCAAAATTTCTTACCAAATATTCTCCAGTTACGAAGTTAAATTTTGAAATTCTGGGAGAAATGGAGTTCTCTACACAGTCCTAAATTTCCTATATTAGAATTTGGGCAAGCCAACTGGCTAGAGAAATGTTCCACAAAGATGAAAAAAAAACAGTTTTAATGATTGCCAAATACTATCAAAATTAAAGAAATGCAAGTCTGGGGGAATGTAGTAGAAATAATTCTTGGTATATATAATTTATTTATCATTATACTGTATGAATAATAATACTTAAAAACAAAATAATTTTAAAATAAAATGCATTCCAGACTGTGTAACTAAGATATAATTGTATTTTACACTTGTATTAGTTTTAATAAAAGTATTTTTTTATGATTATTTGAAAAGTATTTTTAATTCCATGAATTAATATTATAGGTGGTTTACAAAGAATCGGGAACTCCAGATTGGATTAAGCTTGGAACTTGGAAAGGCTCTGCAGTTGGAAGTTCCGATCCCATGGTTATTATTGAAAATTTGAATCCTAACACTTTATACGACGTTTCGGTAAAATGCAGAAGAATGAAAGAAGGAGGTACTGGAGATCCTGGACCAACCTTACAAGCAAAAACAGAATGTGGTGGTATGCTTTGAGTAGTTTTCTTTCATCTTTTGTATATTTTTTATTTACACAAATAAATCTGAATAAAGTTTCTTAAGCTATTTAAATCAATTCCTTTTCAATTCGACATGGCATTATTATTAAATGTACTGCTTTGTTTTCTAAATATTCATATCATTGCAAACATAATTTAATTTTCTGAAAATAAAATTTCATTTATAAATCTATTTTTTATTCAGTATATACTATAAGCTTTTGTTTATTTACATTTATCAAAGTTTATTCGTTAAAATATAATTTGTTTCAGGCTAATATTATAATGTATTCCTAGTGAGAATCTAATCAAAATTTATTTCTTTTATACATTTTTTCAATATTTTAACAATTTCTTTATTTGTTTTTTTTGGGAGGTAGGGGGATCGTTGTATTTGTATCCACTTTAAAATAAAATAAAATTTAAGTGCTTTAAAAAATTTAATTTTTTCCTAATTTGTCTGAAATATTCCAAATGACAAATGAAATTGTTTTAAAATCATTAAAGCTATAATGAATATTTTTAAGAACTATTTAAATTATATTTTATAGCTACGTGAGATGTCAAGATGTTAAGAGAAATTTGGCATATAAAGATATTTTTATAATATGTGATTCACATTTTATTTTGAGTGATTTACTTTCTAAAATTAAAATACGTATCAAAATTAATTTTAGCTTATCTTATGTTATGATACATGTTTCAGAATCCCAGTTCAACTATATTATTCAATTAATTAAACTTTTTTTGTTTCAATTTCTGAAATTTTTTGATAGTTGCGATGGCTGATGGAATTCCACAAGAATTTTTACCAGAGCGAATAACTCAAACTTCAGTAACATTAACTTGGAAAGTAAGTTTTTACAGTCATTACAATTCTTGATAAAACACCTAAAACGATTATTTTGTTTTTAAAACGTAATGTTTGAATATTTAGAATCCACCTGAAGCCTTACTTCAGTGTCCATTGGATTCCTATCGAATTACGTATCACCCTGAAGCTTTCGAAAGTATTATGAATACGGTCGATACAGAAGGAATTCAGACCTCAATAATGCTGGAAGATTTGACTCCTAACACAAATTACGTTGTGAAGTTATATCCTATCACAAAATTGGAACAATCAAAGTTTTTTGCGGAGCTCATCATGAGAACATCTGAAACAAGTAATGTTGTTTGAGTATAACAAAGTTATATTTAGAAATTTCGTTATGAGAATAGTTTGATATTCTGTATTTCATTTGCCTTAGATTTGTTTTTTCTTTCCATTGCTTGGTACTATAAACATTATTTAATTCATACTGAGGTATTACTAAGTAAATATATCAAAATAAGCAAGATGTATTGGTATTTTTCTATTTCGCCGCCTCAAAATTCGCCAAGCAAACTTTATTGGCGACAACACACGCTATACACATATAAAAATGTTAGTTCTAATTTTTTTTTACTTCGGAAATAATAAGCGTTTTAATGTCACTTAAAATATTTTCATTCCGTTCAATTTAAAGTATTCCATTTGGCATCGGTTGTATCATTTTTGGAGATGTTATGGCCTGCGCCAGCGAAATGGAAAAGTACCGATGTATTCGTTTAAAATGTTTGCATATGTACAATCGGCTAAAGTGTAGAATAGGCGGCCCCTTGGATTTGGCGATGTTCGATGTTTACCTAGATGCCAGAATTAAGCTATTTATTGCATTGGCTTTGCTTCATTACTCTAGGAACACCTATCGCTTTATATAGGTAGTTAGGCGATTGATTTTGGTCGCCAAAAAATTGGCTTCACCAAGAAGCTATCTATTCTACACTAACCTAAAAGGGTAGTTTTTGAGCTAAAAAACGTATCATAAGTTTAAATAGGACAATTGTCTTGTTTATTAATAAGACAAAAAGGGGGAATTATATTCGTATTATACCATCGACCAACTCTTTAAATAAAATGATGTCACCATACGTCACGATATACAGCCAATAGTGGAAAACTGTTCTCAGACATGTACAAACGCAATAATCTTGTTCGCGTATGCAACGACGGCATTAAGCGCCGTTTTTTTATATAATAATATTCCTTCTTTTGGTGAAATTTGGCAAATACCAACAAATGTCTTATTTCAGCCACACTTAATTTCAATCAGAAAGATAAAAATTAATGACCTAATGCACCTTGTAACATTTGATTTAAAAAATTAATTTGGACTAAAAGAGGAGTAACATTAAAACATTACGTATTAGTGTCACTGCAGGAAATTGGCGCTACGCGAATCGCGGCTTGATATCAAAACAACAAAGATTCTAACGTATTTTATAAGAAAAAAATCTGTCAGATTTTGGTGGGAAATAGCGCAATTCTTTTGGCACTAATTTGGTTGCGGTGACGCTAATACGTAAGTACTAAAGTAAATTTTGTTTTACCGAATGTGAAGTCGAGAAAATTTGTCTAATCTGTAAAACATTTTCAGCATGCCGTGCTCTGTTACTATTTTTCTTAAAAAGTTATATACTAATGAAAGTAATGACGTCAGAAAGAAAAAGAAATCTGTTTGATCAAATTTTAAAAGAATCAGCACGAAGTCCAATATATAGAAAATATATAATGTCAAATATATATGTACCAATAAAAAGAAAAATATTTTATGAATAAGAAATAATTTTTTAATATATCTGATGGTACATTAGCTATTTGGCGTAATAGCGTATTTAAGTATTGCCACCACAGACAAGTTTGTGCCCAGAAAATCGGGCCATGATATCATAACAGCAAAAGAAAAAACGAAAAAAGATATTCTTACATGTTTTATTTGAAAAAATTAAAGACCGTTAGATTTTGGTGGTAAGTGGAACGATTCGCGTGGCTCACATTTGGCGGCTCTGATGTTAATACGCAAGTATCAGCAAAGGTTCTAAAACTTCTTAAATAAAGAAGGATGGGTTGAGATTTTTTGCTTGGAATTGAAAATTTAATATCTATAAATTTAAAAACATATATCCAAACTTAAAGAATGTGAACCTGATAACATCAAATTCCTTAGCTTCAAGATTAAATCGAATTTTATAGTATCAATCAGACTACAACTATCAACAATTGCTAAATTGTTAATCAGAACTACATAGTCTTCATAATTAGTTATTAATCCTTTTAATAAGGATTCGAATTTAATTAAATTCAACTTGAGGCAATTGAATTTACTTGAGCTGACTGATTAATCTTTGAATAATAAATTCACGTTGCTTAAATGTATAAATAATAAAATTTAATGCTAATAATTCGAAGCAGATGGGATTTAAATTGTGTCGTTTTCATTTTTCAGCGCCTGATCCAATTTCTAATTTGGAAATCAACGTAGTTGAAGGTAAGCCGGATCTTCTTTTGGTTTCATGGGAAGCTCCCTCCGAAGAATCTGGTATCATTAAAGGATATGTGGTCACAACTATACTGGTGGACAGAGGTCAGTGTGGGATAGCCGGTGAACCAGAAGAATCAA
Organism: Trichonephila clavata; assembly: GCA_019973975.1. NCBI lineage: Eukaryota > Metazoa > Arthropoda > Arachnida > Araneae > Nephilidae > Trichonephila > Trichonephila clavata. Next base: position 65,739 of record BMAO01002591.1, on the reverse strand, counting down.
GAATTCGTCAGATACATTCAGATGATACAGAAGTGAGAATAGATACGTATTATTTTATTGTTTTATTTAACTTATGAGAAATTATGGTTTTCTTTAAAAAAAGCAATCAAATAATTGATTATCTGAGTAGCTATAGCTTTAGCTGTGGTGCACACAAGTGTTTGTGAAATGTCATAACAAATGTAACAATGTAAAAAATTATAATTTCTATATTTAAATGAATTGTTTTTGATGCAAATTTCCATTTATTCCATTTTATTGGAAACAATAAAATGGAATAATTTCGATTTTATTTTTTCGAATAAAACTAAAAAAAAATCTTTTATACTTTATGAAAAAAATAAGAAAAACATCTTAGTGAGTGTTTGTGCGCTTTTTAACATTACCGAAATATGTGGTTACTCATATTGATTCAATTTTGTCTGATTCTATTTTAAATTTATTGTACATTCTTCAATTATCTATTATTCTACCTCATTAAATAAATATATGTTGGTACATATTTGTTTATATAATAAATATATTATTTATTGGCTTAGATAACATTACAAAATCTGTATCCGTATTCAACCTATAACATCAGTGTTCAAGCTAGAACATCAGCTGGTGAAGGAGAAGCTGTAACTAAAGAAGCTACTACCCTTCAATCAGGTTAGAAATGAATAGAATAATTTATTTAATTGTTAGATCATTCCTTTTTTCCACAAAACTCTAAAGTTTTTCAAATTATAAAAACTATTCTTAGATAACAATTCTACTCACATATTCTCATTTCTTAAAAATCCACACAATGCTAATATTTCCACCATTATTTCTTCGCATAAAAATTATTTAATATTGAGTTAACTATTTATCTTTTCTTCAGTTTATCGTTTTGGGAACGCATAAGAAGGAAAATTTTACTCTATATTTGTGAGTACCTAAATGCATTATGAAACAGTGAATTGAAGAAAAAATGTCCGAAACTCAATCATTGTTTGAAAAAGCTGTCTCTCTCATAGCACTTAAAACGTTATTTCATATAATAAAATTACTACTAAAAACTCTATTTACAATAAAATTTGGAAACTAATGATTTCTACAGGGAGATCGTTAGTTTTTATTTATTAAATTATTAGTTAAATTTCAGTTGTTTTTCTAGAATGTAAAACCATTTATCTGAAGGGGACCTTTCTTGATTACGGATCAAATTGATCTTTAAAGAAGTAAAAAGTAGGTTGAAGAAAATGGAGAAAATATATAGTTTTCAAAAGAAAAAAATCATATAAATGAATGCTTAGCTCACGGTAAAAAAAATCAAATTTAAAGAAATGTGTTCAGAGTTAAATATTTTTTAATGTATTAACTAGATAGTTTCTTTCCGAGGAAATTTAATTCGATTATTGAAATTCTTCAAATCATTTAAGGCGTTTTCAAAAATTAAAAATCTGGTTCTAAACAACTAGGCAATATTTAATTTAGTGAAATACATTGTTACGATCCTTTTTTTATTCTAATTGAAAGCATGATTTGTGTTTATACTGGAATAACTTTTTATTAATTTTGTTAACACACGGCACTGTTTACAAATACACATGACATAGAATCTTATGAAACTTCTTTAAACATTCTTCTCCAATTCCCTCTTTTCCCCGCTCAAAAGGGGAAAAAACCAGTTCCTTCATACAGCAGCGCCCTCTCTTGATCAATCAGATCATGACTGCATTCTAATTCTTTACAACTTTATTGAGACGAACGAATCATAAAAGCAAAATAGATTATTAATAAGATTTAAAGGAAGATATTTTCTGACATATTTCATCTTAGGTAAAAGAGTATGCTTTGATTTCAGTTCCAAGTGAAGCTCCCTCAAATGTCCGAGTGATTTCATTTACGAATGATTCTTTGGAGTTTGAGTGGGATCCTATTAATTGCAAAGAAGCTAATGGAGACATCATCTACTATGATTATGCCATAGTCCATTATGAGGATGTACCTACAACTTCTATTAGAAGAAGAAAGTCTTTGAAGGATATCAGTCATATATTTTATTCTGTCCCAGGTAATCTTAACATTCCTTATAATGGGTAAGAAGATTAAGAGAGAAACACTAATTTAGATTTTTAATATTTGTGAAATATATACTGCATTTTATAGTTCTTAAACTGGTTTTAAAGTAGATATTAGAATAACTTTTTAGCCCCCAAAACTTTTCTTTTCCTGGATATACATTGCATTTTAAAAGTGCAATAAACTTATTGTAAGCTTTAAGTAAAAGCAATGGGCATTTGTTGAATATATTTCTTTACAGGGAAATTTTTTTTATTACATACCGTATATTTCCATGTGTATAAGCCGATAATTTTTAGAATTTTTTAAACTTAAAGTAAGGGCTGGGGTCAGTCTTATATATACGAATCTGCTTAGTCCCAGAATTGAAAAAAACGTAGCTTAGGAAAACTGGGATTTTTTAACATTTTCCGTTAGCCATGCTCGATTGATTTTAATCGCTTTTCGGGTTTTTTTTAAATGAATCTTTTATTTTAAAAGGTAATAAAAAGTCATAGATTCTTTTATAGTCAGTTTCTGAATCCAAGTTTCCGGGTAGTTCGTAAAACTCACACTCACTGATTAGGATGTATGAAAGCACATTATCATCATACAGTTAGTTTTTCCTAAAGGCATAGGTCGACCATCACTCACCATGTACGAATTTCTCTTCACTCTCATTTTACAAACAAACAAACGATGATAAAGAAATTATAGCCAGCACATATCGCATACAAGATAAAAAATTAATGAAAAAAATGTGTTAGCTTATCTTAAGGTTATCAGAGATATATAAAACTATTATCGTTAACGTCGGGCGTTTTACTTTACAGTGATTTGATTCTAAAATATTCCTCCTGTTCGAGACTTTAGTTTCGCCCTCACAGTGACATGTTAGAAAATTTGTGCAATTTTTTTCATTTCAGTTTATTTATGGGTTTCGAATTTCGGGTGAATTTTAGAAGAAAAAACGCACTCTCGGCTTATATACAGTATCTAGTACGGTATATATTTTTAAGCTAAATTAAACTCTTATCTATTTCATTAACAATATCTTTGTATAAATTATTTATTAGTTTAGTATAGGCTTGATTAATATATTTTTATGTATTATAAAAACTTTTGTGGTAGATAAGTTCTTTCTACAAAATAATGTATTAGATTATGCTAAATAACGGAAAAAATGTAATAAATAACTCTTAAAATTGCTAAGTTTTTGACAGTAAGAATGAAGCAGATCATAATATTAAATTGAACATTTTTTATTCGTAAAATATTAAAAGATTTTATAAGAAAATATCCTGTAAGATTGTTATAAAAGTTTGCGTCTTTGAACTTTCTCACTTGTATGCAATAATAATTAATATCTTCACTATTTTTCTTTTAGATTCTCGTGTTAAGATCAATGATTTGGAACCATTTACAAGTTACGGATTCATGGTCGCTGGAGTCACAGGGGTCGGAAGAGGATTGTTATCAGATATCGTTTTTCACAAAACGGATGAAGGAAGTATGTATTTATTTTATTACATTAACTTACCTGAACGGAAAACAAAAGCCATGACACAGTTTTAGAAACTAACGCTTCCTCTGGCAATTTTTACCTTTTTGTTATATTTATATATTTTTATATATAATTTTTCAATAATTTGTTTTTGATACAATTTGTAATGTTGTGATGATGTTAAATTTTTAAAATATATTTATTCCTTAAAATTTTATAAAAAAAATATTGTAAATAATCATTCTAAATGTTCTTGTTTGTTTAAAAAGTAAGAGAATCTGTGGAACATTATAAAATTCAATTTTTTACACTATATTTGTTGAACATATGTGTATTCTTAAGCAAATCTGCAAATACTGTATCACTTATCAAATGTCAAGTGTGTAGTACATAAATACCACACCCCCTATTTGAATGATGGAATTTTCATAAAGTTAATTAATTACTAATGCTATTTTTACTAATATGACATTCGTATATAACGAATATATATAATATAGTTGAATAATAATAATTTGAATTTACTCGTGCATAACTAGAAATATAACACAATTCAATTGAAAATTTAGCATAATATTTCGTTTAAATCCTTGCGTACCAAACTGCGCTTTCTAATATCCCCAGAAATCCTAGATTTCTGGGGCTACTGACCTTGAGATTTCTGGGGTTTCTGACCTTGACGCTACGACGCACATTTCGTTCTTCCTTTTGACGCTAAGGTGCACTTTCTTTCGTGTTTCGTTTCACTTTCTAAAGTTTGTATATCTTTTTGTTTGTTTGTTTATTTTTACTTTTTCTTACCAATATGGCATCGTCGTCGGATTTTAACGAAAGTGATACTGAATGAGAATATTTGCCGGAAACTGGAAATGACAGTGACTCTGATACGGATTTATCTACAGTAAAACCTGTTTTTGTGCGGTAGATAAGGACTGCATAAAAAGAAACCGCACAAAAAAATATGCGAAAATTTCATGAATACTTACATATACCTAACAACTTTGTTCACATACTACAGAAAATTTTTTTTATGCGGCTGAGAGGGACCGCATAAAAAAAGCAACTCTTAAAAAATATGTCAACTACTTACGAAATGTAGGAGAAAGTACTTCCAAACAAAATAAGTAATTAAATTCCCATGGAAACATTTTAAAAGCATTTAAACTCTCATTCTATACACGGAGAAATTTTCAAAATGCACATACATAATTCACTGCTACTCGTGGTAATCCAAAGCGCTCATCTTTCTGTGATGAATTAGTTCAAAACCGCTTTCGTCACTTGAAAATAAAATTTCAATTGATTTACTTCTTGGCACCTGAAAGTAAGTGATAAGTTTTTGTGACGACGATTGGTTGATCAGTTGTTTGTGAACACCGCGATAACCAGATGTGCATGATCAATGCTCTTTTTAGAATTTCAAACTCCGTTCGGAATCGGTATCTATTTTTAAAAAAATGCTTTTCCGATTATTTTTGAAAGCTGGATCCCTGCATGTATTTTATCCTCTCTCAAAGAATCCGTTTCTTCTTGCCGTCTTCATAATATATCAAATTATGGACAATGTCACTGTCACTGAAAGTTTCGTCTTCAATCAAGTGCGTGCTGTTAGTGCGTTGAGAGAAAGCAATTGAACATGAATTTTCGAGAGACTGTTTATAACCAATGGACAGAGCGTCTTGAAGTGTATATATGTAAATTGATAGAAAATATTGCGGTAGCGCAAAGCCGTTGAAATCCTTTTATCAGATAAGAAAAGGATCGCACAAAAAATCGTACAAAACAAACCACACAAAAATAAAATCGCATAAAAAAGAACCGTATAAACACAGCTTCTACTGTATTTGTAATGAAGAAATGGAACAAAAATTACATTACATTTATGCAACCCATGTGGAAAAGATTTTTGTTCCATGGAACATTTCGAACAATTTCACAAAGATTTATAATTTTAATTTTCTTATTTCTTAAAATGTTTTGTAAACCAAACATTTTGTAACAACTTTTCTAATTTTATACAAGCCCAATAAAAGAAAATCTACTTTATAATGTTTCCTGTGCCGGTTACATTGGTTATATACCTAAATAAGCCATGTATCCACATGAGGTTACAACGGGTTTTTACCATATACTTAGCCTGTATCCACTAGTAGTTACATGGTACGCAAGGGGCTAAGAGTTCCTTACTTCTTTTTGTATTCTTATTTGTGCTTACAAATACCCCTGGACACTTTTTTAAAAATTTCTACCTCAAATTTTTGGATTTCACAAAAACATATAAATTAATGAGTTTTACAGTATCTGTCTAACAATTTTGATCTCAAAAAATTTTCATTTTGAAATCAAATGTAAAAACATTTGAATGCCTGAATGAAATTCCTGAATCCGTGAATTTAAATCTCTTTTATTTATTTTCTTATCATTCTAATAAAATATATAAAATTATGAATGTATAAAATTGTCTTTAATATATTTTCAGTTCCCACAGAACCTGTCTCTTTAAGCATCATATCTGTAGCAGATCGAAAAATGAAAATTTCTTGGGATAATCCAGAATTTCCCAATGGCATTGTTACCCAGTATAGAATCAGAGCATGGATCAATGAATCATCAGAGCCAGACGTCGAAGTTCACCAAAAGATCACTAAAGAAGATAAGCAATATGCTACTATTGAAGGACTAAAACCAGCTACTCTGTATATTATTACAGTAAGATCTCTTATCTGAAATAATTTTAAAATATTTTATCAACAAAGTGAAATTTATTAAATTATTGAGCAATTTGCTCAAATATAGTTAAGATTTAATTAAATTTTTGTACATAGTCTAAGGTTATTAATTTTCGCATGTTTTAAACATGCTTGTCTGAAGTGCGGCCCAAACGCAAATTATGAAAATATTTAAATTTACACATTTTCATTAAAAATAAATGTTTACAATATATTTCATATATAATCGATTTTTTACATTTGTTTTGAAATAAAATTTTTTATAAAAACATCTTAGTATGCCATGAGAATTTACCTTTCGAATTATATGTGTATCCACTCGACGGCATCTTTATGAAATACTAACTAAATGAAACGAAACTTTTACAAATTTAAAATAAATATGTACCTATATATATGTAATTCAAATATAAAAAATGTGCAGTAAAAATAAGTAAATTTATTTTAATAAAACTACATTGAGTAAATTTTTATTTCGATTTATTAAAAAAAATATTGTATGTGTGGCCCAGAAATTTTTTTTTTTGTAATGTGGCCCTTAAACGGTCAAAGTTTAGACACCCATGTTTTAAAGGAAATGATTGAAGAAGTATGAATGTTTTTACTTTTTTCCCGGGATGTATTTTATGTAAGATTCTATACAGGGGGTTTCGGGATATTTGGGAAAACTTTAAGGAATATTGGAACACCATACAGTTCAGTAAACTGTTTTTCATATGAATATATGGACGAAAAATGTACTCAATATTATTAACTGTTTATATAGTATCATTGTCAACTCTCTCTCCCTCTCTGCTTCTTTATCGCATTAGTTACAATAGTTGCTCAAAGCAGTTCATCAAGAAAAAATACGTGATTGGTAATGTCAAGAGAATACTTGAGCGCAGTACCATATACCACAGGTATATGGTATACACCCGTATTATATACACAGGTGGTACACAAGTACACCCGTGTAGCATCAACAAATATTTGAGAGGAAGTTAGACTATTCGATCAAAATCACTTTGTCGATGTTGCCAAGAATATATTGCTCTTAAAAGATATTTTTTAAGAAATTATTCTGAGAACTTCTGTTCTGTCAACGATAGGGGAACCACGCATCATTCGATTGAAGTATATTTCATGTGTTTCTAACATGTCTTTTGCACATTGTAGCTCATTACACTATTTTATTTAACGAATTCTCAAGCAATTCATATCAACGTTAAATTGTACATTATTTAGCAGTAATGGAAGTAATTACGTAACATATGTAAAGACAACTAAAATAAACGTTTTGAATTAAATTTTAGAATTTCGTTAACAATATTGCAAAGTATTTTATTTACAAAATAAAAATTTATTTAATATTAGTGTGCATTTATAATTTAATTCTTTTTTTATTTCACTTAAAACACGTTTTTAATGAGAATTTACTTCGTTCTGTTTGAAATTAGGCGCATCATTATTAAAAAATAAACGATGTAAATAGAAATTTTCTCATACCCTACCCCTAAATTCGTTAAAATTATTTCAACAAATCAATTTTTTTCTAAAATTTTAATGGGAAAACTACTAATTTTCATTTCATTGTTAGTAATAATTATTGCGAAATAAATGCAATATGTTGTAAAAATACTTCAAAAAAATTACATTTTGATCAAAATTTACTTGTGTCTAATATATATAATTACTTTTACGGCTTGATATTTCCGTTTTTCTCCTAAGGTAGAAGCCGCAACAAAAGCTGGTTGGGGAAATTCTAGTCAACTGATTGAAAATACACTTGATGGAGGTATACTTTATATTTTCGATCATTAAGACAATAAATAATATATGTGTAAATAAAAATAATTGTTATAATCTCCTGGTGTTTTTTAGTATTAATCATGATGAATTGACAATGAAATTTCTTATCTATAGTGAAGTTACTGTCTTAATAATATTAAAAACGTGCTGTTATGCATTGAAAGATCTCATTATCTCAAAATACTGAATCATTAAAATAATATTAAAGATGTCAATGATGATTATTTTGCTTAATATATCAATCAAAATTTTTGGATAAAATCTACTTTTTAATTAATGCTTAAAACTTTTATGAAAAATAAAAAATGAATTTTATTTCATAACTTTTTCAAAAAATAGATAAATAAAATAAAATTAAACAATAAAAATTATAAAATAATAAATTTAAAAAAACGCAATTGAAAGCATTTAGGTTAATAGTTATTCCCCGTTATATATATATATATATATATATATAAATGATTTTTTTAGTTACTCCAATTTAAAAAAAATATGAATGCATTTAATTTTATCTAGTTCCTGGTGAACCTTCAGAAGTCTCTGTGCTAGAAAACCAGCAGAAAAGCCTAAATATTTCTTGGAAAGAACCTCTGAAAAGCAATGGAGTTATCTTAGGTTACAAAGTAAGAGAATATTTCAAAATAACCTTATTCACAATCGGTAGTTGTCTTAAAGTTTACATATCTATTAAATAAATATTTTAGTATGTACTAAAATTAAATGCTTTAAATTTCATTAAAGTAATGAAATCTTATGCATAATATTAGATTAAACAAAAGCGTTCAATTTATTGACTGGTATGCTCTATTTTCTTTAAACAGAACGTCTTTTTCTTTCCTTCATCTTCTTTCTTTTCTTTTTTTCTTGATACTTTAAATGATATCTCTTTAACAAGAATGTAAAAAATTGCTGACTGTAATTAATATTTATGTAGGACATCTAAAATAATGCTACGTAATAAAAGTTTTAATGAAATGCTTAACGTTTTTCTAAAAAAATCTTATTTTTGCTCGAATAATATAAATTTTCATAACTAAGAATAACAAGCTGAAATTTTCGTCTGTGTTTCATAATAATGGTTTTTTTAGGTTGTTAAGTAGAAGTAAGGGGTGGCGGCTTATGTACAGATATGTTACTCTGAAAAAAAAAACGTAATTCAGGAAAGATGGGGTTTTTTCTACATTTCCTGTTAGTCATGTTCAAGCTATATTCTTTTAATTTTTTGGGTGCTTTGAATAGAACTTCCATCCTGAAAGAAGAAAGATAGTCTTATAAATCAGAGTAGTCCGGATGAGTTCTGGACATCTAACTGGCCTATTCATTCGGCAAATGTCATCCTCTACCAAAAAAATTCGTCGACCAGATGAGCTCTATGCTCCTCGCGATGTCATCCATTAAAATAAAATCAGGGTCAACTGCAATCATGAAAGGGCAAACGTAGTGGTCTAAGACCTTGAAGGAGGATTCGTTTTTGGTACCTTCCATTCCAAAAGCACACACCCTATCCCTAGGCCAAAATGATCACTTCAGTCCAGTAGAAGTTAGTACCTTATATAGGACCCACCACCACACACTTCCTGCTAGTGTGTCGGTAAGGCGTAAGAACGATATCGTTGTTATGGTGAGTTGTTGCGTCACTATATGATGGCTTGCTCGTTGCGTTATTCGTGCAAAACAGCTTGAAGGTTGCGTCATGAGTGAGACGGCTTGGTTGTATTTGCGGTGGATAGATGACGCCACAATTGCTGCGTGGAAATTGCGTTGTTCGAAATTCCCAGGGTCGCCAATGAAGGAGGATTCGTTCTCGGTACCTTCCGTTCCGAAAGCACACGCTCTACCCCTAGGCCAAACTGATCACTTCAGTCCAAAAGCAGTTAGTGTCTTATATAGAAACCACCGCCACAACCTCATCTGTATGCCGCATTACAATCACAGTGCCTCTTTCAAAGAGATGAAGGTCCCCCCAGACCATCGAGCCTCCGATGCCGTAATGGTCAATTTCTCGGACAGTGGATGCAGGTAGAGGGTCCATGGTTCTCTCCATATGAAAGTACGTAGAGAATATATGGAGCTAATAGATATTGTACAAGATAATGAAGAAAAGAAAATATTACTTTCATCTAGTACCAGAAATAAAACTGTTGTCGTTAGAATTTTACTTTACAGCAATTCTATTTGAAAATATTCCACCCTCATGGTAAAAATATTGAAAATTATTCTTTTTCTCTATTCGATTTTGAATTTTGGGCAAACTTTTGAATTAAAAACACATTCTCAGCTCAGACACGGTTCGGCTTATATTTGGAAAAAATATACAGTATATATTAATAAAAAAATAAGATTAATAGCAACTATTCGAAAAATTAGAAATATAAATTCAATCTCATATTTCCAGGTAAATTATCGCCCTGTTTCAACTTTAGACCCAGTTTTTAACACCACTCCTTTTATTGAAAAAGAAACAGAACTAGAAGGAAATGTCAATGAAATCATGTTAAGCGATTTACATCCTAGCACTCAATATAAGGTCCTAGTCACTGCTAAAACATCCGCCGGTTATGGAATGCCTGCTAGTATTCTGTGCTGGACTGTCATATCTGGTAAGTGCCCAAAATACGTTTCGTAACAAACTTTAATGAAATTGATGGTAATTTAATAGATAATTATTAATTTGAATAACTATTTGTCATGAATAATGGCTACAAATAGCTGAAGTACAGCAACTTGAATAAGAAATTTGTATGGTTCTCATCATTTTGTTGAACATAATGTTGCATTTTTTGTTAAAGAAGCAAAGAAATGTATGAGTTCATTTGCTCACAAGTTAGAATTTTGTTCTCAGAAATATTTAGCATTTCTGTTGCTTATCTTTTATGTATATGCTGTGCAAATTACAATGAATAATCTGAGAAAATGATCTAAAAGTCAAACCTATATTGTATTATACACAACTAAAAACTATCGATTACTATTTAAAATTCAGGAAGAATTTTAAATACAAGCTTCGACAGGTAATTAATTGTATAAAGTGTACTTTATTGAAAGATAAAAACTAGTAATATATGTTCACCGTCCGAACTTTTCAGGAAATCTCCAATGAACATTATTGAAATAAATTTTATGTCTTTTTTAACAGCGATTCTTAAATTCGATCGCCGTGGCTCCCTTTTATGTATCTGCCAAACATCACGAACCCCCTAGATTTCGAACACCCCTTCCTGACTCCCCACACATGTATCAATTATTTAAAGGTTTCTCAATAATTCGAAGATTGCTTCTTCTACTTATATAAGACTTTTTAAACATTTAAGAAAACAGAAGAAAACAGTGCACATCTAATTATGATTAGTACAAAATAATAACGTATCATGTGTTTCTACTATATTTTTTGAAAATGTTATGCGCACGTTGTAGTGTTTTAATGGTTTTGTATTTGCAAACAATAAACAATTTGAGTTATTTTTGATCGAAATACATGTTCTAGTAAAGTTTTTTTTATTGGGGGCAATCTAGTAATCTAGTCTAGGCTGGCAGATTTTTCAATTTTTCCGCAATGCCTTTCAGAGTCTGTAAAAGAGAGAAATCTTAACATTAAAAGAGAGACATTTGCAGACTCACTAGAAAGGTACTGGGGGCCCCCAGGGATCCGTGAACTCTTCAACAGTTTAATAACCCTTTCCTGTAACAGTTTAAAAACCCTTTTTTTCAATGAAAAAAAATGAATTTTATCCGTATAAAATACCAGATATCTTCAGCATCAGAATTAGAAATTGTAGGAAAAAGATTTTTCGTTTAGTTTCATTTCTAAATCTTTCACTTGTTCCACACATTAATAAAAGGCTGCATTTTCCGCATCTTCGAATAACTAATGCATTCACAACTTTATTACATTCAAATTATTATTACTATATTATTGTAATGTATTCAAGTCAATTACATCAAAATACAACAACAATTAGCATATTTTTATCTCAAAAATAACTTCTTTTGTTCTGACATACGAACTTAACGATTATTCTGTACTTTAAATAAAGTAAAATAATTTATTTCATTTTCTTGCAGTTTCTTTCAGATATGTATTTTTAATAATCCTACACTAGATAATAGTTTCTGTATTATTTTTTATTACCATAGGGGATCATGTGTCCCCTTCTTTGAAGGTGATAGAAGTCGAAGCTACAAATGACTCCATTCCCATAGTTTTTTCAACCACTGGAAGCTCAGCTGTTCAGTAAGTGAATATTATTATAAGTTGAATTTAACGTAAAACTATATTTAAATGTATCTTAATGTCTACTTATTTCTGATCAAAACAATATAATGTTTCAAAATTTACTTATTTATTTGATAGTAGTTTTTATTCAGAAAGAATTCTCAAACTATTAAGGGAGTTAGAATTGACTCACTCGGAATTCAGTTTGTTTTAAAAACTTCATTCTTTTAATTTTGAAATGAAAGTTATATTCATGTCTTAAATATAAAAAAAAGTAATTCTCAATGAATATATATATTCATTGAGAATTACTTGAGAGAGAGAGACTGAGATTCTTATTCCATTTTCTCACACTGAAAACATCACCACAAAAATATTATGCCTGCGGTAACCTAGAGGTCAAAGTCACGGACTTGTCTTGAATTCGAGTGTAGTACAGCTGAAGACCACCGTGCATAGGGGACGATGTCTGTTAAATTTGTCAAGGTTCGATGTCCTCCCGTCAGTGTGGTAGTTAGGAGAGGAGAGTATCATTTCAAGTTCCCTCTTTGACACTTGATAATGGTTCTAAGATACGAGATCCGTCTCCAAAAGCCCTTGTTTTGCCTTATAGTGCGACGTTAAGCAAACTCTCTCTCTCCAAGATACTATTTGATGAGATTGATATGAACTGACGCGATGAATCGAAACTGGATATCAGGTCAGGTATAGTAGAGGCTTTTCCATATACGGTGTTCTAAAAACTGGATTGCCCCAGGATTCAGTAATTAGCTGCACCCTTCAATATTTACAATAATGATCTTGTCCATCAACTCAAGTCAATTCCGGGAATTAGGTTTCTGCTATATGCTGGCGACCTTGTAAGCTGGATAGAATCCCACAAGAAACAGGCTGCACAAAAGATTACACATGCCTTGAATTTAGTTTTAGTGGCCTTAGAGAAATAGTGTGATGAACATAATATTAAGGTTAATTTGGTTAAAACAGTCTCAGCCCCTTTCTTCCTAACACACCAACCCTTTCATATCGATCTATCATATGGACACTGCAGTGTACCTTGTAATGTGATAGCATACCACCTTGCAAAGTAGGGAGGTTCTATCCTATAAACATAGAGGAAAGCTGTCCCTTTTACTACCGTCAGGTATCTAATTAGAAAAAAAGGTAAATAATTCCACTTTAAATCGCTACAAAGAGAGCAATTTCAAAAAGATATAGTGGAATAATCTCCAATATATTCTTATGTGGCCGAGATGTAAAGCAGTCGCTGAAATTTGCCTGGTTACCAAACACGACTGCCTTCTCGAACATCTTCAACGAATTTATACAGCAAAAGCTCCTTTCTGCACACGATGTGACCTACAGGAGGAGATTAATGGAAACCGTCTTCGTCATTGCCCAGCGCTAAGGGACAACTCTTTATGCGACTGTTATGCGCGCGAGGGACTTATTGGGTTCTTAGACTTTACATCACATAGACTATGCATATTTTTCCTTCCATTTTGTGGTGAATGATCTTCTATAACCTTGTCCATTGGAAATTTAAAAAATTAAAAAGGGACGTTTTTTCAGTTTAATTTTACCTTAAATTAATGAAATTCTCTACCGAAATGTTTTTTTTATCACTCTTTAAGTATTTAAAGACCAAATGCACTCGAATGGAGTACGTTCATTAAATACGTCGCCATATTGTTTATACTCTGTGCATGATTTTCATTTTCTGATTGCAAATAGAAGATATTATTGTGGAATCTGAAATATTCTTGTTCTCTTTTAATTCAATTAGTAAATATCAAGTTATTGTCGAAGACGCAAGGAACAGCGAACCAATAGATGAATCAAAACTAAGTGACTACGATACAGCGGTGGTGAAACATGATTTACCATATTACATAGCAGCTGAACTGGATCCCAGTAATGTGTCTCAGACGGGGGAACAAAGTTTTGTGGTCGGAGATAAGAAGAAATGGGGAGGATATAAGAACGTTCATTTGAATCCTGGACATCATTATAAAATTAGAATTCGTACCCTTGTAGTAAAAGATGAGGTATGTTAAATAGTTTACTTGAAAAAAAAAATTCTTTAAAAATTTTTAAAGGTACAAGGTCTTAATTAAAAAACTTTTAAGTCCAATAAAAATGTTTCATAAAATTAAATATATATTATTGAAGTTAAATAAATTTCAATAATAGTTATTTAATTTTATGTACCATTTGTGTACTTTTATGTACAATTTTGTGAAAAAAGATTACCAAGTATTACGCTTTGATCCAATGATCTTATATCATGTGTATATGGGTGATCAAATTATTTTATATATATTGGATACATATTTAAGGTAGAAGTTGTCTTGCAAAAACCAAGCTTTTAGTTTCAAAGAATATAAAATAATTATCGATATTGATATATGTAGTAGTGTAGTTTTTAAGAAAACATGTAACTAACAAAAGCAAACAAATAATTTCCTGTACATTTTAAATTGTCTTTGAATAAATAAAAAATTTCTCTTAAAATTTGGGAAAAAATAAAGAAGACAAAACAAAAATAATAACATGAAAAATAAATATGTAATAAAATGAAATGTGTAATGAAAAAATAAATAGGAATAAATATGCAGTTACATGTATGTTTATGTATTGTAAGTAGTTTTATGTGTATTACGTAACTTTAATAAGCTTTTCATTAAGCGCATAAACTTATTATTTGTTCATATATTATTTATTTTATAGATAAAATTCAAGGTAAATATCTGTAGCAACATTTATGCAAATAAGTTTATTTGCAAAAAAAAAGTAATGTTATTCACCTCACGAAAATAATAATTTCTTTAAATTTCGTCCATTTATTATTTTATTCTCCATTATTCCATCGCAATTATTTCATTTTATACTCTATTTCATCCATAATGTCATTCTCCGTTCGCTTTCATGAAATATTTTGTTAATTTTTTGGTTTTGATGACAAATGTATACTATTGCTTTCAAACTGTGTTGTATGTATGCAGACTATCGCTATGTAATTTCAAATAAAAAAAGGTATCAAATTCAATTATAACCAATAAAATTAACCCACTCAATTTTATGCTAACAAATAAAAAATGTAATCCAAATGTTAAATAAACGCACCTAAAATCATAAAGTATTTACGTATATTTCTTACATTATTTTTATTTACAGGAGTTGAAATCTGTTCTGTCTAAATCTATGAACAAATCAGCAGGTATAATTTTTTCCCATTCATTTCTTTCTTTGTCTTTTCGTTCTTATAATTTGAAAAAAAAAACATGCTATAAATTCAACTACTTCATGAAATATATTTGGAATAGTAATTATATCTTAATATTTTTTTTTCTATTAAGTAATGAAAAGCTTAGAAAATATATAAATTTGTAAAAAATGAGAAGAAACAATTATACGTGCATAATCTCAATTCTCAAATTAGAGGAAATATATATATATATATATATATATATATATATATATAATCATTAGTTTTTTTACCTTAAGATTTTTTTAACAACGTTCACTGGAACGTTTATTGGATACTAGAAACAAATATCTTATTCATTTGATAGGTACATTGATGGTGCCAGTGGAACATAAAAAGAGAGAAATATTTGGAATAGATCTCATCATTTTTATTCTTGTCCTCATCGGTGCATTCACGCTTCTCTCAGCTGTCACGTTTCTCACTGTTCTTATCATTTGCTACAGAAGGTGACTGATTCCTTACAATCATTATTGATTAATTAATTGCAATTGTGATGAAATAATACTTGGTTCTACTTATTCCTTAATTTTATTTAAGTACTCTAGAGTCACTGGCTGTTATTTTAATTATTAATACTCCTTATTATGTATATTTAATTTCATAATTCTATGGCTTAAAATGTTAATTTAACGATATGAGATGCTGTTACGAGTATTAGTATTTGCATGAAAGGCTTTCTCCTGCGTTTATAGCGAAGTTATCTAAACAATAAAGACTGTTTAGGTATACAAAATGAGAAATAAATATGAATTGGAAAAAATCATTATATTACATATCTGAAGTTGCCTCCATTTCTCTATTAATCACCTGTCATTAAATACTTATTGTATCTGTTCAAGAGCTTCAAAATTTTCATGTTATATTCTTTTTCCGTCAGTGTGTTTAGGGCTAGTTCAGTGCTTCTTAAACGTTCAATGTTTGCGACCTAATATTCATCCATGATTTTCATCGCCCTTCGCCCTTCCATACAAATAACAATATATTGAATTCAATAATACTATACTTTAACACTAATAACCTCTTTTGTATCAGCGGTATATATATACGTCTCACTCAACCACAGTATGTTAAATACCCAAGACGTATATATACATCTTTCCGAAGTATGATCTTTTCTGCGCACTGCTATCCATAAAATTATTCCGAAGACTTTGGAATACAATAAAAGGACCTTGACAGTGTTTGATAAGGATTTATTTATTTCAGAGGCTTTGCTTATTTATTCCTTTTCTCCCCCCCTCCCCAAACATCACATACGCCCGCCTACTTGGAAAACGCTGGCATTGGGGAGCAGATCGCGTAACTTTTAATTGGCAATTAAAGGATCAATTATAAACCGTAAAATTACCAAGATAAGAGTTAATTTTTGTATATAATTTTATATATGACAAGCTCATGGGGGCATTAGTAATTATTTAACTTGTTCTTAACTTAATATTGTTAGATTAATTATAAAATACATTTTGCAGTATTGATTCATTTATTACTGTATCATATCAGTGCAATTATTAATTTTATTTTTTGTTATGTCAGAATGCATTTCGTTTGTTTACTTTCAGTAAATTAATAATTTTTAATTCGATTTTTCAATATGCTGGCACCCCCCTCGTAGAGTTATCACGGTTCCTTAGGGGGGCACACCCCACAGTTTCAGAAACACTGAGCTAGTTGTTTATTTTTATCCAATTCTTCATCACTTCCAGAACGCTTCCCGCCCAGAAATTCTTGCAACTTTAGGAAAATGTTGTAATCGTTAGGAGCTAGATCCGAGTTATAGGGTGGAGTGTCAAAAATTTCTCCTTTGAGTTTAATCCAAATTGATTCGAGTTTTGAGTTGCAGCAGTTGTGTATGGTGGGTACTGTCGTAAAGAAACAGTCCTTCTCGAATCCATTCCAGGCTTCCAGTTTTGGATAGTTTGTATCGTAGTTTTCTTTAAGTTTCACAATAACGATTTGTTTCGAAATGAGAAATTTTTTAATATTTTATTCATGTTTTGATTGTAAAAATGGTTTTGCACATTTCGCCAATGGCGTGTTTCTTTTCATTTTGATAACGTGAATCAAGAAATGATAAAATAAAGAATATCTGATTCTATATCAAAATTGTCCTTCAAAGTTTGCTATTCAAAATATAGGGCATTTAAGGCATTTAAAATTTGCTTAAAATATGTCTTCTTTTATTAAATCTAATAAATCAAAACTGCTGAAGGTGTCAATCCATTCTTTAGCGCGTTTTTCACGTAGTGGAACAAAAGCGCTATTAGGAAGCAAATTTCGTCTTCGTTCCATATTTTGTCGTATCTTTTTCTCAGCCAATAAGCAACCAATTGACCTCTGGTTTTCGGCATTGGGTCGCATTTGTGCCCTAGATGAGCCGAATCATATTTAAATTTCCGCATAGTTTTCCCGAATTTTCCTACAAATTTTCCTGAATTTCACTAGTTTATAGTGAAAAACGCGCTAAAATTACTTGGCCATGCCAATGATTGATATCTTGTCTTAATATCAAAATATTTGATTTATTACAAAAAATTTTATAAGTGTTTTTTTATTTGATTGTAATGGGATTGATATACATTTGGAAATTTCATTGATTTAAAACAGAAGCAAATGATAAATAAATGTATCTAAAAGCAAAATTGACAAATGGGTAACATTTTATTTATGTTATTTATTTGAAAGTCACTCAAAACTACCCGAAAGAAGTATCGTGGCTAAACATAAATTAAAATAAATAAATACATATATGAAAGCTTGAAATTTAAAAAGAGATCTTTTATTGTTGCTTTTCAGAGAAAGAAAAAAGTCAACCAATTCTTTTTCCACGAAGGATTCCGGATTATCAGGATCTATGACTTGGTCTGTCATGTATAAAACGCCAGTTGCTATTCAAGATTTGGATGAATCGCCAGTTCCAGAAGGCTTTCGGACTTTTCCAATGACTGAGAAAAGTGATCCACTTTAAAAATTCTTTCAATTATGAAAAAAATGTCTTTTTTTGTTCCTAAATTATTGAAGAAATATATTTTTTTATCCCTCATTGTACAGATATGTGATTTTATTTATAATTATGTATATATGAATAAGTTATTAATAAAATGTATTAAATGTTGCATGCGGTATTTGTGTTTTATGTAAATAAGAAACTCGAATGTGTATTGGTCATATAAATATAAGATTTTTTAAATATTTTTGCTGCACGATTTGTTACTTTAGAAGGAAGTGATATAAAACTTTTATATGGGAAAAACAATACAAATTTTGAAGTTGAAATTCAGTAAGATTGTCAAAAGATTTGACTTTTTACTGAAACTTTCTATCCATGAAGGAATACGATTTTTTTTAATTAAACTTTCTTACAAAAATTTCTTACAAACAGTCTCATTGTTACTTCATTTCAATGAATGTTTTTCATAAAAATTTTCATGAACTTTTCATGTGAATTGATTAATTATATGGATTTACGGTACGCGCCTCTCTTCCTTAAGAAAAAATCTTGTTGAAAGACTCTACAAATTTTGTTTATATTCTAATTTCTTTCTTTCAGATGCTTCTTTGAAAAGAAGCAAAAGTGACAGCAAAATTGTTCGTGGTCTTAGGGTAGAAACTTTAGAAGATTACTTGATGAATGCCAAATCTAGCAATGTTCTTGCAGAAGAATTCAAGGTAAGCCAGGGTTTCTGAAACTGTGGTGTGCATCCTGTGGGGTGTGCGTCCTCCACATAGGGTAATAGCCCTACGTGGAGAACGTGAGCATGTCGAAAAGTTGAAAACAAAAGATTATTTAAAAAAATATTAATTTACTGGAAAGAAGCAAAAAACAAAATACATTCTGACATAATAACAGATAAATACACATTTATACTGATGTAATACACTTCGAAATTTATCAGTACTGCACAATGTATTTGATAATTAATTTAACAATACTAAGTTATTAACAATTTGAATATTTACCAGTGAACCCATGGGCTTGCCATATATAAAATTACATATACAACAGTGTTTCTCAAATTGTGGGACACGCCCCCCTTAAGGGGCGTGATAAATCTATGAGGGGGGCGTGAGCATATTGAAAAGTCTAAAACAAAAGATTATTTTAAAAAATTACTAATTTACTGAAAGTAAACAAAATACATTCTGACATAATAAAAAATAAAATATACATTTACACGGATATAATATACTTATAAATGTATCAGTATTACACAATGTATTTAAAATTAATTTAACAATACTAAGTTAAGAACAAGTTTAATAATTACTAGTGACCCACACATGGTCAAGTCATATATAAAGTTATATTCAAAATTAACTCTTATCTTGATAATCTGTCCGGTTTATAATTAATCCCTTAACTGCCGATTAAAAGTTACGCAATTCGCTCCCAATGCCATCGGACACACTGTCAAGGTTCTTTTACTGCATTCCATAGCCTTCGAAATAATTTTATGGATAGCAGTGCAGAGAAAATATCGTACTTTGGAAAGACGTATATATACGTCCGGGGAAATAACGCTTTGGCTGAGTGAGACGTTTATATAAGCCGTTGGCATTTAAGGGGTTAAAGTTGTATTCTATGTTTAGCACATCAAAGTATAGTATAATTAAATTCAATACATTATTATTGTATGGAGGGGAAATTATGATTGAGTCTTGGGTTACAAATATTGAAAATTTGAGAAGCACTGATGTACAAGATTTAATAGTTATCTTGATAACTTGCACGGCTTATAATTAAAGTCGCATTGTAGCTTTTTAGAGTCAAGTTTTTTTTATTGATTCAATACATATAGGGGGCGATGAAAACTATGTTTGAAAATCGGGTGGCAAATATTGACAGTTTGAGAAACACTGAGGTGAGCTCATTTATTACACACACTAGAAATTACTCAGGTTACTGTGGGTTTTAATTGTTTTTCGTTAAGCTTCGGAACAATGTAGTATTCTTTTTCTTTTATATAATAACAACATTTGTGATAAATTTTGGAATTGTTGCTATGTTGCATGACATTTTGCATGAAAAAAGTACGAAAATGCTTATGCGTTTATTCAACATGCCGAATCTCAAATTTTAAATAAATATGTTAGTTGCTGAATCAAGTAAATGAAATAGTTATGCTCAAAAAAGATATTTCTCATATCATTTTTGCTTATTTCAATATTTCAATTCCTTCATCTAAGAATTTTTTTTTTTTTTTTTTTGAATTTCCGATTAAAAAAATTTTTGGTAAAAAATGAACATATATAATAATTGCAAAATGTGAAATATTTTTTACAAATAAGCAGTTTTGTTTACTCTATTGATGATCATATTTGTGATATCCCGTTCACTTATTTTCAGTTTTCCTTGCAATGAACCCGTTTAGAATTAAAAAGTACTCTCTGATATACTATATTTAACAAATCTATTCTACTTGTGCTTTGAGATATTTAAGTTAATATCCGCGTAAAAAAATCATTAAAATATTTCTGAAAATGATTTTTCAACCTAACCGTGGAAAATTTTATAATCGTTCTTAGGAATCAAAACAGGAAAACATTT
Source organism: Trichonephila clavata (assembly GCA_019973975.1). Lineage (NCBI taxonomy): Eukaryota > Metazoa > Arthropoda > Arachnida > Araneae > Nephilidae > Trichonephila > Trichonephila clavata. The sequence continues at coordinate 44,658 of BMAO01002591.1, read as the reverse complement.
TTTTTAAACATAGTTTACTTCAGAATATTTTACTGCCTGTTTTATCAAAAAAGTCTCTTTCGTTAGCGTTTAGAAATGTTATTACGGTTTAATAATTATAAAAGTACTTCACACATCTTGTGTAGTAATACTTTAAACATTTATCCATTACTCACTCACTGCTTCGTGCGGCGGTAGCCTTAGGGTTATTGTCACGAACTCGTGGCTGCTGTTGTCGAATTACGTGTTCCAGACTTGCTGCCACTGAAGATCTACAATGTAGAGGGTTAAATATATTATGGCTCAAAGTCCTCACGTTGGGTGAGTGAGAGTTACATTAACGTCGCACAATTTCGCTGCACGAGGTCTATTGGCGACAGACTTCGTAATTTGTAACCATGGTCAAGTGACGAGGATGACACCTGAGCTGGCACCCCCTCTCCTAACTTCCACATCACAGTACGGGAGGACGTTTGATCCTCGGCAGATTTTACGTGCATTTTTACGTGCTCCACCTCTATACTACTGGTCTTCAGAGGCACTAAACTCGAACTCATGACACGTCAGCCACGAGTCTATGACCTTGACCACTTGGCTACAGCGGACACATCCGAGTGGTGTGGAAGTTTGGAGAGTAGGGTACTAGCTCAAGTGTCGTTCTTGTCACTTAAAAAAGGCTCAAAATTACGAGGTCGTGCCTCGAAGTTGTCTTAAAGTGCAACGTTAATAATGTCTTCAGTGGCCCTAAGCTCGAACTCATAACACGCTGGCCACGAGTCCATGACCTTGACCACTAGGCTATAGCAGCTACATCCTCCTGTTGGAGTGGTGTGGAAGTTTGGAGAGTGAGGTATCAGCTCAGGTTTCGCCCTTGTCAATTTAACACGGCTCAAAATTACGAGGTCGTGCCTCGTAATTGCCTCGTGTTATCTTAGAGGGTAACGATAATAAACACTCACTCACTGCTTTATCCAAGAGATCAAAAGGGATATATTACATCTTTTATTTTTATATTGAGTATATTCTAGAGATTGTTTCGATGAAACGTGTATCTATACCTTACGATACCTTAAGTTCTTTGAAAACTAAAACTCTAATATTTAAAAATCTAATGATCTAATATGCCAAAAATTCAAAAAAGTGTCTAAATCCTTATAAAAAGTGCAATTATAATAAATATTTTTTAAAAAATTGTGTATCACACATTCTTTCAGAGGTTAGTGGATGGTCAAATTAGTTCATGGACAGTAGCACGCAAGAGTGGGAATTTGAAGAAGAATCGCTATGGAAACATATTACCTTGTATGTCTCATTATATTTTATATTATTATATTAATTATAGATTAATTTATTAATATTAGTATTCTATACCAATACATTTTTTGTGTGCCTGTATATTTCGTGTAATTCATTTTTATTGGAATTCTAAATGTTGTTTTATGTTATGTTCTTATTCATTATTTTATGCATTAAAATTAAGTAATACGTCGGCTTCGTAAGTCCAAGGTTGCGGGTTCGACCCCGGCTAGAGTTGATAGATTTTATGGATGCGAAAATCGTTGGCCCGCATGTAATATAATTGTGTGGCACGTAAAAAATCACTTTAGTATCAGTTTGGTTCTGATTACTCACAGAAAAATTAAATCATGGCAATATTTAGCATCCAACTAATTCATATTTCCCCAAATCTGATAACGAGGCCGCCACCTGATCGTGCCACCAAGAAATGAATCTCACGTTTGGGGACTTGCCGTATCTGCAAAGGCAAAGTTGCTAAAATGCAACCCCATTGGCAAATATATATATATATACATGTAAGTGTTTGCTTAGTTTTTCCTTAACAAAATTATTTTTTATATTCATCTCTATGTAAGAAAACTTTCCATTCATAATTTTATTTTATTTTATTTTTCTGTCTGTTGCAAAATACACGCGTGTTAGTTTTAGGCCTAACTATTCAATATGGTTCTGTTTCTTCTATTATTTCAAAAATTTCTGCTAAATGGCGAAGGTGGATCCTTAAAGTATACTTAACCCTAATTTGCTGATCCTAATTCAGCAACAGCTTTAGAAGTCATAATAGGTCTCCATTTTAGTCCACTGACACTTTTGGTTTCTTCCATTTTAAAGTTCTAACTCTGTTTCCTGTTATACATATGTTTATTTAAATCTTGTACAAAAAATATTTCCACCTTTTTTTTTATAGTTATGTTTCTTAAAATCTGGTTTCTATCTTTTAGCTTTGTTGGCTGTATAATTTTGTCTTGTTATTTTTTCATTTTATTATACTATATATATGCTTAATACTCTGATGATGTCTTTTATTAAATTATTCCTCATTTATTATAAATAGCTGCATGTATTTGTATTATAAAATCCGAGAGTGTATTTTTATTTAATTTCTTCTCAAGAATTTGTATACTTTTGTATTTTCCAGATGATCGTTATAGAGTTGCTCTGAATACGGATTCAAATAAAACTGACACTGACTACATAAATGCAAGCTATATAGACGTAAGATGAAATTTTACATTTAAAAATCAAAATAGCTATATTTTTGTATCATTTAAAGTTCCTCTCTGGAAGTAAATAGAACGAAGTTTATTTTAGATCTTTTTAAAAAATCGATAAATTTCTTAAAATATTAATTTTTTTAAACATAAGTATAAATTTCTAAAGCATGAAATGCTTTAGTAACCATTCGTGTTAAAATTGCATTGTAAAATTTGTAAATGTATACTGCTATTTATTTTCAGTCATAGCGATGTTTTTCATAACTCTTGCCATATACCAATGATTTAATGTATATATTTTTATTTTAGGGTTATAGAAGACCCCGTGAATATATTGTTACTCAAGGTATGTATTTTAGTTGCACATTTTTTTCAAAATAAACTCATTTATTTAAACAAAATATTAGATAAATTATGATCGAAAAAAGTTCTATAAAAATATTTTGGGGAAAAGGATTTATATTATATATTATTTGATTCTTTATGTTGTATTTTCCATATATTTTCGCATTTCTTCAGAATCGGTCATTGAAAATAAGTTATATATAGGTGCGGTACCCACACAACGAGTTTTCACTTGACTTGTATTCAGTTGCTCACACAAAAATTTTCATGGGGTTGTCCATGGTCAAAAGTCCCCCAACTCGTATCATACCTCAAAGCAACACCAGTTAATTCTTCTGATTTTGTCGATTTTGTTAACAAAAACAGCCAAACAATAAATTATTGAATTAATAATTAACATTAATTAATAAAATAAATTGTTAATTACAAGCACTTAATTAAATTTTACGTTATATATATATATAGGATTATCATCAATAAAAAAACTCGTCTTTAACGGGAGGTCCGGACTCCTAGGACACCCGCCTTGAGTGCGTCCTGCTTGTATTATTATATATTTTTTTCTTTTAATAGAGCATTGTATTTTATTATAAAAGTACGAGTAAATTTAACGGCATAAAAATTACTATGTAAATATAAAGATATATTTCATTTTATAAAATTTATAAATGACATTCATACTATTCCACAAGACTTCTTCATGCAGATGTCCATCAGAAGTCAATGGATTTCTGATTCTTTCAGAGGTGTAATCGATAACCACAAGAAAAAAAATAGGTCACATGCGACGTAAAAATAACGAAGTTTTCTTTCTTGTCTGACCAGTTGTTAAGAAAAATATTTTGAACATGGGGAAAATGATATAAAAAAGGATAGTGTCTTTTAAAAGAAAAGTGATGTATAATATTCAAAAGATGTGCTTATTATGTGCCTTTCTGTATGCTTAACAACGTTTTATAGTATAATGTAGAATAATATAGATAAACATAGAATATATATATAGATAGATAGAGATTTTATAGAATAATGAAGATAAAATAATAAATACATTAGCAATAATATTCGATACATTTTGTAACATTTTTTTAGTAAATTTTAGAATATTTTTATAAATGGATTAAAGATGTATGGAAAAGTAGGAAACAAGCATTGAATGATTGAAAAAATGCCTCTTTAGTTATAACAAAAAGCAAATTCTATATTTTTATTGGGCTAGTTATTTCATTTCATTTTTTAAGCACAGAGATAATTAATTCTACAGGAAGTGTGGTAATCTGTCAACATAGTTTTACCATCTAAACTTTGATTACTTAATTTTTATGTTATACGGTATTATTTTTTTAAAAAGGATAATGGTACAATATGTTTAATCTTTTTATCCATAGGACCATTAGAAAACACCGTGAATGATTTTTGGCGAATGATATGGCAAGAAAATACACCTGTTGTTGTAATGCTGATGGATCTTGTTGAAAATGGCAAGGTGAAGAAAATTCTTGTATATATATATATATATATATATATAATATATATAAATTATGTATATATTGTATATATTGTTGTATATATGTTAATATATACAACAATATAATATATACAATAATATAAAAGGACGAATTAGGATATTTATATAATCGAAAATAATAATATTGTTGGTTATTTTTTTCTCTTTTTTATGTATTAAAGATTTTATTTCTAAAAAATATTTCTCATATTTTAAGAGAATCTCTGAGTAATGTAACACATGTTAAGTAATGAAATAGATTGAACAATAAAATATAGCGCTCTGAGAACTGAAATAAAATAATTTATCACACAGCGTAAGCATCTCAATAATATAAAAAAAGAATTTAAGTCAATTCCTACTTTGAATGGATGAATGGAAAGTATTTTATTAACGATTGAAAATTTGAAAAAGATATATATTTATATACTGTGAACTAACTGTGTAGGAATCGAAAAAAGAGCAAGATTTGTCTGCATTGTTGAAACAATGCACACAATGTTATGCCAGTTTGGCTGAAAAACCTTTTTTTGATGTCATCTTTTGTCATTGTTTTAACAGTTACATTGTTACAACAATGGAGACGAATCTAAGTTGGCGGCGAAAACCGGTAATTAATTTAATTTGATTAATTAACCAGTAATTAATGAAGAAAAATTTGAATAAACTAAATTAACATCAAGTGTCATCCACTACAAGTTAAAAAAATTTATTTAAACTTGATTGGAAGAATAAAAGGTATTTTATTAACGATTGAAAATTTGAACAAGATAAATATATATACATATATTTATCTTGTTCAAATACATAATACATATACATAATACATATACATAATACATATACATAATACATATACATAATACATATACATAATACATATACATAATACATATACATAATACATATACATAATACATATACATAATACATATACATAATACATATACATAATACATATACATAAAAATACATAATACATATACATAATACATATACATAATACATATACATAATACATATACATAATACAAATACATAATACATATACATAAAGTGATCAAATAGTAGAAATTGAAAAAAATGGGGGGTTTTATTCATGAATAAAACATGTATCAAAACAGAAAACTAACAAGCTTTAGAAATGCCCCTATGCAACCGTGAAATGGGTAAAAAAATATTAATGTATAGTTCAAAAGCTATCTTAGGAGCTAAACTGTACTTTTTTAAACCTAACGAATTGGTATTTTTTATATACTTGTAAAGAAAGTTCGTTAATTATATACGTTTCCTTGCTTTTACAGAGACTGGCACATGCACGATTTTATAATTAAAATACTATTTTACCGATAAATACCGAGAAATACAACAACCTTGCAAAAATTTGTTTGTTAATAAGAAAATATTCGCCTTTGGAATTTTTAATGCGAATAAAGCTGTTATCTCTTACTTTAAAAAAAAAAAATAGAAGACTAGTAATCTATAAATGCAATACGCATTAAATATTTCATACTTTTTCTCTTTTCAGAAAAAATGTGCGAAATATTGGCCGGATGATTCTATGGATTGTGGTGATATGCATATACTTCTGATACACTCTGAACATTATAAGGAATTCATCGTTCGAACAATACTTATGAGAAAGATAGATGTATGTTTTCTTATAGACTTATTACTTTTTATTTAAACACGATTATATATTTTCAATTTCTACGTGATGTGTTTCTCATTAGAACTATTTATCTCTAAATCAAAACTTTCATTTAGAATAAATGAATGAGCTAAAATATATGGTACATTATATTATACAGTTAATATAGTATGGAATGTTTGTTAGAAATTGTGATAAATCGAACGTTGAATCGATACAAGATAAATGATCGATAACTTGTATTTAAATAACTGATATTCATTACTTGTATGATGATAATAGTTAAAGAAATCCGTTTTTTATTTATCTATTTTTCTTTTCATGATAACTGTTATATTTATATAATTTTTTTTTAATTCTAAAGAGAGATTTTATCTTTCTTTGAGACTACCCGGGGATATATTTATAATTTTTAATAAATCTATTATTAATCTTAAAAGTAAGAACTGGAAATAATTCAGTTTTCACTTTATTGTAAATTCAGTAACGGTATTTAACAATTGATCGCTAAAAGTTTTTGCTACGTAACAGCATAGGTTCTTGTAGCCAAGTACTGGTTGTTATTTTAAGGGTTTATACGTATAATTTTAACCTTATTTTGATCTAAAAGGAAAGGCTCTTTGTTTAAAATTTACTTTTTATTATAAACTATTTATTTTTTTTTTATTTTTTTTTTTTTTTTTTTTTTTTTTTTTTTTTTTTTTTTTTTTTTGTCTAAAATTTTACATTTGATTATTTAAAAATATTTATACTGATTTTACCATGCTTATATAGAATATTTTATTTCTATTTTATAGTTTTTGACTGAAAATGTGTTCCTATCAGTGCATTTTTCACTTTAAGAAATCTATCAATGTTCCTATCAATGCATTTTCTTTGTATGGTGCAATATCTGGTGAGTACGGTGGATACTCAAGCACAATAATGCGTTTGTCCACCAATAACTGTCTTACACAGAGTACAGCGTTTACCGAAGTGTTGTCATGGAGCAAAATCTATATGTTGTTGTTCTACAGATTTTGCCTTTTCTTTCTCACTCTTTCTCTAAACTTTTTTCGGACCTCAATGTAGTACTTCTGCCTTACCATTGGCCTCGAGGAGCCCATTCAATCATGATGATGCCATTAATATCGAACAAAAACGATGGGCATCACCTGTTCTTGATCTCACAGATCGACAAGAGTTCATCATCTTCAGCAACCTCCCGATTTTCCGAAAATCATTTATGCCATTCAAAAATTTGACTGTGACGTGCAGTTATCTCCAAACACTCCTTTAACTATTTAAAACATTCAGTTGGATTTTCTTAAAAATTTTACGGGAATATCAAATTTGTGCGCAGCTTAATTTTTAAGTTTATCAAGATCGCCGCACTTTGACACAACGTCTTTCTCAAACAAGGATAAAAAAAAAACTGAGTTAGATAGAGGGATAGAATAACGGGCCACCCAGCATCGGAAGATCAAGGTCAACTATATTCCATTCCCACTCCTTCACACCAAGCCTAACTGCTAGGGCATGCGCAGTCCAGGAATTGAATTGTCACACCTTGTATAATCTTCTAAATTAAGCTAAGACTTTTAATTTCATTTTGTGCGTACAACTATTTGTTTAAAATTTAAATAAATACATTATTTATATGAGATAAATAAACTATTATTGAGAAATCTAATAAATTGGTATTTTTTTTTCTAAAAGGAAATAAGGACGCATCGGGTCATTCAGTATCAATTCACGGGATGGCCAGATCAAACAGTTCCTTCTAACGTTAACAATTTGATCAAATTTATGAAGCGAATTAGAGATGATCATCCTGTTATGGGAGGTCCAATGGTAGTACATTGCAGGTAATTGTTTTTTTTTAAATTTAAAATTTCATTAATTTTATTTCAAAATATTTCCTATGATTTATAAGATTTCGAGGAAAGGATTGAGTAGAAGAATTCAATATGGGAGAATATATTGAATTCTTCTTGTTATTTTAACACGAAAATTAACTTCCCGTACTACACTAAGAAAATTCGATGAATATAAAATATTGCTCATAATCGATATAAAATACAAAATGTAAAATAAATAAGTTAAATAGTACTTTTATAATTGCAATAATTGGAATTATTGTGAAGTTACTATGATTGGAATTACGTTACAGAAAAAATTTTAATATAAAAATAAATAGGAAAAATATAATATTATTACATTATATAGATGATAAGTGATATCCATATTAGTTTTCATTGAACTATGTTTTGTATTTGACTTTAATTTCAACTACTTTTAAAATACGAGTACAAATCAAATAAGGGGAATATAAATATTGGAGTATATTGTAAATATTTTATAAAATTATATGCATTTGGATATATAAGATGAGAATTATTTTTAATGAAAGACGATAGTCATGCTTTTTCGAAATTTAAATTTAAATTAAAACGCTGTAAAATATCTTACACATTGTAAAATTCCTAAATTTTTTTGCGTTAATCATTTTTGAAATAAATTTTTAAATTCAATATGTTGCATTTTTAATATCTGTTAAATATATGAAATTTCCAATGTCATAAGCTTTTATACATTACTCTGTTTGCTCAAATTTTTTAGACAACAGATATTTCTAAACGAAGAAGTTCGAACAGGAAATAACGGATGTAGTAACTAAGATTATTTTTTATTTATGTATATAGAACTGTAATTCATAAAGTACATTCATTTCATAATAAAAGAATGCCATAATCATATTAACGCAAATTACTATTTTAGTGCTGGTGCTGGCAGATCAGGAACCTATATAGCAATCGATGCTTTGTGTCAACAAGCGGCAGAAGATAAACGTGTTGACGTATTCAGGTTTGTCAACAATGCGAGGCATCAGCGAGTCCATCTTGTACAGACGCTGGTTAGTTTCGCATTTATCATGTACACCGAACTCTTTTTTATACGATTTTGTAACAACGCAGTTCAGAAAAAGCCACATTTCTTTTGTTAGTTTCTTTTTAAAAAATATCATAACATCACAACAATACGAATAAGATGAAAAAATTCCCATCCTCTTCAAAATAGTATAGCACACAAAGAAAAACTGATTAAATACTTCGAAAAACGCATTGTAATTGTAGCTAAAAAAAACATAAAAACGAAAAAAAAATTCTAAAATTAGTAAAATTAGAAAAAAATAATAACTTATACCCCCATCTTGGGAATATATATAGGAATGAAAAATAAGAGTCTAATAAAATTAAAAGTTTTAAAATCAGACAATGATATTGAACTTAATACAAAAATATCTATAAAGAAAAAAAAGAATGAACCTTTATAAAATAAAAATTTGAATACAAGTAATTAATATTGAACATATTAGAAATTTAATTATATAAAATAAATTATAAAAGGATAGTCATGTCTATATAATAATTAATAAATTTTTATGTATTAAAACACGTCTGTGTATTACTAACCAATACATTGTTATGCTGTAAATAATTAAGAATATTATTTCTGTAAATAGAAATAGGTATATTAGAATCCACAAAATGTGCCATAAGAATTTTAAAGTTAAAAGTATCTCTTTTATCATAATCAGCATTTAATTTATTATTCACGATATATAAAGTTACATGAAGGTAATCTGTTATGAGAGGGTTATTGTTATTTTTAATGAAGTTTAAATGGTT
>BMAO01002591.1:0-34537 GCA_019973975.1 Trichonephila clavata | reverse complement strand
CCAAAAGTAATGATCTAAGTTTTAAAGCCATTTGTAAGTGTAAGAAATTTAACAGAATTCTTAAGGATATTAGGTATTGAAAATATGTGGAACTTTATCTTCTGGAATATGCGTATCTTTTAATTAAATAGCTTTTATACCATTAAAATACAATTATACATGCATGTGGAGCTTTCTATTATAATTTTGTCATAAACACTCAATTTAAAGAGTTCCCTCCTCTTTACGTAAACTATTAGCAACCATGCAATCCACAAGATAATATTTTCCGGAATCAATAAATGTAAAAACAAATAAAGATCGAAGAAAAACAAGTATATCAAAGAAAAGGTTCTATATTTAACATTGTTATTGATTTCTCTGTAAAATATTTTCTCCTTTTCCCTTTATAGGAACAATATGCATTTATTTATGAAGCACTTGTTGAAGCAATGCAGTTTGAAGATACTTCAGTATCACTAGAAAAAATTGGCAATTATTTGAAGGAATTAAATCATATGAATACCGTAGACAGAAGATCCTTAATATTGAAACAATATAATGTAAGCAATTTTTAAAATATCTTGAGGTTTTTTTTAGTAAGCATATATAGAAGTAACATATATATTATTGACAGAAATTTTGACTAATTGTTCATTAAATAGAAATAAAGAATTATTTCTTGGAAGATATACAATTTATATAATTTCTAGGTATGTAAATATTATTTGTAGTTAAAAATTCCAAAAATTCTCATCGTATTGAACCACAGAATTGAAGAGTAAAGAAGTACATACCTTTCGAATAGCTATTTTACTACAGGGTTTATCATTTGATGGAAAAATAAAATTCTTTAAAAGTATTTATGAAAAGTATTTAAACAATGTGGATGTCACATACATTTTGCTCCCTTCTAACTAACAATAAGCTAAATGAAAGCAATCCTGTCTTTTAGCTTAATATAAAATCAGAGCCATTTTTTTACATTTACATCTTACTGCTAATTAAGGATGTTTTAAAAATTAATGACTTAAAACGTGTTTAATGGTAATATATAAACAGATATACCTCTCTCTTTCTCTCATTAGTTTAAAATATTACATATATATCTCTCTTAGAAAAATATTTCTCTCTATCTCTCTCACAGAAGACTTAATTTACAAGAACGTAAGTATTCCCAGCGGAAAATAGTGGCCACGGTAGCCAAGTTGTCTAGGCATCGGATCATGGCTAGCGCGTCATGAGTTCGATCAAAATACCACTGAAGATACGCCGTGTAGGGGAGCGATGCACGTTAAATCTGTCGAGAGCTCAAATGTCCTCCCGTTGGTGTGGTGTGGTAGTTAGGAGAAGGGGGTGCCAGCTCAGGTGTCGTCCGCGTCACTTGACCTTAGTTCAAAATTACGCAGACCGTCGCCAAAAGCCCTCATGTAGCTGAACAGCGCGACGTTAATATTCACTCACTCACTCACCCAGCGGAAAATAATGGATAATATTAAATTGCTCTTCCATTCAAGAAGTCAACTGATATTTTATATCCTAGATTTGGAGGGAGATAGTAGCCCAGTGACTGAGTGGTAGCGTATCACGCTTCCACGCCACAGGTCCGGGGTTAAAATCCCAGACTGGGCAAGGTCGACTCAGCCTTTCATTTCTTCAGTGGGTTGAGGATAGAGTACCAAGCTTGATTGGGAACTAAATACTGGGGTTTCGCGCCAGACTGTCCATTTGACAGGAACATCTGCTTATGCTCCTCAGTGCCCAAGGTCATGAAAACTAAGATGGGCACAGTAGGCTTTGTCCTTCATGGGTTGTTGCGCTACTGACCTTAGTTTATGTTGTTGTAGTTACTTATGCCACCTGATCGACAGTAATATCAGATCAAGGTCCACGAAATTCATCGCGGCTAAGGGCTAGATTTTTAGCCTTAGCTTTGAGCACCATGCAGGTGACTTTGCTCTGTTCCACCCCAATTTTGAGGGAGAACACTCTGGGGTAGTTAGGGGTCCTCCCACTTCTCTTTTCCTTCCACCAACCTCACGAGAGAACTTGCGGCTCGACGGTTATTTAAAGTACCCCCATGCCGCGAAGGCACTATACATTTACAAACACCTGTGCCTTCTCTGGGATTTGAACCCAGGCCCTACGGCACCGCAGTCAGCGTCACTAACCACTTTACCAGATGGGCGTCTTAGTTTATGTAGTGAGATATATTAATTCGTAAGCTATGTATAACACTTTTTACTCAAGAGAGAAGGCAAGCAAAGAAGAAAGAAATGAATTGAAACCATTGATAACTTTGTTTTTAGTTATTGGGATATAGCATATTGAAATATAAAATGTTACTATTTATAAATTAATTAGTTAAGTTATTAATTAAATTATACCCAATTAATAAGTAAGGTAAAATTATCACCAAAATTGTATAACTCTGTATTAATTTCTGTGTTTGTACTTTTTATTTAAAAATATATTTTTTTATGAATGTTTATTTGATAGAAATTGAACAAAACGCAGAAAAAAGTAGATGTTAGTCGTTGTTCTGTTGCACTCTCAGAAATCAATATCTTTAAGAACAGAGATCCTCTTACAGTACCTAGTAAGTATATCGAATTAATACTTCAAACAACATTAACATTCATTTATTGAAAATAAGGATGTTATATATATTGTTGTGGCAAGCATATATATCAGTCAGGAGCCAAACATCTTTGATTAAAGAGTTTAATATGACATTTAAATATTACAATGACAAACATTAAAAAACATTAACATTTAGTGTTACAATAAAGACAATTATGGAAACTACCATATTTAGCATTACAACAATAAACAGGGACATCGATTCTACACTTCTGTTTATGGTCCAACAGCAATCCTTCGAAAGACGGTTTCTGAAACTGTCCGCTAGAGACCGCTGTTCACCTATTGGTTTGTACATTGTTATATTAACGAAGATGCAAATGTTTATTAACCAATAAAGTCATATTACATGCTTCCTTTTTTTTATAAATATTTTTTTCAAATATTTGAGGTTATTACATATTGTCTGTTTTTAATAAGTTTTTTTTCGCAAAAAATGTTTAATGCAGTATAAGTTATTTTGTTAAGAAGAACGAATTACCGCGATTAGTTTCCATTATAATGATGTTTAAAAATTTAGACGTTGGAAAAATGTCTTGTGTATTGTATTAAAAGGTTTTTTCGAAGCATTAATCGACAATTTAAAAGAAAAGAATATGAGGATTTGTGTGTGTGTGTGTAATAAAAATTATTACTTTCTATAAAGTTATGGAATTTCATTGAGTTTTAGAAAGCAAATACAGTTACAGTAAAAAATTCAAAAATATGATCTCAATTTTAATGTAAGTAACATGAGAACTATTGTAAAAAAATTTATTGCCTTAAATTATTACATAATTATTTTAAATTAGGGAGGGGGAGGGAAATATCAAGTTTCTCTTAAAAGGTGCCCTTCCGTTCCTCCCCCCCCACACTCTTTCACCAAGTTTGTGATATAAATCCTACTTTAAGAAAATCCTTTATTAGATCAAGCTACTTCCCACAATGTTACAAAATAGGACCAAAAATCTGAATATTCCTTCTATCAGAAAAATGCTCTAAGATTAATATTACCTTTAGACTTCATTAGATTCTTTATATTACTCATTTTTATTTGAGTGATTCCATTTTTTTGGTATAAATAAAATTTAAAATTTCGCCTCTATACCGCAATGTTGAAACTAACTGGAATTCGTATTAATGTTTGGGTATAAACCAACAATTGTTATAAAACTCAACAACTTTGATCAATTTAAAATATTATACTAATGTCTTAATTGCTAGCATTCAATAGGAGCAAAAAGTTTGGTATAAGATTCATTAAATGTTTGGAAAAATATGGCGCCAATATTTATGCATTACTGTAAATTGATAATTTTGTTTCAATGTTTGCTTATGTATTTATGACTTCTGGTTTATAAATACTTTTAGGAGATACAGCACGTGTTAAAATAGAATTAGAAGATGACGAAGAAGGGCAATCAGACTACATAAATGCCGTTTACGTTGACGTAAGTATTTCAAAGATGTTTTTGAGTTCATTCATTTTTTGATAATGTAGTTGTCAATGAGATGCATTTTCATACAATTTTATATTAAGGCTGTCTTTGGTAAAAGTATGAGAACTTAACGCGAAGCACAAATTAAGACAGAAAAATGCTTCAATTTCCATGGAATTTTGCAGTATTATAACTCATACCTCTGTTAACAACGTAGTGTTTTTAAAAACTTCAAAATATTCCATGAATACTTTCTTTTTTGATTTGATACGTGAAGGCATAGTCCATTTAACATTACGATATAGGAGAAAAAACATGAAACACATTTTATACCGGAAAAAATGAATCAATTCGGTTAAAAATGGGAAGTCTGATAAAAAAAAATGTTGCTCTTTAAAGGATAGTGAAGCCATAATATCATATTAATTTTTCATTTCTTTTATACCTGAAAAAATGTTACAAATTCGGGTCCTATTCCTTAACATTAACTAAAAAAAAAAAAGACAGCCTTAAGGTATCCGACTAACCTAAAACTGTGAATTTTGTCAAAAATTGACAAATTTTTTTATAATTTTATTTTATGGGCCATCGTATTAGCTTTATAAAAATACCAAGTTTATCATTTTCCGTTTACTAGAACAAAAACTATAAATGTTTTAGTAAAAGCAGATGCCATTACTTTAAGCAAGATGTCATACTTTAAAACGCGTTTTACTCGAAATGTGATTTTTTGAAAATAATCAAACGGGGTCAGCGATTGCTAAAAAAGTTTTGCACATAATTAGCTGAAATTTTTTCTGTAAGTTCTGTATAATAGTAGAATTGTTTTAACCTTCAGATTTATCAATCACTGCTTTATTACAAAATTTGCAGTCCCTTATGTGAGTATAATCATTGTCTTTTTAAGCATTTTCATATAGTAACCGAGATAAAGTGCTATTTTTTGTAAAAAAAGAAAACATCTCTTATCCTGAAGGTCATTTCAAAATTGAATAATATAGCAACACATTAGATTGAAAAAATTGAAAATTTGTTCATAAACCTTTGGTGCAGAATGGGCCGCGTTTATGCTATTTTTTGACAATTTTTACCTATTTTTTCTCCTTTTAGTAATAATAATTTTTTTTTCTTAAATTTAACACATTTTTCTTAAAATGTACTAAACAATTCTAAAAATAACAAAAAAATCCCCATATCTCCTTTTTTTAAAAAAAAAAAAGTTGTCGCAACCAGTCGGATACCTTAAATGTAAATTTCCCATCTTATCATAAATTATTCTGCCTAATTGTATGTTACCGGTTTCGACAAGACAAGCCCTTTTCTTTCAATATTCATCAGCCTATGTTGACACCAAACCTATCATTTTGATAGCAGTCTATGTATAATGCATTTTTATTTTCACATAGGGTTATTTAAAGCCTGCCCAATTCATAGCAACCCAGATGCCTATGACGCACACCGCCGACGATTTTTGGCGCCTGGTCTATCAGCAGAGATCTTCCCTCATCGTCATGCTTAACGGAAGTGATGAAAACGATGACCTGGTCAGTTAGTTTTTTATATATTTATTATTTTATTTACTTTTAGATTTTTGTTTCAAATATATTGTGTTCAAATGGAATACTTTCATTAAGAGAAGTGTCGAGATTTGAGCTAAGATCCATCCAAGAACAAGAACTGAATCGCTCTTAAATTTCTCAAAAGTATTTATAGTTTTCAGCTTGATAGGAATGATAAAACCAAAACGCATGTCAATTACAAATATAGGTACTAAAATGCAGATTGCAGATGCAGAAATGTTTAACTTAAATTTAGATTTAACTTGAATATTCAAGTGAAAAATTAACAGAATTTCAATATCTCTCCTATACGAGGTTTCATCTCAATTATCATCATTTCTATTTGTGCAACCGAGCAAACTTACAACAAAAAAAAGTACAATATTCACTTATTTTCGCTCATTATCTATCCTTACACTTTCATTTCATTCATATTAATATTATATATCCCTACAACCTGTCACTAGTTTAACCCCTTGCCAGTGTCACCCGAATATAGTTCGGGCAACTATTACGTGCATAATTTGTGATGCCCGAACTCAGTTCGGGTATGAGAAAAATTACCGTTTCTATTTTGTGAAGCTTGAGCTGAGTTCCTTTCTACTTTAGGATATTTAATTCACTAGTTTCCTAATAGATGGCATTAATGGTCCTAGTTTTCCACCAATTACGACTTCAGTCGAGGGAGGGCGTCCTAATGTAAGCGTGCTTCTCCTCACAGGTTGACACTTTCCAGAACACATTCCACCAACAGGAAAAAAATCTACTTCAACCAGACAGTGTTTTATATGCTGTCGTAAAACCGATGAAAAAGGGAAGAGGATAAGACGTGAGACACGAGTTTATTGTAAAGAGTGCGACATTGGCTTGTGTGCAGTACTGTATCTTGGGATAAATCATAGCGTAAAAAATTTGTAATGTTTATGTATTGAAAATCATATTGTTGTGTTCTTATATTATATTCTACGGGTTATATTATATTTAGTTTTATAATTTTGATTAATTTGCTCTAATTGAAAAAGATGTGTGTGTAATCCCTTACTTTTCTATGTGTATGTAAAAGCTATAAATATAGTAGTTACATTTGAAATTTTGTTTTTGTAATAAAAACCATTTTTTAACTTTTATAATAAAATACAGAACAAAATTTAGCAGTCAAAAAAATGTTCCATTTCTGGTCCATTTTTCTGAAATATATGTCACAGTTAAGGGTTAGTAACTTTACTATTTGTTTTTAGGACTGCATCTGACAGTGCAAAAGTTGTTCCAGGAATCGAAAAAGCTAAGCAAATAAAAAAAATATTTAAACTATGTTTTCAATAAATAAATTCTCTAATGTTTTCCAAATAAATAGTAGTTCACTCCCTATTTGCATAAGCAAATTGAATTCGGATAATAAACAGAAACACACACAAACTAACTGAACTATGCAAAATATAACGAACAAAACTGTAAAATGATACTAAACGAAGCAACAAAAGTAACAATAAGTGACGCATGATAAAAAATATTTTTAATGGCAAATATTTAGAATTATAATGAAAAAAAATAATTAAAATTTTTTTTAAAGATTAATATTTTTGTGCGATTTTTAAAACGTGTAAGACCTTTTGTACTGTCCCTTCTAGCCTCTGCGAAATCATTTTCGCGCTAGTATGATCAGAGACAGCATGTTAAACTCGCCGCTTTCTCTTGTGCAGAATGTTGGAATCTACTGGCCAGAGCTTGGGGAGTGTTCCTACGGCAATTTCGAAGTACAGCTCATCACCTTCGAGGAACAGGGAGACTTCACTATTCGTATTATGAGGCTATCGCACAAATTTAGGGTTTGTATTGATTTTGTATAATTAATTGATTATTATGAAAACTGTGTATAACCAAGAGGTATCAAAGTTAAATCTCTAGTAATAATGGTTGACATAGCATTTATAAACATACATAATTTAATTCTAACTTTAAAATCTTTAATTGATTTGATTTCTATATAAAATGTCCTCGTTTTAATTATGCATTTGTTATTTATACGGAAATTAAAACAGTTCCTTGAATTAATTAATGAGGCTAGTACAAGTTATTCATAATATGATTTCATATTCTATTCACAACACTTTTATTTTAGATAACTAAAATATACAGACGGAAAATGAAATCCGTTCACCATGAAGGTGAGCCTGCGCATGTGTATGCATATAAATTTTGCATTTTCAATATGGCTGTTCTCTCTCTAAAACCTTTGGAGAGACCCTAATGTAAATTAATTTCTTCTTGGTGTTGCGATTTCATCCCCCCCCCCTGTTTTTGAATTATATTATTTTTGTTATGTTTTTTTTATAAGGAGCCAACCTAACCCTAAGATTTGATCATATCTAAGTAATTATCTTTTTTTAAGCAAAAGTATTAAAATAAAGCAAATAAAAGCTTATGAATTTATTTGATTTTCTTTAAATGTTTTGACATTTATTTTGATTGTTTCAAATCAGTGTTTTTGACAGTAAGCAATAGGAAAGATTTCATGGATCTGAACATATTTAAACTGTGTAAATTGTTGTTCATTTTATTTATTAAAAAGTAAAAAACAGTATTTGTTAGAGATTTCAAATTGTTTTTTTTTCTCGGTTTCCTCTATGTATTCGAAAATACCTATTTTCGCTATTAATCATACATGTATGAAACCATTTCTTAAATAATTATCATCTGTTAATGCTTCAGGACGAAGAACCATTGAAAATCATTCAGCTGCAATACAATGGATGGGCATCTGAAATGAAACCAGCTTCGGTACTGACGCTTGTAGAAACAGCTGAAATGTGGTATCAGCGATCAACTGGAGGACCCATCATTGTCCATTGCATGTAATTACAATTCTTTACTCTTTGATAATTAAGAGTAGATATATTTTAAGAGAAATTTTTTGTTTATTCTTTTTTATGTCACACTTTGAAGCTACATGTGGGTTATAGTGACGAACCTCATAATTTTGAACCAAGATCAAGTAATGCCGCCCATCCGGTATAGTGGTTAGTAAAGCCTGGGTACGAATCCAGGAGAAGGCATGGATGTTTCTATTGTAATCCTTCCTTCTTTCCTTTGTGTTGTAAGCCCCATTGTGGGGTGCATGGGATATATAAATGTTTTCAATAAAAAAAAATCAAGTAATGAGGTTTACAGCTTTACTGGCACTCCCCTCATGAAATTTTTACTCCACACCAATGGGAGGATATTGAGCTAACCATATTTCCTCTAATTTAACGTGCATCAGTTTGTCTACTGGGTGGGTTTTCTGGCATAGTGATTGATAGAAATAATACTGGCCACGAATTTGCGATCAGAGCCGCTTGGTTATTGCAGCCACTTATCTAATTAGGAATGGGCTCACTTCATGTGACAACAACAAAGTCATGTACAAAGCTACAATTTTTGTTTACTATCTTCTCTTTCTTGGCATTGTTTGCTCTTAAACACACCACTGGGTTTCTTTATTTTATCCCTAATTTCAATTTTATAATTTGTGCTATATCCACTATATATATCGTATGTACTCGAGTACTTGCTGGCGTTAAAAGGAAGGAGAAACGTAATGCAACGCTACAAAACGTCATTGAAGATTCTCTGGTTATTAATTTGGGAGGATTGAACTCACCCACCAGAACGCTTAGAGCTTCAAAATGGTCCACCGAGATAGACAGCAAATGATATAAAAAATATTCATGAGCAAGAAAATACAATACAATATTATTATAATTATTTTTAAAAAACACCTATATATACAAAAGAGCACTGGAGAAGGGACAAAATTACATCAGTCTATTGATGATGCAAGTTGATTACGAAATATTGAAACAGGCAACTAGCTTACTATGAATCATATTGTTATTATAAAAATAGAATGCAACTAGGAAGGAATTGCCTCTTGCGTAGGTTTTTTAAGATGTAATAATAAGTACGGTAAAATTTTTTATGGAACTTTCAAGTAACAGTTTATAGAAAAATTAAAAACAATATAAACTTTTCAATAAGTAAAGTTCACAACACTAAACAAACAACGGAAAGAATTTAGGGGAATTTTCTACAAGTTCTAAATTACTTTCAACTGAGTTGCTATGATTATAGTTATGTTGCAACCTTTTCATCTTAAATTTGGATGAAATTATCGCAAGTTCGTCTTGCTTTGTGGTCAGGGTCCGAGGTTTATTTTAGGTCTTATTTTGTATTTAATAACTTGATTATACCATATCCATTCTTTAGAGATATAAAAATATTTTTTTAAGAGTGATACTTTTGAAAAGTTGCAAGTATTTTGAAACATCTGCAGAGTAGATATAAAACTTGCATAAATATGAATAATTTAATGAATATTCCTATAAAAATAACTTTCCTATAAAAACTTGACCTTATTGCATTGAAAATATATAAATCGTGCATACCTTCTTTATTTTCTTAGGGATGGTGCAACCAGAAGCGGTCTATTCATTGCGGCTACTCATGTTTGTGATCAAGTGGAATCAGAAGGTATTTTGGATGTTTACCAAATCGCAAAAAGCATCCGTGCCAACAGAATTGAATTCATTCCTAATTCAGTAAGTATTTTTTAAATTTAATACCGGAAGTTGTACTCTAAACTCAATTTTTTTGCAAATGAGATGCAGCAATTGTATAAATCAATTCTTACTTCAAACTTATTTCTTCGAATTGTTATCAATTGTTTTATGAAATAAGTATCGAGAGAAATAATAAGAATAAATATTTTAGATTAACAACAAGCTGTTAAAGTAATTCGTTGAAATATCGGCAGTAAAAAGAAAAGTTTCAGACGCTTAAATTGTTTTTTTTTGTGATTTCATTTAAAATAAAACTCTTTGAGGAACATTTATGGAAATATATTGGATCAGCAATTAAATTTTCATCAGATTTTTTCTTGTTAAAATATTTTTCGAAAGTTTCTTGATCTTTAAACATTTGTTTTCTTTTTTCCTACCCATTTATTTTTATATATTATATTACTGTTCGGTAATATATCCTGGATTTCCAATGGCATGAATTTAGGAAATACAAAACTCCCAACACCAAGAAATATTTAGTGTAGAGTAATGAAATTTGGGCAATGCAATTGTCTAGTTAACATGTTTAATTGATTACAATTTCAAGATCACAGGTTAATTTAAACTAAAAAAATGTATTTCAAATGGGAAATGCTGTTTCTTTAATAACCGGTGTAGCCTCCAGAATTTATCATGCAAGCGTTAATGCATTGTGCCATACAGGTGCCGAATGTCACCTTGTGGTATGGAGTTCCATGCTTGTTGTACTTACTGTGTTAAAACTGGGACGGTCCGTGCTAGCTAGGGATGATGCTGGAGTGGTCATCCAATGATATCCCATGCGTGCTCAATTGGAGACATATGATGGTCTTTCAGGCCCAGGTAACATGTCAACACTCTTCTCTGAAGCACGTTCCATTACAACAGCAGTGTGAGGGAAAGCGTTGTCCTGTTGGAAAACTCCCCCTTGAATGCTGTTTATGAATGGCTGTATTATAGGTTGAATTTTCAGACTGACGTACAACTTTGCAATCAGTGTGTTTGGGATAACCCCGAAAGTGCTCCTGCTGTCATAGGAAATTGCTCACCACACCATGACTCCAGGTGTAGAAATAGTGTGTTTATAGTCTTCAGACCATTTGACTGCAAGCGTTCCCCTGGCCTTTTGACCAACTCAAGGCCATCACTGACACCAAGGCAGAATCTGCTTTCATCGGAAAACACAACAGATCTCCCCTCCGTTTTCCAATGAGCTCTGGCTTGACACTACCAATATCGCAAACGGCGATGGCTTGGAGTCAGAGGAATACACGCTACAGGGCACCTGGCTTTGAGCTGTCCTTGAAGTAACCGATTTCTAACAATTCGTTGTGTCACCGTGGTACCAACTGCCGCTCGAATTTCTGCCGCAGACGCATTACGATACGCCACAGCCGTACGCCAAATACGGTGGTCTTCCCTCTCAGTAGTACCATGAGGCAGTCCGGAACCCAGTCTCTTTGAGGTAGTACCAACCCTTGACTACTGCTGCCAACAATCTTACACAGTGGATACATTTCAGCCAAGTCTTTCTGAAATATCGTGGAAAGAAAATCCACCTTCTCGTAGCCCTATTACACGACTTGGTTCAAAATCAGTGAGCTGTTGATATAGTGGCTTCTTCATCTTTTTAAAGGCATTCTTGGCTTGCATCAACTTAACACGTCAGATTTCACAGACAAATAATGCTCACGAACTTTACGGTACGCATTTAAAGCAACCCTGATTTGCAAGTTCTGAGTGGCGCTTCTAGCACTACACTTAAGTGCGAGATTTGAATCAATGTCACATTTCCGATGTATGAACACACCTACCAAATTTCGTTTATCTAACACATGTCTTTCTTGGTGTTGGGATTTTCCTCCGTCAGTGTAGTATACAGGGTTATTTATAATTCTGTCTGTGGTTTTGAAGCACTATAATAAAACATTAAAACAAATACAGCAAAAAATATTGAAAGAATACAGAAACAATTCTAGTTTTATTTGCATATCTTACAGGTGTTCTGTGTGTGAAACCTTGGTTACACGGCATACATCAATGCTAAAGCCAGTTTCTGCTACATTATACTTAACGTGGTACTATCAACGTTATTGACACCACGTGTTATTCTCTTATTCAGTTCTACAACATTACGCACCAAAGGTAGTACGAAAACTTGGTCTTACTTAAAAGACAAAATTTTCGGATTACATGGAAAGGATAACACGTGATGTCAATACCGTTGATAGAACCATGTTGAGTAGAGTGTGGCAAGAACTGGACTCTCACATTGATGTATGTCGTGTAACCAAGGTTCCATGCCTAGTAGAATATGTGTAAGGGATATAAATAATATTTTAATTGTTTCTGTTGTCTTACAAATGTTCTGTTTTGCTGTATAAGTGTGCTTACTATACGGGGTGGTTCCAAATTCATGGTACAAACTTTAAGGGTAGGTACAGGACATTGAAACAATATTTTATTGTATAAGAATGTATGGGCGCAAGTGACGCGGTGAGGCACAAACAGAATACATAAGAGACGAAAGGAAAGACAAAGTGTTTATTGAAAGCGTCATTGACAAGCGTAATGTTTACAATAACTCTTAATAACTGTTCAGCACAAGAACTATGAAGTTCCTGCAGCTCATATTACTGTACCACCCACTAGCAGCCGAA
The DNA here is from genome assembly GCA_019973975.1 of Trichonephila clavata. NCBI lineage: Eukaryota > Metazoa > Arthropoda > Arachnida > Araneae > Nephilidae > Trichonephila > Trichonephila clavata. The sequence continues at coordinate 21,701 of BMAO01002591.1, read as the reverse complement.
GAAGAAGCCTGCTGGATTCAAAGCTTGTACTCTCTGAAAATGAAAGAGGTGTAAGCAATTTTCGTTTAACACTCAACAAATGGTCTAAGGACTCACACGTGATGAGCAACACCTCTTGTACTTGATTCTGGTATAACAGCGAGGACGTTTAAGATGCTTTCTTCCAGGCTTGGAGTGCATACAGCTCTTTGTCGACCAGCATCATGTCTGGTGACGTGGAACGAACGTGTTTCTCGAAGTTGACAATATAACCGCTGAAAAATTCTGTAATCCGGCATTCGTCGATAAGGAAACTGCGCGTGATACATTTGTAGTGCAGTTTTGCAGTTACCATTTACATGGTCGTACAGGTAATACATGTCTGCATTTTTGGTATACGTAAAGTTTCCCATAGTAAACGTCAGCACAATTGTGAATGGCGCTTTCCCCTACTGAGGTGCATCCTGTTGAATGGTGGCTAGACATCTACTGCCCTCTACCGGCAACGAAACCAACCGATAACTCTATTTCTCTTTTCTTTTATTCCCCCTGTTTGCGCCTCATTGCGTCACTTGCTCCTATACATTCCCATAAATAAGTGATCGTTACAATGTCCTGCATCTACCCTTAAAGTTTGTATCATGAATTCGGGACCACCCTGTATAGAGTTTCGAATCCCCAGAGAGAATTATGAATAATCTTGTAATCTGAACTAAAAAAAATGAATTTAGAAATAATCGTAGTGATTACAGGAGATGGTAAATTATATTCATAAATAATTATTTTTGAAGTAAGAATATTTATCAATCTTTGTTGTAAAATTAATATTCAACGTTAAATGTAGGCTTACTTGTAAGATCGAACTGCATGCCTAGTCTACGTTCAACACAGCCGAAAAACGCAATTCGTAAGTCAAAATATAAATGTTTGTTTGACATATCTTCTTTTAGGATCAATATCGCTTGCTTTTTGAAGTAGCCCAAGAGATTGCTGAACCTTATCTTATGCAACAGCAGAACTCACCAACAAAAAAACTGTCAGTTAAAATTTGATCTGAAGAAGAAGAATTGGAACTTCTCTACAAAGTATTCAGAAATATTTCGAGGACGTATGATCTGGTCAGATACCGGTGAATGCTGAACAAATTGTTTCAATTATACATATATTTAATCCAGTACTTGCTGATATTATTCAATTCCTAAGTCTAGTACTATTTGTTTGGTGAATGCATCAATTTTTAAAATTGTTTTGCATATTTTTATTTTTGTTTTATATTTCATTATATTTTTTAAATAAATCATTTTGTAGCATGTTATATACCATTTCAAATACATCATTATTTAATGAACACATCCATTAATTTTAATGTGATGTAATCACCTTAATGCATTATACCTTCTTATAACAATATTGAAAATATTTTATGTGCAATATTGCAATCATAGCACTAATTCATTATTATGTTTATGAATAGTTTTAAATATAAATAAAATGATGTATTATGCATCTGATTTTTGTAGTATTTTGGGTACTGCATTTTATTCTATGTTAAGTGCTATATTATATGGTGAGAAGACAATATTCTCAGCCTAAACATATCTTAACATTTTCACTTATTATTATATAATATATAATGTTTTGTTTTTAATGCATAGGGAATTATTTAATCAGTGCAACAATGTTTTAAATATAATGTAATATTTTTTTGTTTTAATATCACAAAATAAACTCAAGCTCCTGTTTGGTAACAGAAGCCTCCTTTTCCATGTTATTTACTAAGTTGTAACTTCACGTGAAAAACTTTTCTGCATGGTAATAGCTTTAACTAAGATGACATAATACGATTTAAGCAAAAAATTTTAATTTAAAGATTTTCAAAAATTTTTTGGTTGCCTTCTATGTATGTATACTATGTAAAACAGATTTTGTGCTCAGAATTCCATAAACAGCTAGCCATTTAATTATTTAAGGAAAAACTTAAAATTTTTAAAATGCTATTCCTCCTACAAAAACTTGCGTACATGCGTGAAATTCGATTTACAAGTATGTCAAACTATGCATAACAAAATTTGGTATGGTTTTTTCGATAACGTGATTGGTATTAGTACAATATTTCTTTTGTGAATGCTTATTGAAAATTACATTAAAATGTATAAATTCTGAGTTCAGTTATTTTTTACAAAATAAGTATTGCTTTGATTCAAAAATGCATACCAACTCTTATTACATGAACTATTAACAATAGGTAAAAATAATTCAAAGCATTAAGCACAATAGAAAAAAATACTTAGCATTCTAAATGAAGACAGACTCGTTATTTTATCTTTCTAAGATAAGTAAGTTTTAAAATTTTGATTTTCCATAGGGATGTGAATAAAAACGTATTTAAAAGCTATCATAATTCTATATTTTTTTAAGTTTAGAGCTTTCAAATTTTTGAGATTACAGAAAAGTATATAAAGAATAATTTAAGCTAAAAAAATTAGATTTGATTTTTTGACCGATTTTTGTCATTTGAATCGTATTGTGTCACCTTAAAAAATAGAAAAAATAAATGAAAGGTTTTTTTAGCTTAGGCTTGAAGAATGTGTTTCAATCATGAGCAATTTTTTCATTGTATATATTCTTTTGGAACTAGATTCTTATGAGCTGATATAATAAAATTATTTGTAACCTACAAAATGACTTGTTAACCTTACGTCGACGGAAATTTGGTTTATGTTTATGTTTGATGAAGCATATGTGTGAAACTATTGATTATGTTCAAATTCTAATATCTAAGAACACTTATGAATAGTAAATAATGTGTATATAATGTGATATTTTGCATTATTAATTCTCATTAATACAATGCAATGTATTGTTTTTTGTCTTTTAATGCAGTTTTTTAATTTGTTTTCATATATTTAATAAAAGAATTCTCTTTAAAGAGAACAGAAGTTCAATGGATTTACTTTATTCTTAATATTGTTTTTAAGAACATTTCTATTACTCAATTTGACCACTCACAATTATTTAGTTTTTCAATGAATCCGAATATAGAGAAATAAATTCACAGATTCTACAAGCTAAATCATACATATAATTACAAAGAAATTTCCCGAAGTTCTTATGCATTTTATGGAGTAGGTACACTTAACATTTATTGTTTGTGATATTCAGCAAAATATAATTTGATAAAAAAATTATAATTAAAAATAAATACAAAAATACCCCATTCAAATTTTAAAGATACTGCTATTTTTTAATAATCTCTTTAATTTTTACATATATTTTATAATAATTTTCATAATAATTTTCCAAACAATGAATAAAGTCTTATCTAAGTAAAGATAATGAATTGCTTGTTTTTAAATGTTTATCTACAATTATCAAAAATATTTTAAGAGAAATGCTTAATTTGTTTTGGATCATAAATATTAAAAAGTTTATATGCTATAAGTATTAAAATTCAATAAACTTATGCAACAAATTAATTGAACTTTGGGTTTATGTCGGAAAAATCAAGTTCTAAAGAAGCAGAAATAGGATTTCGGAAATAAACTAACAAATAAAATATATAAATACAAAATATAAAAATAATCATAACATAAGCTACATTATCTAATAATAAAAGTTTTTTACAATTATAAGTATTTTGGAAACTTTTAATGTTATCTTCAGATTTAAACTCTTCATAATATGTTTTTTTTTTAAAAAAAAGTATATATAAATATACACATATATATCAGACATTTTGTATGAAAACAAATAGCTAAACTTTTTAAGTAACTCAACTGCATATTGAAATCCAAATGACCCTATAGTTCCTTTAACCAAATTTCATCAATAAATTGGGTTCAATTTATCAAAAATTGTCTGGATCTCTCTATGGCTATATACTTATAATATGCAATGATGATATATTTATGATATATAAGTTTCCCTCTCTGCATAATAATTTATGGCGAAACTGACTTCGTTTCTCACAAGCGGCTTAAGTCAATAAGATATAAAGACTTCCATAAATCTACTCCATAGACCTTATTTCGTTTCATTGTTTTCATAAGGAAATTATGTAAGTACCTGTAAACCATTTCTTTTCTATGCCTCATTTAATACGATCTCTTTCCGCCATCTAATGTATTTTTTTTCTATCTTCACAAATGGTATAAATATCTACTGTCGATATTGAGATCTTTTAGTTTCTAGTATAAGAGAGTGTGTCATGCTGTTATGTTACTATGACTGAACCATCACTTAGATAAAGGCATCGATACTAAGACTGAAATATGAGCATGGTATGAATCGTCTATGGATTATTTAATACCAACATTTTGGATTAGTGATTTTAATCTCGAACCGCACTAACTATTATTTAAAATTAATTTTCCAGAATTGTCTTGAAAATAATGAACACTCTATTGTTTTTGAATGTATTATAGCTAAGAAGAAATAGACAATACTGGTATATCTTTGTTTATATTTTTATAATTCATTATCCATGTATTTCTATTGAAATATACTAAGAATGATTTCTAATTAATTTATGACATTAATAAAATCTTAATGAATAGTTTTAAATCACTTCAGTTCAGCTTGGAAGAAAATTTTTGATAAATTAAAAGTCATTTTTAAGGTGTATTACAGCATATTTGGAAGTATAAATTATTTTTGAAGCAAAATTGCTTTATAAAGTGGACATTAGTGAAGTGATTGTAGTAAAACATACATGTGTTAATTGCATAGAGTTTATTTAATTAACAAAAATAATTAAATAAAAGTATACTGGTAAAATTTATGAATAATTAAATAAATGTGTGATAAATTACACAGCTAACGATGGAATTCAGCATGGAGTTACCTATAAGATGAATTTCCAATTGCTAAATAATAAATTCTTTTTTAATTTTAATGAGAGATAATAATAATGACTCTGCATTATTCACTATACTCATGAAAACGGTTCCTATTCTATTTAAAACGTGAAATTATTGGTAAACACTACTTGGATCACATTAAATCACCCGGAAGGAAAAGTTTGCAATCTTAATATAACATTTATCTAACTTCTTCAAACTGAATCTACATTAACAGAATCAAATGAAGGAAAATTTAAATATATTATTCAACGACGACGAAGAAAAAACATTTTTATTCTCAGTAATGCATCGTAAAAACAGAAACAATCTGGAACCATCTCGTCGACGGGGTGACATTGGACGCTCCATGTCCACTAGCGGATCTAGAGGTCGAAATTTATGGTTCTTTGGACAAGAAGTCTTCAGCAAATCCTCACTCAGCGGAATCAGTCAAATTGCTGAGTCCAGAACTTGGGCTCGTAGAATACTTTGGATTATATTGTTTGTTTCTTGCATTCTGGGGTTTTTCTATCATGCAACGACTTACTTTTCGTTGTATGCTGCTTATCCTACCACAGTGGATGTAAGAGTGGAGAATAAAGGACTTTTGGAGTTTCCAGGTATCACTCTTTGCAACAACAATAGGTACATATTTCATTAACTATTTCAGCTTAACCTCCATATTTATAGCCATGTTCAGTTTTTAACTGTAATTTTTTGTATAATTGTTTCATATTTTTCTGGTTATTTGCTTTAGAAGATTGCAATGTTTACTCGTAAAAACTGTTACTTTTATAAAATATTAAATATATTAATTTTGTTTTAATAATGGGACATAGACTGCAAGCAATATAATTATATATCATGCTTCAAATAAATTATAGTGAACTATTTATTTCAATAGATATTTGTTGATAAAAAAAAGATTAAATAAAATAATTTCCAATGAAAGTTAAACTTTTTAAATAAAAAAATATTTGTAATATTAAAAAATATTTTTGTTACAAGACTTTGTTTACCACAGTCGAACGCAAAACATCGTAGTTATCATCATCATCATCATAGTTTATCATGTTAAATATTAAATGAGACTAGAAAAATTGTAGAGAATATTTAAAGCCCTTTAGTATTTTTCACAAAATTTAGTTTTTTTTAATAGATATTAACATGTCAATAGCTTCGAATGCTAATCATACACATATCAGGGTTTCTTAAACGTTAATATTAATTGCGTAAATAATAAATTAATTTTTTTATGATAAAATATATTATTTTTTAACATTATTCTTTAATTGTTTACTTTATACTTTTTGTTTATGTTTTATTTCTTTAAATTTCCTCTTTTGCTGCTGCATATTTGTATTTACTGTTAAGAGGAAACTGTTACTTTACAAATGAACCTTTCATATATTGTGAGCAATTTATTTTCTTATCAAAGTTTGCATAAGGGGTTGTAAGTTTAAAGCATATAACAACCTCTAAATGTTTAACTACATTTTATTTTCTTTTTTAAGGCTAATAAAAAATTATGTCTATTAAAAATAATTGTATAAAATAATCAGATTTCAGTTTAAATTCAAATTTTATTGTTTTGCTAAATGTACACCTACCCCTTCATGCTTTAAAAAAATAAAAATACCTTACTTTTTACAGATTAATGAAATCATTATATTGCAAAGAGTTTTATTGCAATGATCACAATAATATACAAGAGGTAAGTTATATTTTTATTTGCTGTATTAAAACTTAAAGTTTCAATTTTTATTTTCTGAACAATTTTGAAAATATTACAATTCTGTATGATTCAGATAAGCTCAACGTTAATAACTGAAGTACGTAGAATTGAATAAAAAGGTTAATATTTCCATTTTTAATATGTTCATATGAAAATGTTTAAATTATATTAATTGTAATATTACAAGGAAGTTTTTAATACTCGATCAATAGTTCATATTTTGTAGCTTATTCTAAGTACAGTAGAGTCCCGAAAACTCGGCCAATGTGAACCGTGTTTGTGAAAATACCGGGTTATCTAGAATATGATTGAAAAAGAACCAGATCGAGTGGTTCTCTAAAAATACTGTACTGTACTAGTATCTATTGTTTCCTTGAGAATGCAACAGAAAGTAAATTGCACAAATACCGTTAAACAAAAGAAAATTACATATTTTATGAAGGCACAGAGCATTGACTACATTGAAAGGGAAAATTAATGAATGCATAGTACATAGTAATATACCTAATCAGATACACCTCAGAAAAATACTTTATGAAGGTATAAAACTTTCTATGAGGAAAATTAAATTGCCGGTTTTGCAAAAAGTGGCTACTTTTTTAAAGAAATGTCTAATGTTCTGCTGTATTTCACCTAGCATTCTGCGTTTTGCTGCTTCATCACGAAGACGACGAAGGAACATTAAGTCCATTTCCAACGTACCTTGTTGTTCGAAATACTAAAGGGCGGTTTCGATAACCTTTATTATCTCTCGCTGTGTGATATTTTAGGAGTTTGTACGATGTCCTCAACATTAACGTCTTCATCACATTTCCGGAATTTTTTCATTAACTTGAGCGGGTTTGCATGTGGGATTTTTTCGACCATCAAGGATGTAGCCGAGTTTTTGGGACTCTACTGTATTATAATTGAATATTAAACCTAACATCTTTCGTTGAATATCAGTATGAAGACTATTGGCGCATGAACAGAACTGACCGCATTCGATTGGGCTACACAAAAGATCACATGATCATTAAATGCAAACTAAACGGAAGAATGGACATGGATGAAGATCAGTGTTACAAGTAAGTTTAACCATTTTGCTTAAAAATGTTTTAAAATTAAAAATTACTATTCAATAATAAATTTAAGGGTCTTGTTAAAAATTTTCATATCATTTCAAAAATGAGATACATTTATGATAATATATTCATTGTATCATTTATGTTCAATAAATAACAGTACCATTCTATATTGTTGCACGTTGGAGTTTAGACTTATATTGACGATGGTAATAAAATGGCTTGAGAGTTATGTATTTTTCTTTCTGATCTATGGATTTCAACATAACCTGCATTTCGGTAAAGAATATATCGCCTAATTTAAACTGATGATTAACTCAAACAAATTAGTTAGAACTACTTCCGAAATTATATTACAATGAAGGAAGGCATCACAGAGTATGTACTCAAACCAATTTCGTAATCAAGCGAGCAATAGAAAACAATACATGAAGAAAGCATAATACATAAATAAGCAATAATTATTCTTTTTTTAAAGAGATTAAAAATATTAATACCTTGGTTTGATTTTAATATCCTAAATTTATTTTGAATATATTATTCTAATTTCCTACTGCAGAGAGTTGAACGTTAAAACTGGAACTAAAGGTGGTAAATTTAGTGTTTGGTTGAAAGAAGTTTCACTTTATTGTAATAGTTATTCAATAATTAAATAAAGGAAATACAAAGACAACACATATCAGCAAAAGTGATGAAAAAAGAACTTGGGCGGTTTTTCATTGCGACCACATTTTCCTCACCTGTCCTCTACTGAAGATAAGTGGTCGCTAGAGGGAGATTCTGTTTAGGACAGGCAGTTACAGTTATTATGACAAGAGCAGTTACACTATGTTTTTTTCTTAATATGTTTTACTCATCGTTTGAAACTAAATATAATTATCACGATAAGATTTGGAAATCATTTTAAATGAACGGTAAATTTTAATTTAATGTTGTTGAGTTTTTTTTTCAATGATATAATATTTAATGTCCTCTCCTTGGCAGGCATTTTCGGCTTTATCACAATGCAGAACATGGAAACTGTTTCACATTTAATGCTCAATGGAACATGGCGAATCATAAAATGTTGTACGCCTACGAATCTGATATGTGGAATAAGCCTACAGGTAAAATTTGGCTTGGTTTAATTTTCTCTTTCGAAGTAAATTGAACGAAAATATGTTTACGATTAAAAAGAAGGTTTAAATATATTTTATAATCAAATATTCTATAATTTATATAATAGATCATGATTCTTTTAAATAGATATGATGAAATGACTTTTTAACTTACTCAAAGTTAATATTAACAATTGAATCAAAAATATCAAAGTAAACTTTTGGAATAGTCGCTTTAGATTCAATTTAAAATAATTTAAACAATACAAGTGATCTTCTATTAGTATATAACAGTTTGTACAGCCATTCTCAATTATAAAATTATATCATCGTAATAAATTATTTCTTTCTCCACAGAGTTATTACTGGATTTAGACGTCCAAACTCAAGAATATTTGGATGACCACAAAACTCCTTCCGTCCTCATATACGTTCATGATCCAAGGTTTTACCCAGATTTTGACTCGGAAGCAGTCAAAGCGAGAGCAGGTCATTTCTACAGTGTTGGGATGCGAAAGGTAATTTGGAATTCGATGCAATTATTTATTATTAATTTAAAATGATTCCGGCACTTTCAAATCAAAAGTCGATGAATATCGCCAAATCAAAAGCTGTCGTCAATTAAAAAACATTGCCCAATTTTGTCATTGTTACTGTTGTTGTGTTCGAATATGTGCAGGAATGGTTTCCACTATTGGCTGCATATTGCGGCATTGGGTGACGACTTTTGATTTGATGAAAAATGCATGATGCCTGATGAAAAAATATGTAAGACATTCTTAGAAATTTAGGAAAGTGTGGTATTTAAATGTTTTATGTTTAGATCATATGAGAAGTAATGGCACACTCATTCAAATTTCGGAGAAGTGAAACTGAAGTCTTCACGTAAAAGTTTTAAAATCTACTTTTTTTATATATCTATGTATATAAAAATGGATGTTTGTATATATGAAATCGCTTCACTCCAACACCGTTCAACCGATCAATATTAAAATTGGCACTTATATGTATTTTTTTTATAGAGGTTTTTGTGCAATACTTTTTGTTGTAGTTCCCCAACAGATGGCGCTATAGCATATCAATTTCTGCACCGTTCAACCCATCGCCATGTTGCCAACTTGGCCCTATCACGAACATTTTGCTATGCTAACGGCGTTGCTTGCGATTATTATAACTTTAACATAATATATATATATATATATATATATATATAAATACAACAAAAATAATATTAGCGTATTACACATCCAGATATAAATCATTTATATTTTAAGCGTTCATTACACAAAATTTGTAACAATGTGCTACTTTTGCTGAGCAGAGATTAGCTTAAGAAGGTGTTTTCAAAAATCGAACCACAAGAAAGTTATGGGACGTTATAAATATAAAATAATCCTTTTTATCAGCTATTAGACCTTCAGACTTAAAATTGAACAAATATGGTCTTTTTGTTAAGCTGAGTTATGCAAGAACCTTTTTTTTTGTTTAATTTGTAATTCACGTTAAATTAACTCATTAAAAACTTCTTTATCCTTCAATCTGTATTGTTTAATTTTTCAATTCACCCGTGCGAAGAACGGGTGTACCAGCTAGTATATATACATATTTGAATGTTAAAATTCCTTTTCAGATTTAGCTATATTATGAGTGTTTAATAACAAAGAATATAGTATTTTAACTAAGCATATTTTTAGAACTTACATTGTATGGTTATTCTGTGCCTTAAAACTTTTATAACTCATTTAAGAGGTTTTAATTTTGTGTATATCTCATAAATTTATTTAAGCTGTTTAGTAATGAATTTATGAAAGAACTATAGAATAGTTGCTCATTGTCTTATGAAATATCATTGGATGTCTAAAAAATACTGTGTATTTTTTTCTAACTCTACGACAAGGAAAAGACTATTATCAAGTAAAATTCAATAAGTTTAATTTAATCTCTTCTGAAAATACTAAATAAAATGGAAATCAACAGATTTTCATTTCCTCTTTGTATTTGGAACTGAAATTGTGTACATGTTTCATAGAAAAATGCTTACTTTTTAGTAACTAATAAAGAAAGGGGGTAATTTATTTTATGATATATCGCCATCAATCATTGCACATCAAGCATTACACTCAGTTCATTAGATTTTATGTAAAACTAATTAAAAGTATTACTTTAAAATTCTTTGAAATTTCGCAACCAACATAAAAAAATTTAGAGCATTAATATTTTCTTTAACTACTTTTTTGAAACTACTATAGTTCCTATCTTTATGAACGTTTTAGTTTTGGAATTTGTTCTTTTTTTCGCTTACTTTATCTTGGTATTTTTTCCTACAGTAAGCAGAACATTCAATGATACAAATTCATTAAAATCAACCTAGTTTTTGAATAACTACCAAAATAAGAATATAAAGTTTCGAATTTATAGTTTTTTAATAAAATAAAATGCTTTTTTTTGTGTGGATTTTTTGGAGTAGTGTAAATGTTTTATATTGAGAAAAATGATTATTTTTAATGTGTGCATGCATTTCTATCTATATTTTTAGACGACAACAAAGCTTTTGCCATTGCCATATCAGACTAACTGCACAACTTACAGCGCAATGACGTGGGCAGCAAGAAATAAAGGGACTTTAACCCCAAAGGTATTAACACATAGAAAAAAATTGTAACACTTCTTAGTTCCTTGTGAGTGTTATTACGAAAGGAAAAAAATGTTACATGGTAATATATATTTTACCTATATTTTTAGATGTGTACTCAAGAATGCTCAAGATCTTTACAACTAAAGGCATGTAAATGTGTATCTTCTAACCTTACTTTAGTCTTCGAAGACTCACCTTGTGAAGGGAAAAAAGGTATACTCTTATAAGCGACTTGTAAAAATTTCAGTTATTGATGAAGATAATCATAAAAATGTTTAAATTGATGACTATGAATATTTTTGGGGTTTTTGATTTTTAAATTCATGTTTGATTTAAATTCTTAAAATCTGAGTCAATATCAAGTAAGGTTTCCAAGAGACAAACACAGGACCAAATTGTAATAGCTCTTGCCTTGGAAACTATACATGAGTTACAGATAACGAATGACTGCATGTGTTTACAGATGGCTCTATGTTGAATGACTGCATCAATGCTGTCGCCGGCGTCATTTGAAGGCTCTTTTCTTTCTACATTCCTGTCGGAAGGTTTAAAAAAAGCCTTTGATACAGACATATCAGGTATTCAAATCGCGCTGTCATAACTCCAATGCCAGTCAGAAAATTTCTCAAGGGCTGTCATACTATTTTAAGGCGGCCCTCTTGATCATTTCTTCATCTGAAGCTCCTGTGTCAATTGATATTTTAAATATTCGTCTAGCCCTTAATGAATGAATCGAAAGTCATAAAGAGGTTGCATTGCAGTGGGTACCAGTGTATTGCGGACTCCAGGGAAATGAAACAGCAGATTCCCTAGCAAAGAAAGCACACACAACACACACAATCAAAATTACTCAACAATCTATGATCCCTGTCGTATTGACTTAGAGAGACATTTAAAGGAGAGTTATCTGTATTTTTTGTATAAATAATAATATCATAGAATTAATTTTTGCTACCTGATTTCATCTGAATGTGTCTTAATCTCTACTGGATCTCAGAAAGTATTACATAAATGTATCAGATTGGCACTATGTGTATCAAGCATATAAAAGTTTATTATTAAAATGTTCAAGACTGATTAGGTAAAGCAATATTTCAAGTGAATCATATTATTATTAAACTTGTTTATACACATAAAAGGATACAATTAATAAAAACAAACAAACTTGAATTTAAATGTTAGTAAGTTTTTGAGCATTGTTATAATTCTATGCTAAGGAAAAAGCCACTTGAATTTAATCCATGATTTTATAACGTATTTTCTATGCATCATTTTAGCTTTCTGTGCAGAAGATGTGGAAAAGAACACGATGGACTACTGCCGAACATTATGTCGAGTACCTTGCGAGTAAGTTCGCTGAAAATGTTAGCTGCTTTTATGAAGAAGAATTTTACTTGTATTAATAACATGTTTGCGAAGTCAAACAATCAAGCAAATCCAAAAACTTTTATTTGTTCATATATTGCTTCATTGTGATTTAAGAAGCTAATGGTACTAATAAACCTAGAAGTTACTGAAATATTAGTCCGATGTAATAAAATTTTAACTTTAAAATAATAAAACATTGAATTCGCGTGCATATGATGTAACTCTTTTTTCGAATAGTCACATACTTAGGTATTTAAAGGAGGTAAGAATTTTAAAAGGAAAAGTTCTTATATGAGCTAAAATATATCAAAAATTATAGTTCTAAATACTATTTTAGTTCATTCTAAAAATTTTATGAAACATACTTCTTTTTTTGCAGAATATGTTGAAAGTACATTTAAAATTAATGATTTAATTAAATTACAGCTTTTGATGAGAACTAAACAACACTGGTGTCAAAAAGTTAAGTATAATGGTAATCTCTTTAGATAGCGTGTGAAATAGAAAGGAGAATGGAATGAAATTTAGTACATTTGGTTAGCAAGCTATTTAGTTAAAGCTATTTAGGTAGAAAGCAAATAAGAGAAACAGTTGAAGAATGTATTAAACGAAATTTATTACTTTATTTATGCAAATTATGACATCAAATAGGCTGCACTCAAGAAACGATCGAACAAACATATCCAGCGAATGAGTGGTTCCATATCTACACTGACAGCTCATACCTCCCATAAACAAACGGAGACGACGCGGGGTAGTACTGTCAGCTATTTGAGGGCTCATTGGGGCCGTGGGAAAATACGCCGGCAACTACAATGGCTAGGTCTTGGCTGTCTGTGAAGCTACAACGCAATTACTAGCAGCAGACCTAGCTCCCACAAAAGTTGTCTTCTTCATAGACTCCCAAGCTATGATTTTAGCTTTAAACAGTAATATCCCAACTGACTATCTTTTCAAATTCAGTGTCGATCTAAAATTACGGAGTTTATATCATATGGCTGAACTGTGGTCTTATAGTGAGTCCCAAGTCATGTTGGGAATGAGAGAATCAACCAAAAAGCCAAGAAGGGAGTCGAGTCGTCTCAACCGGAAGTCCCCTTGACTCTCAGAAGAGCAAAGAGAATTATTTCCACATTGACAAGTATACTACCGTGACCCAAAATCCCACTTTTTTTAGAAACCCATAGGAAAATCTGGCTACTGTGGGTCCAATCCTATGGCACCTGGAGAGAGCCGAGGCTGTTGCCCGCTTTTGGCTAACCACCGGACATGACTTTTTGAAAGTATACTTCCACTGGCTTGGCCTGGCTGCTGAAGAGGCCTGCTCACTCAGAGGCTATGCCAAAATGGATGGTGACCTCCTGTTACAATGCACTGGACTCGATGAATACCCGACTGACGACATCGTTAATCGGTACTGGGAGGCTCGGCGTCAGATGGTCAAGAAGCCAAGTACGGCCGTTAGATAAATAAAAATATTTTATACAAATGACAAAGAGGGAGAAAATGCAATAAGCCCATCAGTCACAGCAAGAAAATAAAATAAGCTGCTTAAGTTGGTTTGTAGGAAGAAAGATCACTTCTTGATACAATACAAGCATCATAGCGATATTTTGTGCTATGAAAGAAAATCTGGATTAATTACGCGGGTTCATTCCATTTATTGTTACAGCAGAATGGTTTTGAACTCAGCAATGTTTCTTGTTGGAGTCTGATGAGTTGAAACCTTTCGTCTAAGCCCATCTTTCAAATGCTCAACGGAAATTAAGGCCTATGTTGCTGGTTCTTGTATGGGTTTGATATCTTTTTTTCAAGGTATTTCTATATGAGTTGAGAACGGTGGGGTTTTGCTTAGTAATTTTTGAATAAGATCTATGGACCCGTAGACATTAGTAAAATAATAAAATGAGGCTCTGAAACTTCATCTCTGCACCAAGTTACATTGACAGAACGTCCTTCAGAAACCTGAAAGTCTGTTCGTCAAGTTCAAATTATGCCCAGCCACACCAAACTATCTCTACCGCAATAATAATCTCGTTCTAGAATGTTACTAGGAGCATTTCACGTTCTGTCCAGATAAGTGACGTAACGAAGAATATTAGGGCCCCCTTGCAGAGTCAGGTTTGGGCCTCAAAACAGATCTAACATAGAAATACAAAACCATAGCATAACATTGACTTTGGGTCCCCTAAAGTCCCGGGACACTGCGCGATGCGGGGGTGTACATTACGCCACTGGCCCAGATTGTACTGCAACGAAAAGTACCCTGTAAACGGAATCACGATCATTCAAAAAACATAACAACCATCTGTTGACTACCTCTCCAGTTGCAATGTTTTGACAATCTTAAACGGATTTTTTTACATGCATGTCAACGGCATGCAAACCATCGGAAATCTGACGTACAAGAAGTTTCCCACCAGTTTTCTGTAAGCTGTTGTCTGAAAATTACTAAGCTCTTGGTTACAGAAAGTTCTATACAAGTCGTATATCACACAGTTGCGAACATAGATTGGTCTGATATAGTTGTTGTTATTCTTTGTCGACGTAGAACATTTTCACTATGAAAGTTGCCATTAGTCTAACATCGTTTTCCCAATTTTGAAGCAACACACTACAACGCTTATGACACTACCTATTTATGTGTGTCCTGTTTCTAACATTCCAGTGATTCTGCCTTTTGGAAACAAACCAATTTGTCTTCATTGATTTATAGCGAATACTTCTATGATAGTAAAAAAATTTTTATAAAGAATTTCTGTAAAAATATATCTATCGGAACTTATGTTAAAAGCTTTTTGAAGGCTCATAAAAATTAGCCTTTTTCTTATCCTTATACAATCTAAGATTTCCTTAAAATTACAAAAAAGTAATGACCAATCTCTTGGTGAAAGTTTTACTTACTATTATTAATCTCGGCAAAAAAATGTGAAATATAATTATTTTTATTCAGGTTAATTGTAGAAATATTCTAACTCTGCTTTTTATTCTTCTTCTTGAATTCCACGTTCAAGTAATTCGAATTATCATTATTACACGAAGAAATGTCTCTCTATAATGTTTGGTAATAACATTTTAAGGTTATATCTTTTCTTATTTAATTCTTATTATTTTTACTAGATAAAAAATGATAGTCTTAAACTTTTTCTTCAGGAGGAAGACATTTGAATCTGCAGTCGATTCTTCTGTATGGCCAAGAAAAAAACAAGTGAGAATTTCCCTTTTTATTTATATCATAAAATTATTGAAATTTTTTTTAGAAAGACAGTGCCACTTCTTTGTCTCAGCAATAAACAAATAACAAGACTGAAATAATTTCATTTTTTTTTCAAATGAATGTACGTTTAGAGAACTCGCAAAATATCTCTTAATCTAAACTCAATTGCACTATTTTAACCATAATTTTGCATAATAGAGCCGAATATAAACTCCTAGACAAATTTCCGCAATGTGTATAAACCTAAGCTGTATTTCCTTAGCAAACCTAACGGAAAATATATGAAATTGTTACTTAATGAAATATGTATCATTGCTAAATTTATCCGGTGATAAAAAAAGATTTTTTTGATTTAATGTAGCTATTTAATGTTGTTTTGTGTTTCAGTTATTACTATTTCTTAAATAGAACAAAAATCAAAAGATAAATCAAAAGGCAAATAATATTTTGAATATAATTTATAAAGATTTAATTTCATTACTGTATTACATTTGAAAGAAAACCATTTTCTTGTTATTAACTTTACTACTTAGTATATTTGTAAGAAATAAGTTTATTGTACATGAACTTTTGATAAATTTTATATTGTGTGCTAACGCTTAACTCGAATTCTTGTAGATGTTTAACATTCTATCTTGGATGAATAAAAATTTGACCGAAATTCGGTGAGTATGAATCTATTTGATAGAAATTTGTCGTATAAACTCATCAATAGCAAATAGTTTACAGCTAGACTTTTTATTTTGATTTTTTCATTTGTGTGAATTTTCAATGCAAGGTAATATGTTTCATCTTTTAAACACTTTTAACATCTTTACAAATTAAATGAAATTCAGAAAAGTTTTTCTTTTAATGTTTTAAACAAGTCTATAGTTTTTTTGAAAATAACAGTTAATAATAATAAATTAGAGATTGGGCAAAATGTTCAACATAGTGAGCTTGTTTAATTTCTGAAAAATATGTAAAATGCTCATTCAAGAGATTTACACAAACCCTTTAATTTTAAAATTCATTATAGTGAGTAATTTGATTACAAATATCATTTTAATTGCAATATGAATTGCAAGGACCACCTTTTAAATTTTTTGTAACACAGTAATGTAATTGTTTTATGCAATCCAATTTTCCCAAAAGATGGTTTCATATATTTTCTAGACTAAACTTTTTGATTAATTGAATTGTTCTTATTGAGTTTTTTTATTTTCATTTTATCTAATTAATTAATTTAAGAGGTAAAAATATAAATATTTTTTTTATTTCACTTTCACTGCAAACTCAGGAAAAAAGAGTTTTATAAAAAAGTACTTTCACGAACTAAAAACTTTTATGATTATTTAATTACAATAATAACAGCTTAATATCTTTTTCGATATCTTTATCTTTCATAAAAGCTTCACGTTATCTGTCTGTACACTTCTTTTATTTGGAAATATTAAACTTTCTTTAGTATAATTGTTAATTTATTGCTTAAAATAAAATATTTCTTAAAATAAAGTAAAACTAAAGTTCTGTTTTTTTATTATTATAATGTAAATGTGTATTTTTAATACCCTTTTATAAGTTTCAAATTCAATTTCCCTTTTAACGAAATCTTTGAACTCCATTTTTACCCACTTTAAAAGGTCAGATTAATTCGAAATTTTGTTCAATTGTTCAGGACCGATGGCAATACAATAATTTAATAATTTTGTTCCATTGTCCTACATCAGGATTAACGATTTTCCATTTTCAGACCCCATCCTCATCTGGTGACTAATTCCAGGTATCATCTTCAAATTTGGCGACTAAAAGATAAAATTACAACATAGTTCGATTAACTATATAAAAGGGTGTTTTTTTTTTTTTGTTTTTTAACTGTAATTTTTTTTAAAGAAAAAAATCTGTTTAATGAATAAATGTTTTCTCGTTGGCAAAACAATTGATTTCATGTAAGAATAATTTTAAAAATTGCAAGATTAAACATAAGTAACACTTAATTTTTTAAATATATGCACAAATTATTGTGATCAAAATCCTATTGATCATTTCTGTTTCAGGAAAAATTTGGTTAGAGTAAAGCTCTATTTGCGAACAATGGAAATCACAATGTACGAGCACCAACCAAAATACGAGGTAATAATTGATAACAAAGTGTTATATTATATATCGAATTTTAAAAATAGCGGTTAACAGTTTCTAAAATTATGTTGTATATTTTTCATTGCTAAGTTCGTTTTGATTTAAGCCAAATAATCAAATGCCCCCAAATGGTGTACAAATTTTCCCCATTTAGCACAAAATTGATTAAATGATCACATACAACTTTAAAGTACTGCTTAAGGTAAATAAATGCTCTTCTCTCTCTTTTTCACTTTTGTCAAAATCATAAGTTGCATTGAGCTTAGCTTAGTGTCTGTTTAGATGCTATGATGGCCTAAATAAAGCAGTTTTCTTAAAAATACATTAATCAATTGATATTTTGAACACAAATGAGCGTTGTCTATTAAAATTTTAATAGATTTAAATGCTGCTGTGTTATAAATTTTACTGTTACTGCTCATGTATTGCTCATTACAGAGAAATATCCCCTTGAAAAGTACACTCTAATCCAAAAAACTTCATTCACCATGAAGGATTGGATCAATTACGACCGAAATGTGTAAATGACATGAAACCGCATAGAAAGAGAAACGATTAAAATTTTAGAGCAACTAGATGATTTACTCCAGAACTCTATCGTTACAAATGGGCTAAATTCATGTGACGTCATAGTCACATGATAACTGCTATCACGTTTGTCAAGCCAATCAGTTCATAAACCTCTGCTTTTCGCAGAAACTTTCTTTTATGAATAGTACATATTTGTTAGGAAGTAAAACGCACTTGATTTAAAAATATGTGTATAATAATTTTTCTAAAATTTTGAAAATTTTTTTCGAAGATATGTAAGTTATTTATTTGTACATCTTTATATACTTATCAAAATTAAAAATTTATCTAAATTTTACAAGTAGAGTAACAATTACAAGTCTAATGTCAGTGTAATATTTCTTTAATCCTTCATTCCATGGGACAGGTACACGCTTATATCCAATATTCTTTTATATAATCCAATGATTTAGTCCATTCTTTTAGGCATTTTGGTTTATTGGACGACACACGTTTAGAATTTAACGCATTGAAAAGTCAGTAAGATGTTGTTTCAACTTTGAACTGGTTTCAGACTGTAACTTTGGGTGAAATAGATTGATTAATTTTCAGTGAATGGTATCCCATGGGAATTCCTGCCCAACTGTCTATGATTGTTGTCCTAAATCGGTAGTATTTTGTATAGTTGTAGATGTCTTCCCCATCAGTCAAACTACTTTGTTAAGGAAGTGTTTGACAAGTTTGAAGGCAATTCATTGAAAAACGTACCACATTCTACCAAACAATATCTAGTAGAAAAGTATTCTGTATGTTAGATAAGGAATAACAATACAACGAATTTAAGACATTCGTCAACATACCTCTGAACTGTAAGCGCGACACATTTGACAGAGATCTTCCTACCAGAGAAACCCTCTTATCAAAATAAACTATACATTTAATTATAATAAACTATATTTTCCTTTTTTTATCAATTAAAAATTTATATCGTGACTTTCCTCATAAATTAAACGCCTGTAAAAATGAAATAACGCTCTAACAAACTTTTTTGAAGTACCATTGATAATTATAGTGCAAATTGTAATTATGTGTTAAACTGGATATTTGAATCTAAGTCAATAGATTTTTTTACATATATTTCAGTTGGTGGAAGTATTTAGTCATCTTGGAGGCTACCTTAGCTTATGGTTAGGGTTTTCAGTGCTGGCCTTCTGCGAGTTGTTAGAGATGGTATCTATGGTGGTTCTGAGGATCACTGACGTCAAGACATCATCCTTCCATCCAACTGGACTTCGTAGACAATCAAGGAGGAACAGGGTTAGAGACAGGAGTCTTAATAGCACTTATTAATGGCTGAGAATTTGTAGGATTTAAGACTTCATACTGTAGTAGGCTTAATGAATATTTGCAAGTATATTCGTATTAAAAGAATATGATTTTAAGAAAAGTTTTTCCAAGATCCTTCTATAAAGATTTCTACCGAAATGAACCGTGTACTTATCGAAATTTATAATAAAATAAAGGAAACGAATGAAGAAATATTGTCATCAATTATTTGATCTAAAAAATAATGGATAAAAAATGTTGTAAAATAGAATTTTTTTTTTTTGTAAATTTTATTTAAATTACGTGTACATATATTATTAAACTTCTTTTTTTAACATGTCAAATATATCGTTTTCCCCGTAATAACACTCTTCCTGGGGAAAAGTGAGTTTTACAGGGAAAGTGTGCTTCCCAGCATGAAGTTGAATAATACTATGACAACCCAAAAGAAGATGTAATTAAGCTTATCATGTTGACAACTTTATCTTCTTGGCAACAAATGATGTCGCCAAGAATCCATCAAGCAGTACATCACTGAAGAGAAAACAAGTCACATTGTTTCACTGGCTCCCTCTTAAAGACTACACACCCCGGGCAGTGTCTTGTATCGATTCCGTGATCCTGCTCGCATCTTCTAGGGTTCCCATAATCATAATCAAGATCATGCGGGGAAGCGCACTTTCCCTGTAAAATTCAATTCTCCCCTAGGGAAGCGTTATTGCGGGGAAAGCAACATACGTGGCGTATTTCGATATTTTTTATAAATGTTTATCAATTCTCTAATATGTTTTTAAAAATTGCCAAAAAACCCCGCAGAGTAATTGAAGATAAAATGCTAATTCTTGCGTTTATTTTAATTGAATTTTTTATTGGGGCATGAGTATTAGATGATCATTAGAAGGTTGTTTACTTGTGACATTTTTTGAAAGGTCCTTATGAATTCTTTTTGTAAGTTATTTGATTAACGTGCTAATTTTATACATAAAAAGGAAGAAAAATGGTGTATTTGCAGTCCTCACTTGACAATTTTTTAAAAATATTTCCTTTGCATTAGTTAAAAAATACATTCATTATCAATTAGTTAAAAAAATTTAAATACCTTTTTAAAATAATTATTACTTACAAATATATTTCAAACTTTTATTTTCTAAGTTAAAAACTTATTTTTTAATAAAAAACATATATTACAATCATTAGATTTTAATAAATACCCTTTTATAAATCTAATTATTAGCATATTTTTCTTAAACACTATTGAAATAAATATAAGCTATTTTGATTTTTTTATATTTTTGTTGTTTAATATAGGAACACTATTTAAAATAGAACTTTACAGATTATAAGTTTTGAGTCACAACTAACGCAATGTCTATAACTAAGGAAAAATAGACATCAAGTTAATTTTAAAAATGATTTATTGATAAATTTACTGTTATAAAAATTTAAAAATGAAAATTTGTCATGTTTGATTTTTAGATGCATCTGAAATTCTTGGTAGCTTCGTAAGTGCAATCTGTAATAAATGAAAAAATTGTTTTAATAAATATAGAAAAATGTTAACGATCAAAATTTTATTATCTTAAATTACAATTCATTTTATTAATATTAATTCTAATTATAGGATATTTCTGAATATTAGGAGTTATCAACGTTCAGAGTTTATGGAAATTATACATGTCATATCCCGTTTACTGATCTCCAGTTTTCCTAAAATGCACCCAAGATTTAAATTTTAAAAATATGTTCCCAGATACACTATATTTATGAAATCTATTGTTTTGAGGTACTTAAGATGAATATCTGCATAAAAA
>BMAO01002590.1:0-17409 GCA_019973975.1 Trichonephila clavata | reverse complement strand
TTTAGTCTCACATAAATTCCATGACTTCCTATTTAATTGTCTTGGTTGTTTAACGTCCTATAAAATTTAATTCATTATTTTTATCATGATTTTCGCCGGCCTATAGGTGTTATTTGTTATGTTCGACCATGTTTAAGGCGATTCCATTTTAGATTCATTTCAAAATACGTCGAGCGGGAGTAACGGAGATTAATGCATGTTGAAAGGGAGTATGATTTAAAAAAATCCCTTTGTTTGATGAAGCATTGAAAAAAAAATATTAATTCAGATGTTACTCTTGTCATTTATATCGTGATTAAAAATGATCAAATGCGTCTAGTATAGACCCCGCACTGTTTTTAAAGTAATTCAAAATTAATTCAATAATTTCTTCTTCTCAGTCTTCGATAGCTAAATTTGTAACTGAAAAGTAGTACATGCTTAGATATGTTTCTTTACAAGTTTCTTTTAAAAGCGAACATTTTTACGAATTATCTTAAGCGCCTACTGGTATAAAATTTGTATAAACTGTCTTTCACATCCACATCCCCACTGACATCAAACTAAAAATAGCGCACTTCAAGAATTGTAAGGATAATCATATACATTAAGGTCCAGAATTATCCGAAACGATTACATCCATCATGGTGTTCCTCTTTTCCGGCAGTAATGGTCATCGCAACTGGACTTTCTTATGGTTGAGAGAGGTGATTTGCGTCATCCTAACCTGATGTACAGAAGGCAATCTCTCCGAGAAACAAGAGAGGCTTACGGCACTTCCTTGTTTCTGCTTGGGGTTGCAATGTACCCTAGTTAGGATTTCTCTTGCTTACCCTTATTTTCAGAGATTCCCTTCAACAGGGGAGACGTAAATAAAATAAGGAATTGAGGAATAGATAAAACACAATTTTATGGTTATATAAGCTTCAGTTGCTTAAAGGTTTACACAAAAAATTTTATTATAAGAAATATTGAGCTTATTTCCATTGTCACAATTAATAAAAATATAAATCAGCCGAGATCGAATTTAATGTTTAAAATTAATCTAAAAAAAATTCTGTTACTTCTTTAGTATTTGAATAAATTTTGCTTCACGTTTCTGATATCAGTAATTACCTATTAGCCACATTGATATCTAGTCGCGATTATTAAGTGTTATAAAATATACACAAATTCTTTTAAGGAATACACATCTGACCAAAGAAATAATATTATTTCCATTTATCTCAGGGGTGTTAACTTTTTTTGGAGGGCTGAAAATATAAACAATATTCAAATACATATAACTCTTTTAAATTACAATTAAATATTTCTAATCTTTTACACATTATTTATAAAGGAATTAGGCTTCGGAAAAGTGTAAAATGTTTAAAATATAATCAATATTTTAAACATTATAAGCATATGAAAATAAGAAACTTTTAATAAGAAATATTAATTAAGTTTAACTGCACGCATGCTATTTTCAAAAGTATTAGCTTTAATTACTAGAAATGAGTTTATTTATAAAATTTAATGTATCCTTATTACACTGTAGTAAATTTAAATAAATAGAATAATAAATTGTATTTTTTTAAAAAATAAAAAAATTATATTTTTAAAAATTTTATAAAATTTTGTAATTCTTTTCAAATATTTTGAAATATAAAAGGCATATTATTCTTAATTTACTAAGGCTTAAAGTGTGTGATACATTTTTTAATTTATAAAGTCTTATGCATCAAAGTCTACTATTTTAGAAAATAGCGTGCGCGCAGTAAAACTTAATTAATATTTCTTAAAAAAAAATTTCTTATTTTCTTATGCTTATAATTTTTAAAATTATGATTATATTTTAAACATTTTATACTTTTCTGAAGCCTCAATCCTTAATAAATATTGTGTAAAAGGTTCGAATTATTTATTTTTAATTTAAAAGAGTTATATGTATTTGAATATGGTTTATATTTTCAGCCCTCCAGAAAAAGTTAACACCCCTGAGACCTCTTAATGAATATTATTCAATTAATCGCCTTTTGTGCAGGGTAAGTATTATCAGTAGGTATCGATTCTTATTTTAAAAAAGGTCTAAATTTTTATTTATTAGTTATACAAAACAAAGCATTTATATTTAACGAAACGTTATTAACGATATCGTTTTTAATTATAATAGAATATGCGGAGGAAAAAAATAAAAATGCTTCTGAAAACTTTGGAAAATGTCACCTTTTTATATTCATTTATATCAGCTTCGAAAAAAATGAAGCTAAAATCTTCCTATTTAGTTCAAAAATTTTCTAAAATAGGGGTCTATATACAGTACTGTATTTCACTGGAGATTGATTCATGGAACGAATTATGGAAGATAATATATATATATATATAAATTTCTATATTCTTTAATTGATTACATTAAGTTATTATTGATCAGTTTGAAATAGACTGTAATATAAACAAGATCAAATATCCCATGCTTGATCTGAAAAAAAGTAAATCGTATTCTTAAAGGACTTAAAAATAATTCCTTAAAGGAGTGTCCTGCAATTCACATCATTAAATATTTCAGTTAATAAATTCAATATAAACATTAATAAAATTAATAAATCTAATGCAGACTACTGCACTTTCTTATTTCAGAGTAAAATTTTTGTTAAAGTTAATTTTTTTCTCTTATGTAATTAATAGACATTTTTTCCCCACTTTTTCCTGTTAGGAATGTAATTGTTAAAATAGCATTTAAATATAATAAAAAGATGGACAGATTTATCTTTAATTATAATAATAGTTCACATTCTCTTTAATAAATGATTGTAAATGTAAAGACCTTCATGATTTTATGATGGTTATCATAAGCATATAGTTACAGACAACTTAATATAATTAAGGACAAAATTTTAAAAAGATATAAATAAGTGCACTAGTTTTACATTAACTAATTTTAATAAAAACAATACTGTTAAAAAAGACATTAATAAAGATATAAATAAATTTTTTTACATAATCTGCAGTTAAATATGGATTACCTATAGAAGAGCATTTGATGAAATTTAAATACATTAAATTTAAATATTTGATAAGAATTTTAATTACCAAGCTAACTCTGAATTTACTTTTTAAGATGTAAAACAGATGATTTATGATTTACAAAATAATTTTATTATTGTTTACATTAACAAAATATCTGGAAATTATGCTGTAATTTGTAAATATTTTTATAATAATATGCTAAATGAACACTTTTTGAACAATGAACCTTTTAAAAAATTGAACTTTTGAAACAAAGAAATTAATAATCGTATTATTACTATAAGTAGAAAAATTGGGTATTTGCATTCCTAAGATTAAGTTTAATTATATATTTTTAACACCTAAATTCCATAAAAATTCTGTGAAATTTCACACTGTAACAGATGGTTTAAAAAACATATATCACTACTGCAGGTAAATGTAGCTTAATATTATACAAAACTTCATCAATAAGCAAAATAATAAGGCTATAATTAAAAATATTATAGATATTTTTAAAAATAATATTCTTCAGCTCATAGTTTTAATTTTTTAAGATCTATTCAATTCTATTGATATCAATAATATTATTAAGGTAATTTTAGAAAATCACAGTAATTATAATCTTACTATTAATTTTCACAATATTAAAACTCCATGGATTGAGTTTTAAAAGAAAAATTACATTAATTTTAATGATTCTTTGTATAAAACAAACCGAAGATTTGGCTGAAGGAAAACTTTGCTAGGAATGCTTTGGCTTTTTTATATTTACATTTTTATGAAATAGATTTTTTAGATATATCGATGATATATTTTGTTTGTTAAAAATTATAATTATAGCCCCTATATAAATTTTTATACTGATTACTTAAACCTAGGTAAATTAATAATAATCAATTTAAAAATAATTATTTAAATGGATCATTGTATATTATATGGATTATAAATTACTTAGTTATATTTATGATAAAAGACATGTTTTTGATTTTAACATTCTTAAAGGTCCTTATTAAATTCTAATGTATCAATTACAAAAAACAGAGGACATTTTATATGAAAAAAAATTCCCTTTAATGAATAACTAAACCTATAAAAAAATTAAGAAAGCATGCAATTTTTGCTGAGCTGAGATCTGATAAGTAGATGGTTTTCAAATGCCAATCCACATGGGTGCTACTAGGTGTTAACAAAAGACAAAACATTCCCTTTTTACAGCTATTAGAACTACAGATTTCAAAGTTGGCAAATCTGATTTTTTTTGTGCAGAGATATGCTAAAAAATAATTGTATAATTTAATATTCACTGAAATTTAACACATAAAAAATTTTCTATTTTCTTCAATGTCTATTGTTTTCCTTTAATTCAACCGAGCGAAAATTGGTATACCAGCTAGTATAATATAAAATAAACTTACACCACTTTAAAAAATGGCTCATTTTTCAATTTATTTTATTTATTGTACCTCACTTCTCAAAATATAGACTAACAAAAATATTAATTGAAATTGAGGAAAACAAAGTTAGTCCAAGGTATTAATTTGTAAATTTTCAAGAAACATTTATTTTATCGTTTTGCATTTTAAGCTGTCTACACATTGAATATTTGTCATTCAGCCTTTAAAATGCTCTCGATATCTAGTGATTTACCGTATTAGGTATAACTTAATTTGCAGCCCATTTCTCTCCAGCCCATTTAGTTTTATAAGGATATTCTAATACATTCATAGCATTTATTTTATGATTTCACATCATCTCTGTCACCATGAAAACAAAGTTGATTCTTTAAATTGAGAAAAAAAGAGATACTCATTTGAGCTGACTGTAAATGCAGGTTTGTTTTTACTTACCCTTTGTGGTTTATATTCCATGGTATGGGGCACTTAAATTTACTTAATTTTAAACCATTGAACACCACTATAAATGGATAAAAATTGCAATTAATTTTGAAGTACACTTTTAATCTTATGGCAGAAGAATGTAATCTGATTTAAAATTTCTTTTTTTAATGGCATATAACTCCGAGTATTTGCAACAAACTTTGCACATAACTAGTTAGTTATGTGCAAAATTTGTACTAATAATTCTAGTTTGACAAAAACATTTCATGTAATTTTGTTGGCTACATGTAAACTAAATATTTATTATTAATACCAATATTTTATATGTTAGACACTTGGGGAGTCAATGAAGAAAATTGGCATACCATCAGCTAAAACACTACGTCACAAGCACTTTTCATTTTACAGAACTGAACATGATAATGGCAGAGAACATATGTGTCGCACATTTTCCTACTTAATCTTTTTAGGAGCAATGGAATGCAGCTGTGGAATGTCGAATGACTTGAAAAAGATTTGCACCCACTATGGACCCTTTTTCTTCAGGAACTTTCAAACAGGGTATCAGTAATTCAAGACATCTTTGCTTAGAGCTGACGGAATTGTTTGATATCGTTCTTGAGTTCACTACCTATCTTTTGTAAAATTACTGTGTACTTATTATATATATATATATATACTGGTGTGCAAAAATTAAGGACGAAGTCGAAAAAGTAGCATATCAGCTGAACGAAGAGGCAGAGCGGACAGAAAGACCAATCAGGAGATTAAGTGAGGTGATGTACGGTAGCACATGCACAGATATACAGGTAGACGTAATGGGGGAGTGTCTGAGTAGTAAAGCATGTTGTCGGTGTAAGATTAGTATTTCTGGCAAAGAGATTGCACACCGTATAGCAGTTAAATCACACCGAGTTGCTCCTCAGCGAGAAATGGCGAAAATCAATCTGTTAGACGACATCTGGATGCTTTGACCCGAGGTTGAATCATTGGGAAGTTGGAGGAAGGTCGCAGTGTGACTGCAGAGTTCGGAATTGCTCACAGCATCGTTTCACGACTTTGGAGACAATTTCAAACTACAGGAACAGCTATCCGGGGGTTCAGTAGTGGTCGTTCACGAGGAACCACACCCACAGATGACCGGTATATTGCCTTACAGGCCAGAAGAAACAGGCGGCAGACAGCGGGTGATATCGCTAGACACACGACACAGGCGACTGGACGACCGATATCGCGTTTTACCGTGGCCAGAAGACTGCACGGTGGTGGTCTGTTTGCACGACGCCCTGTACGGTGTGTACCTCTAACGCCTGCCCATCAGAGAAGGCGTTCCCTGTGGTGCCGGGAACACCGAAATTGGAGAGACAATGAATGGGGACGAGTACTCTTTACAGATGAGAGTAGATTCAGTCTGAGTAGCGATTCTCGTCGCATACTCATCTGGAGAGAGCGGGGAAGCCGCAATCATCCCTCGAACACCATTGAAAGGGACAGGTATGGAGGTGGCGGTGTTCTCGTTTGGGGAGGCATCATGCTAGGTAGTCGTACAGACCTTCACATCTTCGACGCAGGTTCAGTCAACGGGACCCGTTATTGTAACGAGATTCTTCTTTCATATGTGCGTCTTTTTAGAGGCGCGATGGGTCCGCAGTTCCTTTTCATGGACGACAATGCACCATGTCATCGCACAGTAACTGCCAAACAGCTCTTAGAGAGTGAGGATATTGCACGTATGGATTGGCCGGCACGATCTCCGGATCTCAATCCCATCGAGCATGTATGGGATTTTCTAGGCAGACGCTTGGCAGCTCGTACCTTACCACCAGTAACGATTCCGGAGCTTCGATTGGCGCTGCAAGACGAATGGGCAGCAATGCCTCAACAACTCATTGACACCCTCATTCCTAGCATGGGCAGACGCTGTGAGGCCTGCCTAGCAGTCAGGGAAGATCATATCCCCTACTAAAGACCGGATATTTCTTGCTGGACACCCATCACAGGGATGTTTCGGCCTTCAGTCGCATTGCGCTCCATGCTACTTTTTCAATAAAGCTTCTTTTTATCCCTCTGATTTCTCTTTTAGTAAATGTTGCTTACATTACTCATGTCCTTACGTATTGGGGATCTTACGGTATTAAATGTGTTGATTTTGGAATGCTTTTGTACAAAGTTATATTGAAAAAACCGTCTCGTCCTTAATTTTTGCACACCAGTGTATATATACACATAAGATCATTTTTTCTTTTCTCTAAATATATTTATAATCACTTATGTTTCTAGTTATTTTTTTCAATGTGCAGTGAGGATTAATTCTTTTCGAAACCCTTAAAATGCTTCAAAGATTGAACAAAAGCTGAATCACATAAACCAAGTTATTTGTAAAACACTTCTGCCTTTGACTATTTTGAAAAATTTCTACAAGCGAAGGAACAGACTGATTTCATAGAACGTATATGAACGAGAACTGTGTGTGTAAATATTTATCTTATTTGCACATATAAAATCTTACAACCAAAAAAATGTTTTACTTTTTTCCCTTATTAGTAAGGATCATACAAAATTTGCTACACCTGTATAATTAAGTATTTTTTATTCATATGTGGAAATTTTTCTTTTCATTTATGCGCTTTACTTCAATGCGTGCTCCATGAACACAAACGCTAGTTCATGTAACACTCACAGAATCAAAATGATGCATGCATCTCTTAAAATAATTTACCTGCGCACTGCTTGAGGTCTAAATAGATCGCTTCTACGTCTTTGTTGAAATTTCAACATTAAAGTCCAGTGAAACACACAGTTTTAAATGAGTATTATCATTGAGAAATAAGTTCATGATTGGCTGTCTGTATCACTCCTGTTTTAAATTTTGTTTCATTTCATTTATATTATTTTTTTTTCACATAGGCACAAATCGGGTTACAAATTAAACACAAAAACAATTATAATATTATTTCAAAATTCAAGACATTTTAAATTTATTATATTCAAGATATACACAAACATAAACATAACTGCATTAATATAACAGAAACGAAAGGCCTATAACATTGAATAATTATAACAAATTATCATGTGACATTGTTTTTAATAGAAATCTGCGTACACGTACATTGTTATTTAGCCAAGTTAAAATATTAGTAAATATACTTAATCGCGTTTAATTTGAACCATGTTTAAGTAATAATAATCCCGAATTGTGCTACAAAAATTATTTTCAAAGAATAGTATAAAATTAACCAGAAACACATATAATGGCTATAAATGTTTTATTCATAGCACTACTTCAGAGACATCGAAAATGTAAAATTATGGGTGCAAAATAAGGCAAATTATGTCAGACATACTTTTTAACAAGATATCGCGTTAAGCTGCATACATCTTGCTAGTAATTGCCTTGAAGTCAATTCAAAACTTTTATTTTCCTTCAGGCATTAGATGCATCCTCCTTGAAGTACACTCAGGATTTAATGATATAGTTCCTGCATGGAATTTGGGAAGATGACCATTTAGTGTAAAAACTGGAGACACTTCGGGAAAAATTTCGCAAGCTATTATCTGGAAAGTGTATCCTTCTAGTTCCAACCATGTGACAACTTACATCCAAGTCATTGGTTAACAAACGCTTTAACTATTTCTTCTTTGTGTAACAACTGAGTTCTTGAAGAAATCTTTCAGGTGTTCTGAAACTGCGAATCCGTTTCATTTTTAATGTGTGATACTTATCTATATATTTTTATTCGAATTGCAAAACTCCATAGTGTTTTTTTTTCTCGGTGTGTAATCCTTACAACCATAAAGTACCCAGGGTTAAATTTTTCAATTGTTAATAATTCACTATTATTAGCATTTACTTTACAGTTTTGTTTGATTATATCTTGTTTTGATATTACTTCGGAAGAATATTCTATTTGTGTTTAGATCTTATTGACGAAAGAAAATGTTTAAAAAAAATTTAAATACATTTTTAAATTAGATTCTTCATCATCAAAATTAAGGATTAGAAAACTTAAAAATAGATTTTATTTTCTTCTTAAATTCATTTTGTTTTATTTATCTTTTTCTGTTGACATTTATTTTGAAACAAGACGTCGTAAATAAACACAGTTTGAAATCTATTTTTCTGTACTCGTACAAAAAATCATTTGTACATCAAATATTATTTTTTAAAAATTTTTAATGGATCTGTGAATTAGTATATTTATTCCATTACATAGTACATTTCTCTGGTACTGGTGTCATTTTTAGAGCGGCATCATACAGGTGGAAAACCAATCATCAAGATGTAATTTTAATGCCCAATTTCCTCCACGGGGGAAGGCACTTGAGCTCTGATGTTGCAAAAATTTTAATTTTGCCAAGATCACTCAAAGCAAACTAGTATTCTAGGAATTTTTAACATGCCGTTTAATCATACGACATGAATGCTGTCGATTTTCCACATTATGAAAATCAACCGACTTGTGGTCCGGGATAGAAATTGCAACCTTGGGCGTACGAAACCAGTGACAAAGCAACTACACCACCCATTTGGCTACATCAAATATTATCAATTAATAGATTGCATAATGTAACAATTGTATCGCTCTTTTGGTTACAACTTTTTTTCTTTCGTAACAAAGTGCCTAATATCCAAAAAAACGCAAATTTCTATTGATACCTAAGTTTAGGTAATCTAATATTCTTATTAACGGTTATATTGCGTGCTATCTTCTCCACCACAACCCATCAGTATAACGTATTAAAGAAAAAAAGAAATTATTCATTTAAGAGTAGATATAAGAATAGCATTCAGAATAAGAAATAAAACATTCTGTCTGTGCCGAAAAGGTTAACTATCGGAAACACCCTTACAAATGCAGTGCCAATGAGACAGTTACATTAGTGGTACTTTATTTTAATGGAATTTATGTTAAGGACAGGGGAAGAGTGGGTGTTGTGTCAAATTATTATATATTCCTTAAACATAATATGTATTTTATGTAAACGTAGACTTTACGTTTCTCTTCGAAACATGATAACTTTCTTGAGTTACCAAATGTAAATCACCCTGAATTGAAAAATAGATGTTTTCCGTTCTACTAGCCTTATTAATTCATATTTCAGTTAGTAACTGGGGTAAATTGTAGAATAAAGATGAAGAAAATAAAGAATAATGAGAGGTGGAGTGATTTAACATGATGCTTGTTTTTAAAGTAAAAATACGGTTTTTTTTTTCTTACAAAAAATTTTACCTGCATCAATGTAGTACATATATTATTTGTTTTGACAAGTCTGCATTATTTGATTTATTCGCTGTTCAAACCAGTGCTTCCCAAACTTTCAATATTTGCGAACTAATTCTTAATCATAATTATCATCACGCGCGCGTCCCCCCCCTTCCATGTAATAACAATGTACTTTGACACTAAAGCTACAATACGGTCTTATAACTATAAACCATTTTAAATTATCAGCCTAAGTATTAAATTTTATATATGTCATTTTTAAGTAATGTATCTTTTAAGTATTGCTTTTAAGTAAAAGATATTTTAAGTAAGTTACTTCTAAGTAATGGATATTTTAAGTAAGTCACTTTAAGTAAAAGAATAAGTATGTATTAAATTACTTTTTCTTTCTAATTTTGAAACTGGAATAGATTGCAA
This sequence comes from Trichonephila clavata, assembly GCA_019973975.1. NCBI lineage: Eukaryota > Metazoa > Arthropoda > Arachnida > Araneae > Nephilidae > Trichonephila > Trichonephila clavata. The sequence goes on along the minus strand of BMAO01002590.1, from coordinate 6,959 downwards.
CAAACATGCAACATTATTTTTTTTTATTGTGTCGGAATGTGTTTTCTTTGCTTCCCTCCAGTAAATTAAAAGGTTTTTAAAAACCTCATATATTCAAATTTTGATATACTTGTGCCCCCTCCCCCCGAATGGTTCACCCCACAGTTTAAGAAATATTAGTTGCACCATATAACTGCCAATTAAAAGTTACTCGATTCGTTCCCCAATGCTACCCTTTTTTTAACACTCTTTTATAAGTTTCACTTGCATGTAACGGAATCTTGTAACTCAATTTTTACCCACTTTAAAAGGTCAGATAAATTCGAAATTTTGCACACTTGTCAAGGACCGATGACAATACAATAATTTCATAATTTTGTTCCATTGTCCTTTTCAGGATCGTCAGGAATAAGGATAATCAGATTTGGTGACAATTCCACATTCCACTTCCAGATTTGGCGACTTATTGCATTCTTCATTTTTAAATTTGGCGACCAATTCCATATACCATTTTCATATTTGGCGAATAATTTCATACATCATTTCCACATTTGGCGACTACTTTCAGATTTAGCGTCTAAAAGAATAAGGTGTAACCCTAAGGCGAGTGTTTTTAATCAAAAGCTAATGCAAGTATAAAATATACGAGTATAAAATATGCAAGTATAAAATATACACTTGCGGTTAACAAAAATAAAACAAACAAAAAAAGTGTTCTGTATCTGAGAAAGTGGACCGTGGGTGTGTTTTAGCAATTCTTTCCATAATATAAACATTTTTCTGAAAATGAAAAATAAAAAAAAGGCTCCTGTATGTGAAAAAAAATAATTTACCTTCCAACTGCTAAAAATTTTTTATTTTTAAAAAGCAATACGTTTAGAAGTGATGATAAGAATTAACATTATTAGGATACGTTTAAAAGGTGAAAAAACGATTGACACTTAATATTACCATGTTTTTATTAACTCGCTTTCTTTAATGTCTGTCCGGGTGGAATTTTGTAATTGATTTTAAACTGCGTAACTTTCCGATGAGCTAGAGACTTGAAATTTGGACCATAGCTCAGAAATGGATGAAAATGCATAAAAATGTGAAAAAAGAAAAAAAGAACTAAAAGGAGGAATTTTATAATTTTTAGTCCGTCATAAAAACACGGTACATTAATTTTTTTTTTAATTCGAACTTTTTCTTCTTAACACACTTTTATTTATTTGACCTGTTCTATAGAGACGGAATCCAATATAACGATGCGGGACTCATCCGAGACCCCGTAAACGGAGATAATAAATACATTTCAGACCCATTAATTAATATCCATTGAAGAGCAAGACTAATTTCACAGCCACGTAATTCCAGCTTCAAATATCAAACTCAAGGATAAATTAAACAATTAATAAATGATAGTTTAAATAACTAAAAAACACGCTTTTATTATAGTTCGAACTAAAAAGTTGAAAATAAAAAGTAGTTTAAAAAAAACTAAAAAACACGCTTTTATACTGAATTGAACTAAAAAGTAAAAAAATAATTCTTAATATAAGAACAAAATGACAAAGTGACCCACGCTTTTACCACAATGCCATAAATTTTCTCGTAAGTCATTTTTTTTCTTATATTAAGAATTTTTTTTTTTACTTTTTAGTTCGATTCAGTATAAAAGCGTTTTTTTTTTAGTTTTTTTTTTAAAACTATTATTTTTTCACATAGGCTCGCGTGTGCGGGTTTACTTTGGGAGGGGGAAGGAAAGGCACAAATAGTCATATTGTTCTCTAAAATAAACAAATCTTTTGTAAACACTGTCAATGCCATCTTGTAGCATTCCAATTCCTTCGGAATACCGTTATTGATAACAGCGCAAGGAAAAGAACAGCTTTCGGAGAGACGTTTATATACGTCCACGGCTCTCAACACACCGGTTGAGCAAGACGGATATACACGCTGAAGGCAGTTAAGGGGTCATAAAGTAACTTCAATGTCTGTGCGAATGTCAATTACATTTATGCTTTTGATGTGCAATGTTACGGAAATGTTTTAATTAGGTCAATGATCTTTTCTTTATTGATACTGTGTATGAAATAAAGAAAAAGATAAATATAACAATTATTTTTAATTAAAAAAAATACCCGTTAGAATTTAACAATTGTTCCTTAGATTTGATTTGTGAAAAGGTAGTTTTAGAAGCTATATAAATATTTAATATTGAGCCATTGACGAAAAAAAATCACTACTTAAAAACTTATGGAATCGATCAAATGACTATATATTTCGTTTTTCATTTATCCTTTCTGAAATTTAGTCTTAAGTTTAATTGTTTGGGGTGTTACATTTTAAAGCTACATATCAAGGAAAAACCCAAATTTGGGAAGAAAATGCAGGTTAATTAAATTATTGGAACAAATAACGATTCTTATTTAATTAAGGTAATAATACTCGTATTTTATAACAGTATGAGCAAAAAATGTTCATTAGTTTTTCTTTCTTTAAGAAGTAAGGTGAAGTTTTCTAGTTAGAAGTATGTTACAAAATCAGTTTGAAATTCCAACGGACTTTTATAGATTTTCTTATTAATATAAGGTACTTGTTAAATGCATATGCATTCGGAAAGTACAAAGACAGGCAGTAGAAAAGCGTGTTCATGGCTCAATCCGAAGCGGGATTTATTTTTGAAAACTCTACTATAAAAAATTCGAGATGGAATGTGCCTGGCACCGTGAAGTTCGAGACGGCGGTAAATGGTAAATGATAGTCGGAGCAATGGCCTTCGTGACCCGTAGTCCTCTTTAGCTGAATCATCTATCTATATATCATTATTGTACAATTGGGGCATTAATGCAATAGTTATGCATGGGATCATTGATATGGATACTTCAGATGCTGTTAGCGGCAATGGGAAGGTCAATGTGTCTTTGCATTTATCTTCACTTTCAATCGTACACTAACTTTTTGATGATTTGTACAATAGTTCTTGTATCCCTGCCAACATCGTAGAATGATAATGTACCTACAACTCAAATGTCGAGTGACAGCACAATTGTTATCACTCTTATTTAGAATTCTCAAACTGTAGAGAGCACCCCATTTGTGGGCGTGATAGCGGTAAGTGAGGTGCGGGAGCATATCGTATATATATATATAAACATTATATTTAAAAATATTATTAATTTACGAAATTAATAGACAAAATAATTTCAGACTAGCAAAACAAAATAGATTCTATCAGAAGAAGAAAAAATGCACATTTACGCGTGTATAATATACTTATAAATATATCAGTACCGCGCAATGTGTATTTGGTAATTAATTTGACAATACTAAACTAAAAACAGTTTAATAATTACTAATGGCTCCCTTGGGGTTGTCTTGTGAAACAAAGATTTCAAAGAAAGTATTAATATAAGAAATAAACATTTTAATTTTTTTTTCTATTTAGCTCATATCTATATTTCTATTTGAAGAAATAACTACTTCATTTCATTAAAAATTACTTTGTCGTATTTTCAAACTCAAAAATTGAAAGATAAAAATAACATAACTTCCAGCAAGGTTGTTATTCCCGAAACCTTCCGTTCAGTGTCATCTACTACAAAACTGTCTGGAAGAATCTTTCAGAACGTCAGGAATACCATGTAGCGTCGCTCTCAGACGACCCTTGGTAATTTCGAACACCTAATGTAGTCAAACAATTTAATAAAATGCTTTCTGTACCATTCATGTGTTGCTTTTTCCGCTCTTTTTCTCTGAATCTTTGCACCATAGCTCGCAACTACGTCATTTGCGACCCTGCAAATTCTGAGACTTCTCTGTTCCCCCTACACAACCAGCTAGTTTGTCGGTCCTGTAGTGAATCCCCCTGTACGTAAGCATCTAGGTACATTTACTGGAAATTTTTAGGAGTACATTAGATCTATGTAAAAAGATGAAAAAAGTACTTGATCAAAGAAACAAACAAATATGATTAAATTTTTAAAAATTAGTGATAACTCTGTCTGAATAATTCATCATTATCATAGATGACAAGACAGCCCCTTGTGTTCCTAGTGCCTTCGTTTGAAGTTTCCTCCCATTCCCATTCATTCTTCGCCTTGGAAACTGAATACTTGGAGAACTAAATAATTAATGCCATATAACAACAAAAGAGGTAAAACAGGTAAGTTATTGAAAGAAGAAATGGTAATCAGTATTTTTCGAAATAATACATTATAATTAAAATTGTATTAAACGTATTTAAATGTTAAAGAATAAGGAAGTAAATTGCTTTCATTATATATTAAAATTACAATTTAAATTTTTACCTTTGTACAAATACATCTAATTATAATTTCTAATAAAACAATAGTCAATAAAAAAAACAAGTATATCTCTTAAATTTTTATTTTATTAAACTACCATTAAACAGAAAACAATTTTTCCCTTCCGTGACAGATATATGGAAGGTTATTGTAAATTTTCTTTCTGCGCTTGAAATGAATATTATTTCATGGGTGGAATCTTTTTATTTGAATTTTCTTCTGATCGAGTAGATGACCAAGAAAAGCAATTTTCTATTCCTCGGGAGAGCACTTAAAGTGCCGGTTACAGAAAATGATGTATTTCTTCTCATTCTCGAAAAGGGTTTACAGAGAAGAAAACATTATTTATACCGTTGCACTTCACACCCACTGGGGAAGATTGATTTCAGTATTTATTTTTTGCCAATCCTCGACATTAGGACTTGTGTCACACACATAAAAAATAAAACGTTTCTGAAACCAATGTTAAAAAATAATAAAGAAAGAAAAGTGCTAATAGAGTTAAATATATATACATATATATATATATATTATATATATATATATATATATAATATTTTTTTTAAAAAAATAATGTTTAAATATATTTTAATTAATTATTTTTAACACAAAATCACAAACTATTTTTTAATGATTTGTAAGATATACATATTGGTAATGTAATATACTTCAAGTTAATGTAAAATAAATATTAATATCATTTTCCAATAGTAATATAATAATGAGTCTAATTTTAATTAATGAAAATTGATTAACAGTTAATTTATTTTCAAAAAAATTTTATGTATTAGTTTTTTTCACCTTTTTTTGTGTTATCAATATAATAATAACCCCTCTCTCTCTATATATATATTCTTAAAAAAAATGAAAAACTTAAATTGTTCACCATAAATGTTGTTAATTAATTTATTCTCATTTTTTGATTAACGGGAAGATTACGGGTGTCCAGGCAATAAAGAAAATTTGGTGGAAGTGCTCTTATCATTGGGAAAACAATATTTCTATTGTTTCTTTACTTCACATTATTCTCAAGATTTCCAATTAAAACAAGAGGCTTTAATTCTGTATGAGAAGAAAAAGAAATAGATATTTTTGAACCAAGTACACAGAAATGAGTGTTTTGAAAAGGCGCTGTTTCATTGATCTCGCTTTCCTGTTTTGTAAATTGACTGAAAAATAATAACAGTAATTCAAAATATTTTCAGTCGATTATTAATTTTAAAATACTAAATTAAAACTCATCATTTATGCAATCTTGCACCACCTGCGTATTCAGACCAATCAGAAAAGCATTTACTGGAAATCATGTCATTCTAACGGCTTCCAGTAGATCAAAAGTATAAGGGGTTGAGATCTCAGGAGCGAACAAAATGAATGTTTTTCTGTCTTAAATAAACGCATGTTAGTTTGTTGGTATTTCTGATGTAATTTTCATGTCCTTAGTTTACTCGTTTGTACGTCAAAAATGTAGATGTTTAAATTATAAATTTTCCTCATATTTTTTACGATTGCAAATATCACTAAAAAGGATCTCCTCAATACAATATGCCTTAAATCCAGTCCGTAATTTTAAATGTATATATATATACATTTATATATATATACATATATATATATATACATTATATATATATATACAATATATATATATACATATACATATATATATATACATATACATATATATATACATATATATATAAATACATATATATATATATATATATATATACATACATATATATTCCTAGCCGTATCATAATTTCTGATTTAATTATATAGAAGTCAAAATAAAAAAAACTTTGAGAAAGAAATTTCAAACTAATATTTTTAAAGATTTGTTTTTCTTTTAATTTTAACTCTATTGCACCTGTTATTGAAAATGATCACCATATGAAATCACAAAAACTTCAAATTTCTTTGACTACTTACCTAACAACACAAGCATTTGATCTAAAATTTCTCACGTCTAAGGTCTTTGTTTACTACTCGACACGTTTGCTCTTTTGGAAATATCCATGTGCTTATCAAAAATAATCTCACCATTTCTATTACGTTAAGGAACGCTGTAAGCTTCAGAAAATTCCTTAATTGTTCAATAAATGCCTTACTCTTTTGATATTTAGTTGTTTAGGAACCTTAACACCAGTGTGCCTAACTTGAGAACGTTTCAGATTGTGTAATAATTCCAAAACACTTAACTTGATGACAGAAAATTCTCACATCTCCCAACAGAGACGCTATATAACATTTTAAGTTTGATAAAAGGAAAATAGCGGAAAAAAGGAATACTTATAGAACAAATTAGAAACTGGATTTATTGACAAATAGCATTAGCAAGAAACTTACCTGGTCATAAGAAAAACAAACCAAATCTCCATTTCAAGGATATAGAATCTCCTAACTCCGATTTTGCTATGTGAAACCGTTTCTTCAAACTTAATACCGAATTATCCAACAGTTTTTGAGGTAATAGACACCTCACTTCCAGGGCATCTGCTTTTGTTGTCTGGTTTCTCTAAAGGATACGACTTTATTTGCAGGCATTTTTTGAAAGCATTCCCCGCATGTTTGATGGGATTTAAGCGAATGAAGGACACGTGAGTTAGTCCATTATCTGCACAGGGACCTCACTTCTAGAATCTTCTCAACAGCAGAAGTCTGGTGTAGACGTGCATTATCATCCATAAA